>VXAC01005588.1:270937-396364 GCA_013399225.1 Rhipidura dahli | reverse complement strand
GGGGCCGCCGTGACGTGCCCGCGCGGGGATCCCCCGCTCCCGCCCGCTGACGCCGCCGCTCCGCCCCTTGGCCGCGGAGCCGCGCCGGGGTTCCCCCGCTCCGCGTGCAGCCCGCCGCGAGTGCGGGGCCCTGGTGCGTCCTGCCCGGCTGCAGAGCCCGCTGTCCCCAGCACCCCTGCCCGGCATCTCTTGGAGCGTCGGTGCGTGTCTCTGGGACATGGCCGAGAGCCGGCTTGGCAAAGCCTCGCCAGACTCCATGGCAGTGCTGGCAGAAGTAGGCACTGGCCCTTGGGAGAGAATTTACCCCATTTCCCTGCCCCGAGAGAATCTCGCTGTAGTACAGCACTCCTAATGGGTGCTGTCTTAGTCTAGAGGAGATGGAGAGGGGATCTCTAATGCGTGTAAATACCTCAAGGGCGGGTGCCAAGAGGATGGTGCCAGACTCTTTTCAGTGGTGTCCAACAACAGGACGAGGAGCAGTGGCCTTAAACTAAAACACAAGAAGTTTCACCTCAATAGAAAAAAGAGCTTCCTTACGTTGAGGATGCTAGAGCACCAAACAGGCTGTCCAGGGAGGCCGTGGAGTCTCCATCTCTGGAGGCATTCCAAACCCATCTGGCCATGTTCTTGTGTCACCTGCTCTAGGTGACCATGCCTGGGCAGGGGGTTGGACTCCACGATGCTTCCAACCCTCAGGGTTCTGTGATTCTTGCAGGGCTGCAGTGACCCCGCATCTCTTAGGGCACAGCTGCTCCTCCGTGTTTCACTCGGCTTCACAGTCTTCTTCCTTTGCGATCGTTCTTCCATTGGCACCCATGCACTTCTTTGAAAGCATACATTGTGTGTAACATGGATGCCTTGGGAGTTCTTCTGAGAACTGGATAAGGATAATAAATCTTTCTTATCCTGCATGCAAGCGTAGAAATACCTGGGTAAAGGTTTTCTTAGTAGGAAGAGCAGCTCTACTGGATTTAATGAAGTTTTCCAGGCAAGGTCACTATCAAAACCTCAAGTCTTCATATGTGTGGCAAGAAAGCACATTTGCTTCATCTTGTTGCTATTCAAGATAAGTGTATAGAGCAGCAAACTATTCCTCCTTTCAGTGTAGTGGGACTTAGTCAAACAAGGTATGACCTATGCTTTATAAACAAATTACAAGATAATAAGCTGTGAACACCAAATAAATATTTATTTGATGGATTAAGGCATGAAATAGTTAGGTTTGTGCCAAAAACATCCATGGACTTCATAACCAGCAACCAGAAAACATTTCTAAACTAGATTTTTGTTTAACCGCAATCCAAAATATCTGAGTACAAATGTGAGTTACTTTTGGTTTTGTTTCTTGGAGCATTTGTCTGGGGATTTTTTTTTTTTTTTTTGTTGGTTTTCTTTCTTTTCTTTTCTTTTTTTTCTTTTTCTTTTTTTGGGTAATTTAGCAACTAGTGTATTATTGTGTACGTTAGGGTAAAATCCAACCAGCAGCCATAGAATTCATTCCACGTTGGTTACTCACACCTGTAAGAGGTTAAATTTGGGCAGTTTAGTAGGAAATATACATTGAACAAGTAGGAGATTCTTGATTTGTTGATCAAAGTCTGTGCATACAGATAGAGTTTGACATCATCAGTAATCCTGTTCTTTACTTTAGATTTAACTTCAGAGTTAACTTTAGTCTTATGTGAGCCCTTTCCAGAAGATCAATAGCATAACAAAATCTGGAAGTTATAAATAACAGAAGTTCCAGACAGAGTAATTGTGCTGTAATAAAGGTATACAGATAGAGCATAACTTTTGAGTTTCCTTTCTGCAGGCTGTAGAATAGAAGAGGGAGGCTAGACAGCTATCTTATGCTTGTAATTAATGTGTACCTAGAATCATTCATATTCCAATGATATATGATTTAATTTGCCACCAAAATGAGGCTAATAATGAATTTACATATTGTCTGAGAAATGGTGAGCCTCAAACAGCATGTACTCACAGAGAGTGTGTGTGGGGGCAGATACAGTGTGTGCAGGCACACAGGCACTCACACGTGCTGCACTCAGACACACTTCTGTCATCGAAGCAGCTGCTCTGGGGCAGCCAGTGCCATCATTATCATAAGCAAGGAGGTGGGTATTAGGGCTTTTAAAGACTACATTCTTCCTTTGGTTGTGTGCAAAACAGCCCTTGGTGGCTGTATGCACTTAGAGCCCGGTGTGCTATCTTTTATGGTGCCCACCTCACTGATCTCAGGCGTCCTGCTGAGTTGCAATTCAATGTTTGTTACAGAGAAATCCCCACAGGCTCCATCCTCAGGTGAATATAGGCAAGGAAAATAGCAAGGGGTGTGTTGGTTTTTGTTGGACTTCTTTGACTAAAAGCAGTTATGTGGAACTAGAGAACAGGTGGATATCACATCAAACCAAAAAGAGTAACATAAGCCTTATGAAAGGTTTTATAGACCGCCAAAAATTTCTTGCGTGATCATGATTCCCATTTTACAGGTGAGGAAGCTGAGTCAGAGATAGGTGAATTCACTTATCTAAGGTCACCCAACAGGTGAATGACAACACTAGGAAGCAAATCCAAATTGTCTAGGCCCTGATCCTCTCCTAGATTCCCTAATGTAAGAAATGCAGTGGTTATAACCCATCTGTTATAAGGGAGGTTAATCTCTACAATAAATTTGTCAAACATATACATGCATTTTAATCTCAAGTGTCCCAGAAATAGCAGTTTTTCAGAGAAAGATTTTTTTACACCTTTTTTACAGAACTGCAAGATAAATTATCCACTGATTTCCCTCTTCAGCAAAATACCTAAGTGCACACTTATCTTTAATGAAACACTTACATGCTTTGCTGCATTCAAAACCTCAGCACTAAGGTTCAGTAGATCTTCAAGAATTCAGCTTTCATTCAGGCATATAAAAATTAGATGTTTTCAAAGGTTTTCTGTGCTCAGCACTTCTGGTTCCCGCAAAGATTCCAGACAAATCTGATCTGCAGATCTCATACGTGAGGTTGATTTGTATTACAATTTATTTTCAATGAGGAGTGTTCTGTTGAAGCTGCTGCTACAAGTGTCCCCCCTTCAACCAAATTGCTTGGATTTCTATTGCTAAGCAATAACTGGACACTCAAATTGGATTCCTCTCGAATGAAGCTAATTGCAAGGTGTACCCCTGGAGGACACTTTTCAGGTTTTTAGTCTATTGGGTCCAACTATACTTAGTTCAAACAAATCAGAATGTATGGAGGGTGCAGTTAGGCCTTCAGCACCAGGTGTTCCTCTTTGCAGACCTGTTCATGCGATACCTGTTGTATCGCATTATTTGCTGATGTGACCACAGCCCTTGATGTCTAGAGAGAGGCACAGCTTTTTGTAACCTTTAAAAATGAAGGGGACTGTGGTGGGTTGACCCTGGCTGGCTGCATGGTACCCTCCCAGCTGCTCTATCACTCCCCTTAGCAGGATGTAGATGCAGAAAATAAGATGGAAAAGCACCTGGTAGGCTGAGATAAAGGTAACTTAATAAAGCAAAGGCTGTGCATTGAAGCAAAGTAAAACAAAAGATTTACCCTCTACCTCTCATCAGTAGGTGATGTTCAGCCACCTCCCAGGATGTAGCGCCTCAGTAAAGGTAGCAGTTGCTCTGAAGAACAAATATGCATCATAACAAATACTTCCCCCTCCTCCTCCACTTTTGTATCTGAGTAGATGTCATATGGTGTGGAATATCTCTTTGGTCACTTTGGGTCAGCTGTCCTGGTTATGTCTCCTCCCAGGACCTTGCCCACCTGTAGCACATGGGAGAAAATGTTGGAGAGACATCCTGGACACTGTGAGAGCACTGCTCATGTGTAGCCACAACACTGCTGTGTTCTCAACACCTTCCCAGCTACCAATACAAAGTACAGCACTTGGAGGGCTATCAGAAAAAGTAATTCCATCTCAGCCAGGACCAATACAGGGACAAAATGAGCACATTTGTGACTGAACCTTTATTACTGGTTCCTGGATAAATACTGGCTTTTGCAGCTTATGGTTAGTGTTTTTTAAAATGTATCCAGATGTTTGGAAATAATAAGTGCTAATTCTTTCAAACAACCATCCAAACCATTACACGTTATGTACAAACTTTCTGTGTCTCCCCCTCTGGCTTTTTAATCTTCTGGGGAAAAGCTACCCAGAATTACTATGTGGCAATGTTTGAGTGTTGCATGAGAGGGAATTTCTGAAAGAGATGATGTAGTGAGATGCATCCCATGTGTTACAAGCAAACCTGACTTCAGTTTGACCCCCATCTGTCACTGGTTCCATGTCCTGTATCAACTGATGCCAGGTACCACCTGATTGCTTCCTTTGTCCTCATAGCAGCTACACAATAGAGGGTGCAGAATTGAACAGGCTGCAGATAATATTGACATCTGCTGGCACCAGTGCACGTTGGTTTTCTGGATGTCTATTTGCCCCTATTCTGTATTAGTAGCAAAATAAGCTTTTTCTTTCTCTTTGCCCCCTGACTTCATAAAGGGATGAACTATCTTCAGGTCCTGTTGCTCTCAGAGATGCATGAAAGCTGATTAATAGCCATGTGGATGAACTTTGCCATAGGATTTTGGAGGGAAAATTGGTACTTTACCATGGACATCATCAGTATTTGCTGAATAAAGACCCAGTTCAAAACAGGACATAAGAACCTGCTGAATTTCAGTCAAGTGTCTACATCTTATTAAAATTAGATCTATGTACCATAGCTACAGTAAATGCAAGCCTAAATATTTTTCAGAATAGAGAAAACTGAAGCATATTTTGCTTTGTTCATCTAATTTGAAATCTAAGGTGTTACTCAATCTGAGAAAGGAGTGTGATCTCTAGTGCTACAGTTAATACCCCAATCATTTGATGTCCCATGTAGGTATCAGTCATTTGTTAACCAGATTTTTTTCATGAAAGCATTGTTAAAATACTACAACTTTTAGTTATGCCAGCTGTTAATAGTAATGTAGTGTAAATTCACCTTCATCACAAAGGAGAAATGCTCTTTTTGTATATATATTTGGCTTTATTAGGATGCCAAGAGACACAGTGCCTAGCAGTTCACCGGGTGGACTCTGATGTCAAGTACATGCAAGGGCTCATTTCTTGGTCATGCCTTCCCGTAGGAGCGTCCAAAGAAAGGCACTCCTTGCCTCCTACTGTACAGTCACTACAAGGCACATACATACTTGGCATGGCTTGGTGTCTCAAAATGTGTGACTGAATCAGCAACAGCCTACACAGCATTAGGATTTAGCATATGGCTTTCACATTTCTACTGGATGGGATGGGCTGGTGGGCACTGCTCAGCTCCATCCCTGAAAGGAAAGAGCTGCTCAGTGGCAGACTTTGAAGACTCTTTACACGCACTCACCTTGGGCATGCAAACCTTGGGTCTGCTTGCTGGAGGCTGCGTGAAACTCATACTGGGTTCAGCACCACGGGTATGGGGAAGGTGCCTGTAAGGGATTTAGGTGCCCAAATTGCAGGGTAGAATTGTTATATTTCACTGTGTCAGGCCAGGCTAGATGCTCATAACAGCACTGTCTGATCTTGAAGTCTGTGATGCAGCTGCTGCCTAGCCTCAGTGCTACGGTTTGACTCAGCAGCTCCTTTTTGGTCCTAGACTTGGACAAGCATCATTTCCTTTTAACTTCTTGGCTTAATCATTGGAGATGGGTGGAGAATTTTTGGCTTCTTTGCCATTGTTTGGGCATGTTAAAGTTGATCAAGTTCATTTCTGCTGGGCAAGCTATCAATACCTCGTGTTAAATCTTGAGAATATTGAGCAACTTTTCCAGTTCCCCTGAGATTCAGTCAATTAAAAGACTATACATAAAGCCCTCAATTGCACATACAAAGGGGAAAATCTCTTTGATGGAAGCCAGGAATTTAGATCAAAACACTGTTTATTCTCCTAAGGCTGACAGTGAAAGGAAAAAAGAAATGTTGTTTTGTTAGCACCAGAAATTAATTTCTTTATCTTAAAAGACTGGATTTTTGCAATGGAGAGGATCTGTGCTGTAATGACAAAGCCAGAGAATTTGGGTTGTTTGTTTTTTTTTCCTTTTGTGCAGAAGCACTTCACAGGTAGAGCAAAATAATTGCAAATTAATGTGAAAGATGCCTGCTACAGTATATAGTCATTCAAATGTATCCACTCCAGATCTTAATGTAAATCCTGTTTACTTCAGCAATATAATTCTTAATGTAAGCAGACTTTAGGACCCCAAATGGGAAGCAGAGTACAAGTGCACCATTAATGAGACATTTACGTTGATGTTTGTGGCATTTTGCATGCTTGAGGGATTAGTAAACACATGGGGAATCTAGAGGGGATCCATTACTTAATCTGTTTTCTAAAGCAAGTCTATTTTGGGCACTGAGTTTCAGTTCACCTATAGTGGTGGTAAGCATAAGTTGTCTTTTATTAGGCATCTTTATGACCCCCACTGTGAAAGATTTTCAGACAGGCCAGAGCAGGGAGGGTCCCTTTTGCTGGTGGATGATTACAGCACCTGTCAGAGCCCAGCCTTAAGTATTCAAGGAAGTCCTAGAGATAGGGTCCAATTTCTTTAACAGTGCCTCCAAATATACATTTAAGAGGCTTCCTCCTGTGTTGAAATTTAAGACCCTAAATAGCCAGTGGAAAAAAGCAAAGTCTTTGTAACCTCAAACTTCATGCTTGCCTGGTTTATTTTTATGTTGTAAGTGATTCTGTGTTGACTTTTTTGTTCCAAGCCTGTAACTTTTCAGACATATATATATAGTTGATGACAGCTATGCTGCTGCATCTTGGTAGTAATTTTTCAAGGAAGAGTTAAAAACATATATGATGTAAGGAAGTCCTGTTCCAACTTCAGCTTTGGCCAACAGATGGTGAAACAAACACGAGCAGCAGATGAGCGAGATGATAACAGCAGGGAAAATATGAATAATAGCAAGAAAACACAAATATTAAGTCCATTACTCTGAGAGGACCTAATTCAGCAAAATATTCAAGCATTGCACCACACTTCCTGGGGTGGCCTTAAACAGACATCATCTGTTTTACGTCTTTCACATAAAATGCTTCTATGAAAATGTTGTCATTAACCTCCTATAATTCTGAGAAAGCTGTTGCATAAAATGGTTGAAGTGATTGTCAGAAAAAGCAGTTAGGTAGCAATATATTCCACCTGCCTGCCCATTCCGTTTGTTTGTTTCAAAAATGCCAGAGCACCCTCCATGCCAGCCAGTTCCTCCATAGCCCAGAGTTTAGGTTAGAAGATTTTACAGCCGGGTAACCTAAATATGTAGAAGTGGTCAGAATCAGCTGATGTCGTAGTGAATTTCTGAGTCCAGGGTGGAGTGTTGGCTTTGTTAAATTTATGCATATTTTTGCCACAGACTTAATCTCAGTCAAGCTTTAGCCCCTGTGCACACATGCTCACATGTGCATATATCTATGTACACAAATGTATGAATAATACATTTTTGCAATGGTATTGAGAAGACCTTTTAAAGCAGATGTCTGATTATATAAATATAAATTATAAATATAGTCAGACATCTGTTTTAAAAAAATTATAAATACGTTCAGGCATCTGTTTTAAGAATGCCTTTCCAATATTTTTGCAAACATAACTAAGCGACAGAAACAATTCAGGGTGGGATGCAGTCATGACATGGATGGGGGATGAGGAGGGGCTGCCCAGACATTCAGCTGTTCCACTCTCCTGTGACCATATGAAGCGAGTGGTGGCCCAAAAACCCCTTCTCCAACCTCCTCGAGATAATATGACAGTGTCTTATCCAACCAGCCCAGGCTGCCAAAATAAGATCCTGACACAGATAACACCTTCTGTGAGGACATTACAAATAGCAGAAAACATCTCTGCTACATGAAGTCTGTTTAGATTGTACTTTACATGGAGGAAGTACTGCAAAGAGATGTTAATTTGAGCAAGGGGATGCAATGAGTCTGTGAGCCAGAAGCTCAGGGTGTATCTGTTGACGCTGAGATCTGTGTTGCAGCCACATGCAACCCTTATGACGCCTTATATCAGCAAGTGCTGGCTCTGCTAATGGCTTCCCTCCTTCTTTGCAGATGTATTGTGAGAGGTTTATATGTATCCTGAGAATACTTGGAACCACACTCTTCGGGGTGTCCCTCCTGCTGGGAATCACCGCTGCTTACATTGTGGGCTACCAGTTCATCCAAACAGACAACTACTACTTCTCCTTTGGACTCTATGGTGCTATTCTGGCATCACATCTCATCATCCAAAGCCTGTTTGCCTACCTAGAGCACAGGAAAATGAAACGGTCGCTAGAGACTCCAATCAAACTGAACAAAACAGTTGCCCTTTGTATTGCTGCCTATCAAGAAGATCCTGACTACTTAAGAAAATGTTTACTTTCTGTAAAAAGATTGACCTACCCTGGAATTAAAGTTGTTATGGTCATTGATGGGAACTCAGAAGACGACGTTTACATGATGGACATTTTCACTGAAATCATGGGTAGGGACAGTTGTGCCACTTATATCTGGAGTAATAACTTCCATGACAAAGGTCCGGGTGAGACAGAAGAGTCTCACAGAGAGAGCATGCAACACGTATCTCAGCTGGTCCTGTCCAACAAAAGTGTTTGTATCATGCAGAAATGGGGTGGAAAAAGAGAAGTAATGTACACGGCATTCAAAGCACTGGGGAGAAGCGTGGATTATGTACAGGTAGGTATTAGAGCACCAGGTCAGTGCCAATTCAAACACACTTTGAAAGAAAGCAGCTTTTGTATATTTTGTGCAGCATGTTAGAGGCCATCCTAGTCCCTGATGAACATAGTGCTCCTTTCAGTCTGTTTGGAAACAGCTTGACCGTTAAAAGGGTATTTTGCTACCTTTTAAAATGGCCAGTCTATCTGTGACTGTTTTAAATCTGTGCACCAGCTACTGGAGAAATCTGAAGTCCTTCCCCTGCCTTCAGTACTGTCCCTTCATCCAAATGGTTTTGCTTCAGACAAAACCAGTGACCTCCTGAAAGCCCCATCTCTGCTCCTGTAGGTGAGGGTCTCAGCTGAGGCTTTATTTTGTGAGTTTGTTAGTGGCCCCTTATGCAAGCCCATAAGACAGGTATTTGTTCTCACCAGGGAATATCTTGGAGAAGTGGTGAAGTCTGTAAAAAAGATGGGGATATATTTTAAGGGCTTTGAAGGCCATGTGGAGTATTCAATAAAAGGGTCAATGTGTAGATTTGAAAGAAAATTTCTTCAGCTAAAGCCTGAAGGAGCTTTTGCTTCATTACTTACAGCTGCATTACCTCACTCACTGCAACTTGGCCTTTAAGGCCCTTATGACACACTACTCACTTAAAAATGAATTAGGCTGGGTCCTCTCTCCCTGTTTCCAAAGCAGCAGAGACACATTTCTTTCCAGCTGCCTTGGATCCCCTGAAAGATTGTCTATGTTTTTGCCTTACTTACATGGAAGCACTCTTTGCTCCTGCAAACAGCCCTGCTGACTGTGGGAAGGGGAAGAGGTCACATGTGGAGGAAGGCGGGTGGGTTCAGATACTCTGGCTGGACCCTGAGGACCCTTCCTTAGCAATCCAGGCCAACAAGACTCATTTGACTAATCCCACTGAACAGGAGATGATTTTCCTAGTGAACCGCCCTCAGTCCTTCCCAGCTTCTCCCACACTCAGAGCAACCAGCGGTCTCCTGCAGTGGAGCAGCAGCTCCCCGCGAGGTGCTCTCTGCTGGCTCAGGGCAGCTGCATGGCTGAGCCACATGTGTTTCTGGGGCCTGTGCCCAGCCTTGTGTGGGTGTGTGTGCACGCTCTGCGCAGCACAGCATCCACGTGCAGTGTCCAAGGATCTGCAGAGGCTGCCAGCAGCGAGTCTTCCATGCACAGGAGGGGCAGAAACTGAAGAGTGCCAGGAACCACTCTGTTATTGGAGCTGGGAGAGTAAGGCCAAGATTTAAAACCCATCCTCTACCACTTTCCAGATAGAAACTGATTTATTCTTTGAAAACAATGGGCTTAAGCTCTCCGTTGTCTGCACTTTGGTTTTGTGCTGTGAGGAATTACGATGGGATATAAATGCTGATTTTCTTTATTAGCATGGGTTTACAATCACTTCACACAGGCATACCAGACTGCAGAGAAGAAGCAGATTCATTGCAAGTTTCCTCCCTCAGTTCAGCACTTGTATTTTTCAGGGAACCTGGAAAAAGCATTTCTATTTCAACAGTCATAGCATAAACAGAAAATAGAAGAGGTATTTCTGTTCAGTTAACACTCCTGACCTGGCGCAGAAGTTCTAATGAATTTGCCAGGGACTGTAATGCTGCTGTGAGCACAGTCTGCAGTAGTGACTGATGTGACAGTCACATCTACAGTCGCATCTGTAGTAGAAATGCAGCCCCTTGGTGGCCCTGGCTACTGCAGAGTCATAAAAAAATGCCAGCTAAAATGTGGTTCCGTTTTATGGATGAATAAAGGTTGAGATACTTCAAATCGTTCCTTGAGGTAACCCAGGGTAAATTACTTTAAACAAGCCCAATATTTCAAGGGCTAAGTAATCTGCAGCAATGATTAATCACTTTAAAAAGTGGCCAGTCAGCACCATTGCCCAGCCCCCAAAATTGTAGGGCTTATAGTTCTCAAAAGACACCCTGGACTTATGAACAAGCAATCATAAACTGTCAGACCGTGCAGATAATGAGCTGTTACTCATTAGTGGTGTCTCATTAAGTACTCAAAACTGCTGTGAAGGCTTATTTCCATCCTAGAGGAGTTTAGGAGTGTGAAAGTGATCAGGTGGAGGAGTTAAAGTGGCAGGTATCATCAGTGCAGAGTTGTGAGGTAGCCAGGGAGCACTTCATCTTGGCGTGATGGAGGTGCCTGTGTGGACAGACCAGTGCAGGCTGAACTCAGAGCAGCTTGGATAAATTGTCACTGCCTATAGCAAGGAACGGAGCAGCTCCCTTAAGGTCAGTTGTCCCTTTCATGTAACCCAATTCTGTGACCCAAGGCAGTGATGTTTGGGTCACATGGCTCTTACGTGGAAAGATGACAAATTGTCTCCTGGGCTGTCCTGGGCACCCCCTGGCTAGGCAGGTGTCAGTGTGTTTTATTTGGGCTCCTAAGCCAAATAAGTCTGTTTTTCTCTGTATCCTCTATTCACCTGCAAAAACTTCATCCAGATGGAAAATGATGGCTTGTTAGATTTGTCCCAAAAACCCAGACATATCCATTCTGCTGGCATGCCCAGGATGTGTGATGGTATTTTGTTTAAAAATCCAGTGTTTTCAGGATTCCTCATCTCTAATATATTAGTGATGTGGCTCATGGGCAGGCCTTTCTGCTGTGGGTAAATGCATCTGATGGGGTGGGAGCTGCTCAAGTGACAGGTGCTGGAGGGAAAGCAGAGGGGTTGGGAGGCAGCTGATCCCAGCCCACTGCTCATGGTCACAAGAAATGGCATGCCTGTCACTGCCTGAGCACCCTGGGAATTCAGCAAACTCCAGATTCCCTGTGTGAAGACTCAGGTAAAAATATAGACATTATTTTCCCTCTTCAGCAGAATCTTTTTGCTCCCTTTCTATCACTCAATGCTGCCACTGATGACAGCTTTCCACTGAAGCTGGAGTCACGCCTTGGCCAGGTTACAAAGATGCTGTGGGATGAAGCCTTTGAGGAGATGGATGCATCAAGTTAGTGGCAGCTGGGGATGCTTGTGGCTTTTCTCCTGATGGAGATAAGAGAGCTTTCATCACCTTTCTCCTCTTGGCCCCCTCTGAGTGAGCATGGAGGGGGAGCATTTTGGCAGACTCCCAGCTGCATCCCCAAGCTTTGCAGTCCAACTGTCCTGGGTAACCTCTCCTTCTGAGTCTGGTCCAGAGCAGAGACCCATTGCTCTCCTCCCCCTTCATAGAGCAGACATGAAGGTCCCCTGGAGTGAGAGGGCTTAGGCTGAATTGAAAGTTTGCTTGGAAGGGCACCAAAATTAGGATACACATTACAAAGCCTCAGCAGAATCTGTCTTAATATGCTGTTTATGCAGAGCTACTGACTTGCTCCTACTTACCACATCTGAAGTCACAGGAATGCAATGTGGGGACAAACTGGAAGCAGTATGAGAATTTGTAGGGTGGGATTCAGCTGGTCAGAGGGGTGTTTCTGGGACAGTCTCTGCTCCAGTTCCTGGGTGTCTGTGAAATGAGTTCACACACCATGTATCCAGTTCTTTCAGCTGCAACAACTGCAACAAGGAGACACCCTCTAGTTTTAAACAGGCTGCAGTCCAAGTCATTCGCCTCAGAGCAAATGAAAGCAATGCCAGCTGCCTCACAGGCCAGCCAGCCTGTCTGAGCCCTCCTCCTACTCTCCAGGGGAAAGCCAATTTCCTAATGTACACCGTGTTTAGTTGACTGGGAGTGTTTGTGTAGCTGAAATGCCTTGTATGTCATCTACTTCTGCCTTGGTCTTGTGGAGTACTGAACTTCAGGACTCACGCCTTCTGGTCTTACCTATTTTTTTATAAGAATGTCAGAGAGAAAAAGAGCAAATAATTTCTCTATGTCAAATGTCAAATCCCTGCACTACTACTAACACATCATGCATCTAAAATTAAAAATGAGTTTGTTCGGAAATACAAAATACATATTTTACATGAATTGCTAAAGTCTTCCATGACTGAAAGAACTATTAGGTTTCTTCCCAGACTCCCACTTGACTTTTTTTTCCTTTTTTATAACAAGTGCCTGGGATTTAACTCCTCACTCCTTCCCTCATATGGTGGTGGGAAACATTTGACCAGGGTGCTCCAACTGTGCAGCTGATGCAGGGAAACCCTATGTCAGAGCTCAGTGGGAATCTGCTGCACACCCACAAACACCTTCTTATGCTGCAGTGCTCCATATCTTATTCGAAGAAGCCAGCCCAGCGTGCCAGTAAAACAAATGGAGCTGATACAGAGGAGAGGATTGTTTGTGTGTACAGCCTTAATAAGCTCTGTGTTTTGTGCAGCACTACGCCTTGCTGCCTGGTACAAGTGACCTTTAACAGAAATATCAGTGCAGACTTCAAAGCCAGATTTAATTGCATTCAGGAGAATATGCATTTAGAGTGATTATAACCACTTGCATGATTTTTATTTTCTTCTCTAGTGTACTCCTTAACCCATTTTTGTTCTTGTTTTTTCTTACTTGTAGGTCTGTGATTCAGATACAATGCTTGATCCAGCCTCATCAGTGGAGATGGTAAAAGTTTTAGAGGAAGATCCAATGGTTGGAGGAGTTGGAGGTGATGTGCAGGTGAGTACAACAATTTTCAGATTGACAGAGGTGTTTCAGCAACTATTTGCATTGCAACAGATTTCACTCTCTGGAATAACATTAAATATAATTTATGTGTCTATACTATATGTATATATATATCATATGTGCTACCATTATAGATGCTTTAATCATACCTTAGCCTTTTTGTCCATTGAATGGAAATTCTTATTCTTGGATGTGAGCTCTGTATGGTTTTAACACCCACAACAAGCAAACAAATAACATTCTGCCCCGTATATGTGAAAAGGGGGGCACCGACATTGTCAGGACTGTTGTGGCATCTTTGAGCCTCTGAGTATAGCTGCTTGTCCAAAGTACCATAGAAAAGCTATAAAGGAGCAGGGACTTGAGAACAGGTCTCCCAAAGCCATGTCCGGCACCTCAAGGTTTTCAATTATATTACTACTGGCAGCCAAGATTGTTAGAAATAAAGGTAGTTTTGAAATGCTGTGCACTCTGTGTGTTGCTGGGTCTCCCATCTCTGTCAGGCAGGGCAATAGAAAACTCCCCAGTCAGACCAGCTCCACATGTTAGGATTTGCAGCATTACCAAGTTTGTCTGACTACTACAGCAAAAGGCTGTTGGTTCCTTTTGACACAACTTCTGCTGCTGCAATTTATAAAGACAAATGTGTATGAATATTTCAGTTTGCCTTAGGATCAGTCCCCCTACTCAGTTGGGCTTTTTATGTGAGACAGGAGAAAAAGCCATGTAAATTATCAAGAACTTGCTAATGAATGCCCAAGTAGTCAGAAGTATTTCAGGCATGTGGCTCATAACTCTAGAAATTAGGATTCCCACAGAAACCTGAATAACTTTGGAACTCTAGACTGACCACAAACTGGGTGTACACAGCCTATGCATGTGAAATTCCAGGCATATGTGAGTACAAGTGAAGGGAGGAAGTACAGGTTCAGCTGTGAGAGTAAAGGTTCATAAGCATCTTCAGTGGGAGGGACATGCGTCCTCTGTGAGGAAAGGTGACAGAATGAAGGCTCTGGGCTTTTTTTTTCCCCCAGCTCATTTTCCAGCATACACCAAATACATTTGAGTCAGGCTTGAGCCTATCCCCAAGCTTCTAATACATTCCAGAATTAAACCTGTAGTTGTAGAAGGCCCAAGATCCACACAGTTCCTTGCCACATCCTCTGGCACAAGGTGTATGTTGAGAAACTGGATGTGAAGCCACAGTATGAATGCATCTACATGCATTCATACATGCACTGAGTGTTCAGACTCTTAGAATATGTTAAATTAAGTGTAGATCTGAACTTTGGGTGAGCTTTGCGTGGTGCAGAAGACAAAGACTGAGACATTTATGTGGGCCTGAAGTAGACTCTGCTAGACTATCACTGTATGTCTCAGGACAAGGTAACAGGCTGGTACTGCAGAGACAGAACAGATTGTTCCTCAGAGGACCTAATGCTGGATATGGGAACACAGTTCTGGGTTAAACCTCTAGGGCCAGCCTTGTGATACCAAAAAAGTAAGGCAAAGACCATGTGGTCAGGTTTTCTCATGCTCCAGCATAGTTTTGGGAGGGCTGGAAGGAGTCCTGTGAGTCCCAAAGATGTTCACGGGCAGAAAAGCTGCAGGAGGCCATGAACTCACCAGCTTCATTTGGGAAAGTCTAAGTCCAGCAGGTATTTAACTGGGGGCAAAAGGGAAGGAGGAATAAGACAGAAAATAAGGAAATTTCTTGGTGGAGAATAGGAAAGCTTGCAAGGAAAAAAAGAGCATTTTGGTGAAACAGACATTTGAAGGTTTCATCTCACCCTTCCTGACAGTGACCTGGCAGAGGTTTGAGTAGCTCCTGGGTTTGCCATGGGTTGGACACAGGAGTGAGGTTCCCACTACATTTCATCCAATGGTGCTCTAGTCTCTGAAAATTCCTTATTGATTCAATGTGCTTATTTTCTGTTTCAAGAGCTCATCTAAAAGGAAAACATTTTCTTTTCATTTTGCAGATTTTGAACAAATATGATTCCTGGATCTCCTTTCTGAGCAGCGTGAGATACTGGATGGCATTTAACATCGAAAGAGCCTGCCAGTCCTACTTTGGCTGCGTACAGTGCATCAGTGGACCTCTGGGAATGTACAGAAACTCTTTACTCCATGAATTTGTGGAAGATTGGTACAATCAAGAGTTTATGGGCTCCCAGTGCAGCTTCGGAGATGACAGGCATCTAACTAACAGAGTGCTAAGTCTGGGCTATGCAACAAAATACACAGCTAGATCCAAGTGCCTTACGGAAACACCGATAGAGTATCTCAGGTGGCTGAATCAGCAGACCCGCTGGAGTAAATCCTACTTTAGAGAGTGGCTTTATAATGCAATGTGGTTCCACAAGCATCATTTGTGGATGACCTATGAAGCTGTAATCACTGGATTCTTTCCTTTCTTCCTTATTGCCACAGTAATTCAGCTCTTCTACAGGGGAAAAATCTGGAACATCCTCCTCTTCCTGTTGACAGTTCAGTTAGTTGGCCTGATAAAGTCCTCCTTTGCCAGCTTCCTTAGGGGCAACATTGTCATGGTTTTCATGTCACTCTACTCAGTGTTGTACATGTCAAGTTTACTGCCAGCAAAGATCTTTGCAATTGCCACGATAAACAAAGCAGGGTGGGGCACGTCAGGAAGGAAAACCATTGTAGTTAATTTTATAGGACTCATTCCAGTCTCCATTTGGTTTACAATCCTCCTAGGTGGCGTAATTTTCACTATTTACAAGGAATCAAAAAAGCCATTTTCTGAGTCAAAACAGACAGTTCTCATCATTGGCACAATACTCTATGCATGTTACTGGGTTTTGCTTTTGACTTTGTACATGGTTCTTATCAACAAATGTGGCAGGCGGAAGAAAGAGCAACAACACTACGACATGGTGCTAGACGTATGATGCTTCCGTGGGGAGTTACCCAGAGTTGTAAAGCAACCCAACGACCTTGTAGTATCTGTGGCATCAGACATATGTTGCCAAGGGAAATGGATCACTGCTGCTGGGAATAGGACACATATTCCTCTGGGTTCATTTTCATCCTGCCAAAGTAAGGAGAAAAAAAAAAAGGAAAAAAAAAAGATTTTTTTTTGTTTCCAAGGGGGGAAGGACACAAACCACACAGTTACGACCTGTTCACAAGAAAAGGGGAGAACTTCTATGTTTATGCACTTTTTTATTGTGCATATGCCTGACAGTGTTACATTCTATATACCTCACTGGTCATGCTTATGTGTGTGGACAGAAAGAAAGGGAGTTTGGAGAATCAAGAAAAGGACTTGACAACCCCTTGCAACCTAATTTATGAACTTCTCTTTTTTATAGTTCTGTTTATAGGAAGGGTCTTTTGTTTTAGGCTGCCAAATGTAATGCCAAAGGTAAATTTTAAGAGGCCATTGGCTGAGCTGTATTTTTATATTATTGTATTATTTGTGTGTGTGTATTTTTAAGCCAACTTTTTTTTTAAATCACGTATTTTATATTTTACTATCTGCCAAAAAAAGATGCCTCCCCAACATTTTGTTCTTTAGTCTTTTTAAATATATTTGGGGACAAAAAAAATCATACATTCTCCCCCCAAATTTCTGCTGAAATTATATTGTTCACAACAGAAAGAATAAAAAGTCTCTCTGCATTTTTGCAACTAATGAATGGTTATTTCTGTGAAACGGCATTTAAATGTGCTCTTTTAATAAATTTATTAGGTAAGGCCCAAAATTGTCAGGTTTTGCATACAAGCATATTTGTGCATAAAATAAAGGCCAAAGGGGTAGATATGTGCAATTTGGGGTTTTTGTTTTGATAACATTGTAAAAGGGAAATTTGCTTCTCTGTTGAGAGCTTAATATCCCTGGCATGCACAATAAACCATAAGGCAAGGCAGGCCTCCATGCCACTGGAAAAGACATTGCTATGGAAAGCCTCCCACTGATTTTATATAGGACCTGAGCAGTCAAAAACATCTGCTCTGGAAAAATATTGGGCACCTGAAACTGCTATTGAATTCACTGATGGTCATAGTTGTTCATAATCTGCTAGCACCAAGCAAATAGTTCAGATCTTTTATTAAAAAAAAACATGGAAGGAAAAGCTTTTCAACACTTTCAAAATGTGTATGTTGTACTATCAAACTTCTGCAGAGCTGTTCATACAGTTTACAAAAAATAAAAACATCACCTTCTCAGACATCCAGTGTAATACAGACCCCAGTACTGAGCCCAATAATTTGTTTTTGACTATAGCATATCTACCAGAAAAGAAGCCAATTTTTTTATCAGAAAACATCAAGCCTTAGCAAATGCATCACTTCCTTGGTGCCTAATAATCAGTCTTGGACATTTATTTTGGACTGTGGTTTTGAGAAATAATATTCAGGACTAAATTCTGCAGTCCTTCCCCAGCCAAAGGAATGTGGCATTGAGCTCTAATATACTTTATAAAGAGCAACAGAAAGACCAGCTGCCCTTTTTAGATTCTGGTATTAAAAGCACTGTGGTAAAGCAGAAATCGGCATATGATGCTTAAAGAACTTAGAAGCATTTTCAGCTTCTCTTTTTTATGCAGACATGAATAGATTCTGCTGTAGAATGAACTGCACACACACTACCTTATTGTCTGATTATCTTGAGGTACATGATTGCTTGAAAGTCATACTAATATTATGTTAATGATTGGAGAGTTGATTCATGTTGATTACAAAATAGAACAGTATTAAAAAAAAAGCAAGAGAAACAGTAAAAATAAAAAAAACTTGACTATGCCTTTTAACTATTTATGATGTAAGTTAAAGCTTGGGTTAACATTCAAATGTCAAATAAATCTTCTCATTCTATAAAAAGATTGAATTAATTGCCTGTATTTATTCTAGCAATTATTCAATGTATTTCCAATATAGGTTGTATAGTATAATTGTTACTTTCATAAATAAAATATTTTTGATAAGATTATGACTAATTCATGGTATTTCTCACCAGCACTTGTCCTTAGAAGCCACAAATCTGCACAGTTTGAAGGCTGTTTTTCTCATGTCACCAGCCTGATTTCCAAGTGGGAATTTGCCATGGAGCACCCATGGAGTGCAGTGCATGCCTGAGGCAGCTGGAGCTGGTCCCTGCTCTGAGAGGCAGCGTGGTGCATAGGCAGCACTCAGAGTCTCTGCCAGCAGCTGCTAGATCAATTCAGTCAAAACACTTCCTTCCCTTCTTCCTCAGCTTCCTGATTTACAAAACAGGAATGGCAATCCAACTTCCTTTTGGGAAGCACTTTGAAGTTTATGGCCGAAGTACCTTACATGGGACCTGATGTTTTCCAGTCCTCCTGTCCACTGGGAATTACCACCCTCCATAGTTTGGGAAGCAGAGGAGGACAGGTCCATGGCCTTCTCCTGCTTCTCACTACTGCTGTTTGTCAAGTCCCCTTTCCCCTGACACAGCTGAAGGATAGCTGTGTATTTTCTGTCACTGAGGCTTACGGGCAGCAGCCACTGCTGCAGGGACACAGGTGGTAAAGTGAAATCTCTCACAAGCTTGCCACAGGTGAGGTACTTAGGAGACAGCTTCTCAGCCCTCAGTACCTGTTACCCTATGTCTGCATGCCATGACCAGTATTGAGTTCCCCAGGACAAGGACAACGTTGATAAACTGCAGCAAGTTTAGCCCAGGGGCAGTGTGTTGGTTTGGGTTGGAGTGGAGGGTCTGAGACACCTGGGCTGGTGGGGCTGGACAAGGGATAGCTTTGGCAGGAGGACCCTAAGGTCACATCCAATACCTTTAGGGAGGTTTTCTAGAAAATGGTTGCAGGCCCTTAACAGTGCTGCTTGGTGTGACAACGAAAGACTCCAAGATGAAAGGGGAGACATTCACAGTTCAGAGTTCAGCCTGGACATGAATAGTGATTTCTTCCCCATGAAGACATCTAAGAATGTTGCCCGGACAGTGCAGTACCTCTCCATCCTGAGAGAGTTTTAAGACTAAACTAGGTAAAGTCCTGAGATGCCTGGTCTGACCTCAGAGCTGCCCCTCCTTTACGCAAGGGGTTGGGGCAGAGACGTGAACTCTCCTGTCATCCTTTCTGAAGCAGGTGCTGACAGCTCCCACCCGCATGGAAGCTCATTCCATCTCTGTTCCAAACACATCCATCCTGACCCCAGGCACAAATAGCTCAGCAGCAGCTGGTACTAAGTACCCAAAAACTCAGACCCCTTCCTGTGACTGGGTCACTCTCCTCACCGTGTTTGCGGCTGTTTAGAAAAAGGTTTCATTAGAAAAATAGACTTTGAAACAGTTCTTACTGAAAGTGTTCTCAAACTAAATAAGATTTTTAATAATATATCTTGGTTTTCATTAATAGCAAATATATTTTTGAGATCTCTGTCAAAAGAAGAAAACATGTTAAAAGAAATATTCATGCTTTGTTTTGAACTTTTTTAAAAACACAGGGTTTTTTTTAGTCACCTCTGATAGACAGATGGTGCCGAAAAAACTCCCACAAATTATGAATTCTACATAAAAGTTTAAAAAACAACCTTTCAAAAAAATGCCATGAATTGGCAGTATCTCAAGTTACAAATCATTTCCATAGTAGACTAATTTGGGCTTGAGAGCATCTGTTTGCAGATACCAGGTGTGACACAAAACCCACAATAATCAGAGGTGCAGCAGGGAGAAAGGACCCCTCCTCTTCTGTCTGCTAATAAGCTTCATTTTGGCCAAGAATCAGGTTTCTTTCAATGGCAAATGCATGAATATTTAGCAGAACTTTTCTAGGAGGCAGAAAAATTCCTGTCAGACACGTACTGCCAAACATGTCCTGATGCACAAGCTGTTGTGAATGTCTGTTAAAAAATTTGGTCTGAATTTTTTTCTTGGCAAGAGTTAAGATGCTAAAGAGGAGATAAAACCACTGAAAGCTGTTGATGAGATTTGGTATTACTGAGGCTTTGTTGCAAATGCCACTTTTCTCTGGAGTTAACACAATTATTTTATATATAGTACATTTATTTCCCCATCTTTTATTTAGCCTAAATTTAGTGCTTCAGCTTTGTCCTGGATGGAAGGATGGATGGGTGGATGGATGGGTGGATGGATGGGTGGATGGATAGATGGATGCCACAAATTGTTCTTGCTTCTTCCAGCTATGGAAGAAGGATTTTGTAATAAATATTAAACTTTTTATATTATTTGTCTTGGCCAAATAAATCCAATTTATTCTTCTAAAATAACACAAAGATTTCCATAAGTTACCAGACTACCTAGAGGAAAATAACCTTGTAGTTAGTTGCATTTTCACTAAATAAATGAGAGATCCAGGCCATGTTTCTGAGCTTTGGTACATGATAATACTCTATCGTGCAAGTGCAGTCTGTGGCATGTTGTTGTCATAGGCCAGAGAGTCTTGCCCCAGAAAATGCTGGACACAGGTGGGATTGATACATGGAGCAGGAACCAGCCTGGTCTGGGAGATTGTAGAACTTAGGTGGGATCCCTGCCATCAGCTGTTCTCAAGATTGAAAAGAAACCCTGTTTTTTTGGTTTTTTTTTACTAGATTAAATACAAGCTGTCACTACCCCACTGAGTAGCAAAAGGCAGGTCAATTCACTCCTTTACTGGACATATGTGGGATCTTAGTCTCTCAAGAGATCGTTAGATGTCTTATAATTCTGCAGTTTTCACACTCTTCTTTTTTTCCTTTCAATGAAGAAACTCCACACATTTTCTAAGTCCTTTGCAGGAAGCAAGAAAAAACACCAGGGTCTAGGACCCATTGCATTAATAATTCCATTGCTTCTTTTACAGCATCCCTGCTGGGCTGACTTTCTTCTAGTACTTCAATTTGCTACAGTTGGACACACTCTGTAGAAACTGCATGGTTATGACAGAACCTTCTTTTGGCTGCATCTCACAAATATCAGTGAGAACAGAAAGCATTAAGAGCTTGCCCATGATCAGTGCTGCTTTATATAACTCAAGGGAGTGAAGTCTGGAAGCTGACATTATCAGTCACATTAATAGAAATAACAAAATCCATAGAAAGAGCATGTGAAAGAGTGACAACTAGCAAGTGAATCACAGGAAATTAGATTTTGTAAAGTCTCTGTGCCCATATAATTATTTATTTCATAGTCTCTATGAGAAGAAGTAGCACTTCTTTCTATGTCTTGACCCGACAGCATTTGGGGACATACTGCTACATAGAACACTGTTGTCATGAAGAACTGAGACAAATGTGGCTAAAAAGAGATCAAATAGGCAGCTTGCTCTAAATTAATTACAAGACTGCAGCCTGTATCTGCTCCCCACAACTGTTTTTAAGTTTTTCACACTGATTCTTTCTAATGAAAGTATCTTAAAGGCTGAACCCATCCAGTTAATGGTGCAGATACCAGTGGATTCTGTCTGCCCTCATTCTTCAGGCAGGAGAAGAGGAAACCTTTGATATAAAAGCAGCGTTGCACAGTACACAAAATGCTTATTTCATGCTTATACTGCAGAGAAACAGACCTTGTTCCCTACAAGTGCCTATTGCTGTTCACTGCCTATGGAGGGAGGCTCTGTGGCCAGCTCAGATCATGGCTCATAGTTTAATTCAGGTTGGAGGTGTCTCAGGAGATCATCTAGTCCAACCTTTTGCTCAAAGCAGGGACAGCTCTGAAATAAAAACAACCCAGCAGAAGAGAGGATTCCACAGTTAGCACAGCCTTTCCCTGAATGCTGACTTCTGTTGATGCTCAGATTTGATCAAATGTGTAAAAACCTATGCACTCTGAAAGCCTTGTCTACGTAAGTGTGATGTAACCCAAATCTTTGTGATTTTACTTATTGTCTTCTAAGTAATATATATTTGGTTTGGTTTGATTTATGTTTCTTGGGAAATTATGCCCACAATGGTAAAATTGAAACTTCTGTTTACTAGCTTGTACAAATAAAACTTTACTTAAATTGTGGTAATAAATTGATTTAATCAAACTTGCAGAGAAACATGACACTTTTACGTCAATCTATGCCAGATCAGTCTCATATGATTAACCTTAAGATAAGTGAATTTACATCACTTCTTTTCCATGAGGATTGCCCTGGGCAAATCCTTGCTCTGCAGTAAGCATGAGGTAGCTTAAGCCTGCAGTGTCAGAGTCATTAGTTTTATTGCACTGGCCACAGGGCATGAGAGGAAATATGGGCAGATAATGCATGATAATTAAGGCAGTGTAAACTCATGCCCTAGGCCATTCAAAGCTTTTAGATGTATATGTACATTAAACTGCTCAGAACTGCCTTCTAGGTAAGCCAGGGGCCTGTGCCATGTGCACACAAGGACAGCCGGGAGTTGTGAATTACCGAAATTTCAGCCTGGTTATTTCAACTGTTGGAAGACTCCATTAAGAATGCGTTTTCAGAATAAGGGCAATTCTAATTTGATTTAGTAACACCTCCTCTTCTCCATATTTTTTTTAGGTAGGACTTTAAGACAGTTTACCTCTTGCACACTAAAAGTGTGACCAAGGTGCTCACATGATCACAAGTGTGGGATATGGAGTTGCCCTCCTGCAGGCACTGGAGAAGATGCTGAAGATACCACTTGCTGCAAAGCAAATGAAGCTGAGGTAGTTGCAGGCATGCCTCTGGATATGCACTGTCTCTGCACTGGACTTTGCACAGGCCAGAACCAAAATACCTCCTCCCACTGCCAGCCCCTATTTTCCTCAGGCAGAACAAGAAGCAGGCTGTTGGCTGAATGATTACCTGTGCCCCTCTGAGGCACCTCCAGCATGACAGTTGCATAGGCTGCATGTATGTGGTACCCAAGTGGTAGAACAGAACATGCTGTATGTGCAGCAAACCCGTATTTGGCCAGGAACCACAGAAGTCGGGTGTGCAAGTAAGACATCTGGTCCTGGCAGCAGAGAAGGGAGAAGAGGGATTTAATCAATAACTACGCTGTAAATAAGCTAACTCACTGCATGGCACATCCCTTTGTGGCCAGATGAGCATTACTGTGGCTGCTCTGCCTGCTGGCATTGGCACATCAGCATGTTACCATAGGGGGAAAAGAGTGTGAACCTATGGTGCCTTATGCTGGGTTCAGCTGTCATGGTGCATGGTCTTCCCTCTTGGCCCACTGGAAGCAGTTTACTCTTTTCCTAACAGACCAACTGCTTTATACATACTGCAACATGACAGCATGATCACAGGCAGCTAGCTGCCAGATCTATTAAGTTCAATTTATATAATTATTAGTCTTTAATGCCAGTAATTAATTATTTAATGGTCATTTGGCTTAACGCAGTTTCAGTTCTGAAACATATGCTGTAATCAGTTGGATTCATCCCATGAAGAATGAATCACCTGCCCACCCCCAGCAAAGTGTGCTCCATGGGCAGCCTGACAGATCTCACATGGGTATCTTCACCTGTTGAGGAGCCCATGTTGTCCTCAGCTGCCAGCTCATTCCCTCTCTTGCTTTGTCACTGCTCTGATTGCTCCTCATGTTCTTAATTAAATTAAAGGAGTGTGAGGTTCTGGCCAAATTAATCATGGCTGGGAATCAATGTTCATATTTCTCTTGCAGCTTTGAAGTCTGTCTAATCTCCCCTGTTATCACTATAATATCTGAGATGTGATGAAGGCTTTGTAAGTACACAGATTAGACAGATTGCAAAGTTAATGGGGACATATGGGTGTTTTTTCTCTGCCATTATTCTCTCTGTAATTGTGGTGGAAAGAATCTGTCAGCAGAAATACACTCCTCAGTAATACATTGCTGTAGCATGTTGGTCAATTATTACGACTAAGCCTCGTTAATTTAGCCGTAATATACGAATTAATCACATGTGTGCCAAAAAAGACCCAACAGTATTGCTGGTTCTTGCAGTTTATTACACCTTATCAGCAATACTAATATAAACATAAGCAAGATAAGGACAGCACCTACTCTATAGCAGGAAAGCAGAAGCAAGAATGGCTCCTTCTTCCACTCACGCATTTTATATCATCTTTCACATAACTTATTGTTTATACTTTCAATCCAGTATCTGTTGGCCAGGTATGTCCGTGTCAACGGAACTGCAGTGGAACTGTAACCGACAGTCCTACAGCAGAACATGGATCATGGGAAGGAGAAGGAAAGAAGGAATTTTTAACTGAGTCATTCCTCCATCTTGGCTCTTATCTCTTATCAACTCATTACAATAACAATTTTTAAAACCCTTCACCTTTTCACCCTGTGACATTTTGCATATCATTTTTATCACCTAATTTACACTGCAGTAGATCCTAAAGTCTCCTTGAGAGTTGGTAGCCTCCTCCATGGACACAAGTCAAAATAAGGGCTTTCCAGGGGGGGCCACCTTCGTTCTTCAGGTTTCATATCAGGTCTTGTAACAGGTGTCCCAATAGGCTTCATAACATATTCCACAATAGGTTTTATAACAGGTTAAGCAGTAGGTTTTGCAGCAGGTTCCACAATAGGTTCTACCTCAGGGAGAGGAAAATTCTCTACATTCTGTTCTGTAACAGGTTTCACCTGAGGGGGAGGAATATTCTCTACATTCTGGTCTCCAACAGTAAATGTTGGGGAGAGTGCTGGTCTCTACAAGTGAGTTCGGCACAAACAATAGATCACTCCATACCCTTTGTTTTGGTTTTTTAAACAACTAACCAGTGAAGAAGGCATTTGCAAATGTACCTGGCATTGACTTCAGCTTGCCAAGAAGTGTGGGAAGTTTTCTGATCAACCTGGTGTTGAAATAAAACAAAAAGCTTATTATCCTTGTGGTTTTCTTCCTGTGAATTTTGGGTGATACCCTATGTACTAACAAGCAAAGCCCCGGGAAACTCAGCATCATTGCACGGGACACCTATATCCTTTTGTTTTCCAGCCACTTCCTCAAATCTAATTTGTTACTTCTCTATTTAAATCAGCAGAGCCAGCCAGGTATAAAACTAAAGTCTGAACCACCCATAGCAATTACACGTTTCATAAGATTAGGCAGGAAACACTTCATAAATTCCAGTAGTTAACACTTGTTTTAATTGAATTGCTCCTGAAGCTTCAATGGAACTGGTATTTCTCTGCTCTGAAGGTTGCTTTTCCCAAAACACAGCTGCATAACAACAAACAGATGTTTTCCAAGGGAGACAAGGCCACATCTCCAGTATTGGTAAAGTGATGCTTCTGTTTTGTACATTTATCATGTACTTCCACATCTAAAATAGTTGGAAAAAACCTTTGTTTTGATTCAGCTACATTGAATCCCTTGGCATTAACAGAAGTTTAAAAAGATCTTGCAATTATCTCGAGTTTAATTCCTATTAAATAATTTGATCTTGATCTGTCTTCTTGACCACAGGCACAACAAGTAATCACAATGCAGGAACACGTTTTTTTCTAAGAAAAGCAAAAAAGGAGCTAATGGATCATTCCTTAGATCCATTTAGGCTGCAAAGCATGCTATGCTACAGGAGTGTATCCTAGCAGAGCAGCTTTTACTGTTTGTATGAGATAAACTACTAAAATAACTTACCCAGGACAATATTGTGCCTTAGAAGACTTGTATCTAGACTGATGATAAATAGTTCATATTGATTTAGAAATAGGTGAGGCATGCAAGATGCTCCCATCTTCATACTTGTTGCCATAGAGGTTTTATGCTTTGCATCCTCACCTGCTTCAGCACCAGGTCAGCCAGGTTAATGCAAACCATGCTTATCAATGCTTATTCAGGTAAAATATTTGATTAGCATTATCCAGGCAAATGTCAATCTCAGTCCCTTTTATGACCCCAGCTGTGGAGGCAACAGCAGCAGCCAACAGCCAGCATTATTTACTTCTTGGAGAGTTACAGCTCCATCAGAAAGCACGGTCTGTCTTTGCCCTGATACAAGCAGACTGTAATCCAGCTGGCATCGTCCTGTGCTGCTGCTGCCAAACTTCTGAGAGGGAGGGGCTGCATATTTTAAAAGCCTTGTCTGCACATGTCAGTTTATTTAGTATATGTTAAGTCATTTATTTTAATCAAATAGATCAATGAAACTCCTGAGAATTTATTCAGGCACACCTGTTTTGTTTTTTCTTTTAAGCCTATGTTATTTGGAATCAAAGCCAAAAAAGCCATTCTTACACCACAGTAAGTCTGTTCAAGAGTAGAAGAGGCCTCCTCCATGGATTGTCCTATTATTATTATATTCATGCAGTAAAATTCAGACAGTAAAATTCAGACAAGCCACAACTCATTGCAAACAGGAACATACAAATGCTGAAATGCTAGAAGGAGCAGTCTTACATTACTTACATTGGAGCAGAATACTCTGGAAAAGTAGGTTCCAACCCACAACTCTGAGAGTCCTCAAAAACTGGTTGTTTTCAGAGGAGACGAGTTAAAAGAAGAGACCAGCAGCAGAGCCCAGCTTGTAACTTTCTGCAGTTACAAAAAATAACTTCCACCCATGAGCTAATTGCAAACTGAAGAGAACTGAAGAGGGTTTTTTCCCCAACTATAATGGCTATAAGGTCACTGTTGAATTTCTTCTTGTTAAATTCAACACTAATTATGCTTTAGTATTTAGCAGAAAGGTAAGAAATTCTCCATTTAAGAAACTCTGAAGCCCAGTGAAATGCATTCCCATTTAACATACCTCTGTTAAAAATAAGAGTCCTCAGAAACTGTTTTCCACTTAAAGTTCTGAGTATGTTTGTTAATTCTATACAGATTCTGTACATATAAATGCTCAATGAAACCAGATTTCCTCTAATGGAATTATAAGATTTCAAGAACATTTTATAAAACCGTGTGAAATGTTTCAAGGATGTGTCAACTAGCATCATTCAATGCTGAATAACAGACAGTTAGGTAGCCTAGGTTGTGGCACCATTACCACATCCTAGAGTTTAAATAAAATTTCAACCAGAATTTTACGAATCCCCAAATGTCACAACTATAAAATGGATTCCAGGCAGATCTTGATTGTATCCCTGCTGAGACATCCTCTTTGAAATGCAACCTCTTTTTTCAACCCACTGTCATGTAATTGTTGTCTATATATTTTCACCACCCATCAACTTATAATGGTTTGCTCAAGACATTGTCCTGTGAAATGTCTTGAAAGTCTCATCAAAATGAGAAATTGATGTCTACAGCTTCCTTCTCTCCTGTTCTCTCTGCTGTTGAACAGTTTGACTGTATTTGTTGTATTTGTCTCAGAAAAGACATGTTAGCTAACTTTATCACTTACTGTATTTTCTCCTCCTCGCTTTTCTCCTGCCTTCCATTTCATGATGCCAGCCTCCAAACCACTGGAGGCTCCCACGTCCCAGAGAGTACCTGCTGGTCCATAAAAGGTTTTGTGTTAACTCATTGAATGCTCAAGGTCATGCTAACCTGCATAATTAGCTTTTTCAGCACAGTCTTTCTTTTTAGGCCAGACTGTAGATACTGGGTAGGAGTCAACAGAAGGCAGGTAAGGCTGGACTACCTCCATTCTTATCAACTGTGCCCTCTGCTCCCTGCTCTCAGGTAGTTCCCAAACTATAATCTAGAACCACCCTCAATATTCAGGCAAACACAAGCAACACAACCATGTCAAAAAATATGGAGGTGAATAAAGACTTTGAGGCTTTCTTGATCTGTTCTCTCAAATCCCAGCCAAAATTAATCTTTCTTTCTACATTTATTGTGGCAATCAGATCTTTCATTTCACCTCTTCTCCCTGACAAGTCTATCTTACTTCACTTGTTTGAGCTACCGGAACCGAAAGCAGGTGGTTGTTGCAACATGTTTTGGAGTGTTTCAGAGCACTTTACATCCTCTATCTGAATGTACTGTGCAATGATGAAAATTTGAGTCTGTGCTGTTCTTAAACCTTGAATCAGTTCTATCCGTAAGCTAGAAGAGAAGATTCCCTTCATTTTGTTTCCTAGACCAACACAGCACTTAATGAATTCAAGATGTGTATATTCTAAGTCAGCGGAGACACTAGGATAATGGGAATTACCTAATTGACACATACCACCACCCACACACTTCATAAAATCCAGTCTCAAATTTACTAGGATTCCATTCTGAAGTAGGCTTTTCCCAGTGTAGCTCCATGTAAAACTGCTACATGTTTCTGGTCCAGTGTTGCATGGCTACGGGTCTAATCTTGTGAGGTATTAGGCCCATACATAGACTGGAGGAGGTAGTGAACTCTGCCTGCATCTACAGGTCTAAACTCAGTGTGCATTTTGCCTGAGGAAAGACTATTATTTTTTATTTTACTTGTCTTAATAAAAATTCTTTGAAGTGCTAATTATCCTTCTGCTGCCACTTGTTGGTATTTGCAGCATGTACTGCTTTGTGATATTTCTATCTTATCTGTTTACTATTTTCCAGTAAGTGGCTTACTATGAGCAATTCATTCCTTCATTTGCTCTTTTACCTCCTTGTAACAACATTTGAGTTCAGGGTGGAAACTTCCACTTCTCTGCTGGAAGAGATCAGACAGTTAACAGAATTTTTGCCAAAGTATACAGAATTTCTACAGGGGCTTTTTCTACCTACTTGGCTATTTGTAGCCTACTTGGTCCTCTTATACTTTTGGTCAAGATACGATTGCTACCATCAGAAAAGTTGCTTTTTTTTAGATTTGGTGTTGAGACCAGGTTTCAAAAACCCCCACAAATTCTGTTAACTGAGCTACATGCCAGAGTGCAGCATATTTTAGCAACTGTCTTTTATGCACTTCATTAAATGTAAATGTAACAAGCATCTCAGTGTTCTCCATAATGAAAGGATTCTTTGAGTGTTAAATACTCCTTTGCTTGTTTTTAATCAAGCCTAATATGTGTGAAATTTGTGGGAATGACAGTCCCAGAGACTAACAGCAACAACAGGTACAGGCAGAAATCCTCACTTGCATAACATATCCATAACACAACCACCACTTTCCTTACCCTTTGGCCTACTCAGAAGACCTTGTTGATCAATTTTGCTCTCACGGACATTCACTTGGAGCACTCCCTGTTGTCTTTCAGCAAGGATATCCACAGGCGGCTTTTTGACATAGGAACTTAAGGAGAAGGTGTAAATACTACTCTGTTTCCTTATGCAGTTTAACTCACTGTGGAACTGTCTGTGATTTCCCAGCTGGCAAAATGGGCAAGACCTTTTCACAGTTGGACAGTGGCATGTCAGCCATCTGCAAGTATTCTGGGCAGCTAACTTGTCAGTTGTATAATCAGATTTTAGCAAAAGTCTCCCAGCTAGGGTTATCTTGAAGCGAAGACACAGAGCAAGTGGCACAGGTTTATAGGTTTGTTTCAACTTCACTTAAAACAATAGGCTTGAGGTGTTATTTGCCTGTTCATTTCAAAGGGTTGTTAACTAGATGGCCAGGGCTGATAAATGTCATCACACTATGTCCTTTTTACAGTATGTTCCAGATCAAAAACCTGGACTGAGCACGTGCACCCTTCTTGTGTTGCCTGCTTACAGAGCAATTATGTCCCGGGCACATTTTAGCCACTGCAGAGCCAGGCAAACCCATCTTAAGTTGCCTATCCCAGGGGAACTCGATTCAGGTTGACTTGGGAGCACTCAAAAAGCATGGTGAAGGTGAAGAAAAGGAGAGATGGGGAATCCTAGGAAACTCCAGCAAAGAGGAATACAGGCAGGAACATCCAGCAGTCTTTTCCAGTGATGTGACCCAGGCTGAGTGTTGACCTCTCAAATGGCTGCACTCAGCTGCACATTAGAAAGAGCATTATACAATAAAACAAGTTATATTTACAGCCTATTCAGTGCTACAGCTGGTCTTATAAAACTGCCTGCAGACATAATGCTGACAAATGTGTTCCAAAGACCATACAACAACATAGCTTAAAATGAATTGTGACTGGCATGTAAATCAAATGCAAAATCCATTTTAATGCTCTGAACTGTATTTCCCCTGTCTTGTTCTTTTTATTATTCTTTCCCATTTCATCTTCACTTTTTACTCTTTTCACACCTTGCCAGAGCAGTCTCCCAGACACAGGGACATCTTTGGTTGTTTACTCACTCAGTAGCAGTGAAACATTTCCATATAACTATAACCCGGTGTTTTATATATATATATATATATATCTATATATATATATATATATATACACACACACACATTTATATACACACATACATATATTACATATATATATATTTTGTATAGAGTTTGTATATACATTGAATGTAAAAGGAAGAATAGTTATCGCTTTTCCAGCCACAATTCAACAAGAAACTGAATATCAGCATCTTTTAAAACTTGAAATGAACTAAAATCTGCAAATTTCTTTTTTTTCTGGTCATGCCCTATCTCATCCATACCTGTGATCTCCACTCTTTCCCATCTGTGTTCTCTCCCCTGACAGCTCCAGACCTTTCCATTCCCTCTCTCACCACACAGATACTTTCACAAAACTCGTGTTTCTTTTCACACACCTGGCAAACTTTTGCTTCAGTTTTAAAAACAGAAGGCAAACAAAAAAAGCGTTCAGTAAATTGTTTTCACTCCCAAATTCCCTGAACGCAAGGAGTAGGAAAGATATGTGTTCTTAGAAAAAGCCACACATCCTGAGGGACCAGGCCTGGACCCCTGGCACAGCTTTTTGCTCAGCAGGATGGAGCTACTCTCCCTTGTCTGCTGCACTGTGAAAGGGAAGCTGGCGTGAATTGCACTGTGCCATGGCAAAAGCAAAATGAAGCAGCAAGGCCCCACCGATTCTTTCCTTCTGATTTCCAACTCATTGTAGCAAAATCTACATCGAGCCTCACTAAGTGGGAGCCCTTCTCTTTTGTTTCTCAGCTCCGGCTTGAATGGTCCCAGATTTCTCCCAGATCTTCAAACGCATCCCCTGACACTCCCCGGCCCTCACAGAAAAAGGAGAGCTGGCAGCTTCAAGAGCAGCAGCCGCCGCTGCCGGGCCGGGGGCCGCGCACAGCCCGCCTTTGATGTGGCTGACCTCCCCAGAACTGCAGCGCTGCTGCTGCCGCTGCTCGGCTCGCATTTCCCCCGAGGCCCTGAATTATCCTGACAACTGACTCCTGACAGCCGACACCTCCCCGGAGGGCTCTGTCCTACTGTGGGAAGCGGCACTCGGGGAAGCTGAATGGGCAGCCCCGGCTGGAAGTGGGGCACTCGGGGCTCCCTGAATGTTTCTGTTTTGCTGAGAGACACCCACGGGCCAGAGGGCCTGAGCTGGAGGCTGAGAGATTGAAAGTGTTTCGATGTGAGGACTCAGCTGGTCTTGTGACAAAACAGAAGCCAATTGTGAAATCTGGAAACATTTCCAAATTTCCCCAATTTCTAAATGGGCATTAAGAGCAGTTCAGTGTGTAACTTCAACAGGAAGCCTCCATGGGTCATTGGTTTGTGACTCCCTTTACTTCCTCTTTTGTGTCATCTTTCCCATGCATGTATTGTTCACCGTCCACTTTAAAGAAATAAAATTTATGAAATTATTTTTCTTCTTTAGTGGACTCTGTCCACAAAAATTTTGCAAAAATTAAAAGTGTTGTAAACAAACAGTGGTCATAGTTATCTATAAAATTACTTTTAAAAATACCTATACTTTTGTCCTGTGGAATACCAAAACAAACTGCATAATGAAAATTAGAAGTGTTGATTTTTTTAAAAAAAAAAATTGACATGCTAAATCCACTTACATTCTGCCCCAGCTGCAAGCTTACAGATGGGCAGCACAGTAACACATTCAGAAGATAATTCACAATGTGTGATTTAGGGTTGGACCATTCTGTGAACTAGGGTCTTAGGTTAAGAGCCTTATTTTTTTTTTTTTCTGGTATATTATACTAGGAAACATACAACTGAAGAAACCCTCTTGGATTATTAATTCCAGCCTATAATCATAAGTAAGTCTGTATAGTGCAGGTGACTTGACAGATCAATCAATCCACCCCAGCCATAAAATAGTTCCTCTAGAAATAAAAGGAGAATAAAAAGGCATCACCAGTGTCCTGTATTAGTTTGGTCAAAAGCACAAGATGTCTTTAAAAGTTAAGCAACAGTGCATAAAACCAAAATAATCTCATCTGCCAACATGGCCTGGGACATGCTCCTTCTAGCCCCAGGTTTCCTAGCCAGTCTTATCTTTAGCAGGTGAAGTAGAGCAAAACACCTGAGAGTGGAAATATTTTGGAGTGCCTTTGGGAGCAGCCTATCTGTCAGGTGTGCTGGGACTAATTCACCAACCTCAGACGTTTTTTCATCAAGGAATATAAAGAAGCATTAAATAGAACATATCAAAATCTACTTCCTCAATTTGCACAAATCAGTCTTACTCTGACTTACACCAGCTAAACTCGTAATGAGTTTTAGATTTTGCATTCTACACAGTACTCACACAAAATTGGATATTTTACTACATTTTTACCAATATTTTTTTCCAGCAAACCAAAAATGGCTTGAACTGTCCTTCTAAAACAATATAAATACTTCTGTAGGTCTCGACTTTGAGAATGTCCCCTTCTTCACCGTCACTGATGGGTAGCAAGTGGTTGCAGCTGATAGTATCTGCTAGCCAGGGGATATGAATGTGCTAATCTTACCTCCAATATAAACAACAGTTGGGGCAACTTTTTGCAATGTAAATGGTTTGTTGGGTGCATTTTATGACACAGATTGTGTCATCAAAAGCACTGGTCATTGTTTGCTTTTCTTTAAAATTAAGTCAAAATATTTCACAGCATTGTTTGGCACCAAAATAAATTGGGTCCATTTGTGTATGGTATAGGTGCAAGTGTGCACGTAGGCATTTGTGCTCAGTTTTTAAAAGGGATGCAGTTTTCAAGAATTCAAAAGACCTGAACTGTATGTGAGGACTTACAGGGTTTTCTCAACAATAAAATGATTAAATACACAGAAAAAAATATGTAGGGCTTATGTTTTTGCTCCCCGTTTACTGAGACGTGCACTAACATTGTATTTTCAGGCAATTGTTTGTGTCAAGAGAAGATGGACATTTACCCTGGTTGGTTACTGTTTGCTTAAAAATTGCACTTCATTTTTTTCATATGAATTTGAGACCCATGAAGCTGCCCAAAACAACCCAAAACCTACAAGTCAGAAAAATTGGATTTGAGTCTTTCTGTTTGTTTATCCATAGTAATTTTAAGAGACATTTTAAAACTGCTGTTAACTGAAGTGAACTTCACATTTCCAGTCACTGAGCTCACTGGGAGATGAAAGGATCCTCCTGGCTATTACTCAGCACTTTCCTTTAGCACTGCCCTGTCCCACCATGGAGGTTATTAACTTTTTACAAGCACTGCTCACATCCTCTCTTTGATGGATGGTGCTAAGCTTGTACTTAGATTACAGGATTTCCTAGCAAGGCCATTTTGTTATTGAAGGGGAGGAAATTTTAACACAAGCTGATTTTTCATATTAACCTCTCCATTCTCCCCATAAGAATTTGCGTGGGGAAACCGTTTCAAGGAATTTCACACCACACCAACCTGAGGCCTTAATGGACGGTCATGGGTGCCCCAAGCACAGGGTGCAGAGGTGGGTTTTGCACTAGTCCTCTCCTGCTTTTCGTGTCCAGCTGCAAGTTACAAAGGGGGCTTTGCCCTGAGGCTTTCAGTGCTGCTCTCTTGAGTTCCCACTGGGACACAGGAAACCTGGGGTGACCCGTGGGAAGGCTGAATGGGAACAGTGAGGAAAGGGGGCAGAGGGAGGGGAAAGAAAGCACCCTTTTTCCTTTCTGAAACCGTTGTCCTTTTTCAAAGTGAAAAAAAAAAAAAAAGAGAGAGAGAGGTGGAGAGGGAGGCCAGAGGGGAAGAAATTTTCCTGCTACCTCATTACTCTCCACTCACTGTAAACTCCCAGCTGTGGCCAGCCTCACACCCGCCCTTCTCGCCCCTCTGGCCTCTGCACCTAAATTTCTCACAACTTTCTTCCCAGCTGGAAATGTAAATCAAGACACATTCAGAATTTAAAAAAATAAAAAAACCCAAAAACCAAACAAACATGAGTAAGAATGCCTCATTCTCCTTTATGGATTATGTAAAAACAAATATAGCACGTCTTCACTGTCTCTAATTTTCTGTGATTTCTAGCTGAAGTTTCATGATTCATGAATTTAGTTTTCTCTCTAAAAAACTTACTGGCTTTTTTTTTTTTTTACTTAGTGGAAAAAAAGCTGACACCAGATGTTTCTTTAGACCCTTCCCTGTCCTGAGTGAGTAAACACCAGAGACAAGCAGGCTGTTCTGTCATCTTGCTCCTCTCCAGAACATCAACAGTTTTATCACTTAGTTAAGAAAAAGAAATTTAAACTGCTACCAACTGCATTTCCAGCTAAAGATATGTAAGTCTTCACTCTTAAAATTAAATAAAAGTTTTTACTCGTGAATAATCTGACTGTTTATGAGCAGTGTGGTATGATGCACAGATACAATAAAGCTCTTGTGCTGTCCGAGCCCTTGGCTCAGATGAGTGTGTCTCCTGGCCCAGAAAAGCAACAGCCCTTTCTAACAGCCGCCTGTCAGTATTTTTAAACCTTCTCTCCTAAAATAACATGTCGATGTTTGCCTACCTGAACTTACAGGAAGACTGAATGAAAATTTGTGGGCACACCACTGTAAATGGATTTTGTCATGGTTTTTATGATGTCATCGATTATTTATCCTTCTGTACTGAGAAACTGAGAATTGCATTTCCCCCTTCAGCCCCCTCATCTTTGAAGGCAATTTTGAACTCTTTTTCTTTTTAACACCTCTGAAAGTAAGGGGTTGATACTGTGGAGCGCAAACAACCCCTCCTGAAGAGAGGGTGAAGGTGTTGGAACCGGTCTGCCAGCTGGCATTCAAGCTTACCATGTTGCTTACAAATATATCCCAAAGTGAACCTTAAAAACCCACCACACAGACAATTTTAATTCCTTCCCTGTCCATAATACCACTGCATTTGTTTAGCAGCTAGGCATGGGACTGTGGCACTAGCTGGTATTTTATCTTCTGGTAAAAATCTACTTATTTTATATCAAGACATTTGAGAGAGATAAAAGGAGCTCTCAGGTCCCAAGATGTTTTTGTACTGAGACCACTACATCTGCAAATTACAGGTATTTTAAACTTCTTTTCAATTACGCACACATAAAATATTAGATCACTGCGTGGTTAGCTAATATTATTTTAATATCAACTTTCATGTAGAAAAATGTTACTTCTACCTCAGTCTTTGCTTAGCAAGTAATTCAAAGAACAAATCTTGGGTGTAGGTGTTTTCTCAGCTTACCAAAATTATTTTAAATTCAGTTTCATTCTATCCTTGTTCAGTAGTCAGAAAATAGTCATGTATTTTCTGAGATCTACTGATCCATTCAAAAATAGATACCTACTTTCACATGGACACAGGTAGGGTTTTCTTGCCACTAGGATCCTGGTGTGCCCCAGGGCAGGACCTAATCGTGTAAGCCATTGTTTTCACGGTAGGCAGTAAAACACATTTATGCATATGCGCATTTTGCAGCACGAATTGCACCCGGACATTTGCATCACAATTCCCGGAGCAGTTCTTCTGCACAACCCCAGGGGTTTGGGTTGCAGCACTGGGATGGGTGGAATGTGTTTGTGGATGGTGTGGAGGGACTTCAGACTGCAAAAGCCGTCTGATACAGGTCTGGGGGACGTCTGGGAGTGAGGAAAGTACTGTCTCCTACTGTCAGTGGGAAGCGGACCCTGGAGCAAACGCTCTGTAGCTGGGTTATATCTCAAGGGAAGCCAGTTGCTTCATGCTGGGAAAGGTCCTGAGTGAGAACTGATGCACTAAATCTGTGGGTGATGTGGGGAGGGGAAGCTGGGCCAAGGGAGGGAGCAGGGTCACTAAAATAACCAGGAAGTCTGTCTGGAAACTTCTGTTTCAGTACTGCCAAGATCTTCAACTTAATCTAAAATCTGATTTCTCCTTTGGTTCCCAGCAGCCTGTGCAATGCAGCCCTTCCTGTGGAAACCATGTCCCTGAGTGTGTACTTAAATAACTTGCAGAATAACTCAGGGGCAGCCATGGGGAGAAGGACACCTTGGACAATGATATTTGCAAACATTAAGATATAACATGATAATTTTGGGGGCTGCATCAGAGCTGGGGTTTTGTGGAAGGGTGTCAAAAGCTGTTCCTTGTATTGTTTTGGTTTCCTCTGAGCTTGCCCACTTCCTTCAGTATTTCAAGCCATGCAGATGGATCAGGGTGATAAATGGTGAGAAATTGCTTTGCAATTTAGCTACGTATGGAAAACATGCTTTGAAAAATGTATTCAGTTGTCTTTTTAAAGGTGAATGTAGAGATTTTCTAATCTTAGATGTATTTTTGGGTCTTTAGTTCAGTTTCCCTGTATAGATCTATGTCTTGATTCCACCAGAGTTAAATTTAAAATTATATTAGTTTTGCAGTCAGGAAAAAAATGCTTTATCCTTGCTTGTTTCACATTTCTGCACCTTCAATTCATGGTAAGATGAATTTTTAAGGTATAAGGTAATTTTTTTGTTGCCCTCTTCCAGGTAGGATTTTATAACAATGGCAGATTGTGATGTGAAGACTGATTCCTGTCCACTTAGACAGAATGAGCTCCAGCTATGCTTCAACATACACATCCAGACCACATTGCTGCAGCTGGCACTGAGTTACCTGTTGCTTCTACTTTTCTGATGAAGGAACCTGGGTCAGACAGACTGTAAAACTCCACTGTCTGAAATGGTCTTTTAACTTCTGAAGCACGACGGCATTTATGTGGATGATATAGAGCCTACACCTCTCATAATATAGTTACTCTCTAAATAGAGAGCCATTAAACACTAGCTTAACTTTGGATAGAGATGCAAGTTCTTTGAACATTAGTTTCCTGAGTATTTAGAAAGAGCATATTAGCACTTAAGAGCATCATTTGGTGTTGTAAAAATGTGTGGCTACCTAGTTCAGAGGCAACATGAATAAGGATAAATGAATAAGGAGTGACTTTTGTGCTAATCACCAAAACACTGTGGCTCAGATGCAACCCATTCACTTTCTCCACTATCCAACAAAAAGCCCATGCAGTGAGCAATTTCACACAATATGAGGAACCTACTGCTGCTTTATTGAATCACTGCATACTAGTAAAAAAAAAAAAAATTGTGACAAAATATTGATTTCTTTATTAACCCAAATTCTGGGATGAGTTTCGGAGCACCAGAGAAATGTCAGTACTCTCTCAAGAAGTGTTAACCAGGTGGAAGTCTTGTCCAGGCATAATTGCTCTGGAAATTCATGCTGTTGCTTCATTCTTTGTCATTTCAGGGGATGCTGGTTCTTACTATGTGGGAAGAGGAAGTTTTTTCTTGTTGAAGGCTGCATGGTCTTTTTGAGCACTCTTGGATGTCCACCCTAGCACACAGGACAATGTCATGTGCAATTAGTGCATCCATGCAAAACATGGCCACAGGCCATAAAGAAGTGGTGGGAATACCCATCCATGGGCTGTAGGAACCCTATTTTGCATGTGCAAACCTTATGATCTGAGGATTGTCTAAGGCATTTTGTGGGGTCTTCTGTACTAAAACAGGGTGTCTCAGGAAGTGAATGCACTGAAGAGCATTCAGGACAAAATTATTTGTCTCTGGCATTATCAGTCTTAATGTTTCTAGGGTAGTTTCTAGAGAAGATTTCGTTTAAATCTACAAAATAAGATACTATAAATCAGCTTTATGATATTTATATGTTTTCCTTGTGAGATTAATAAAGTCTGTTTTTTGCCTCATCTTGTCTTCTCTCAGTCACCCTTAATTTTCCAGATACAGTCGACACACAGTTAATCCAAACATTTCGGATTCCTGTTACGGAATTACCTTACAGAATTTTTAACTGCAGAGCTGACCGTATTTAACTAATTTCAAGGTTTCAGATTTAGGGGGTTATGAGAAGTATGGTCCACACATGCAATATCTTCCTTCAGGATGTCTGAGGTTACGTTAATTAATCAAGCATCCAGGAGAGGAAACATTAATCATTTGTCTCTGTACATTGCTGGGATTATTCCAAAACCTCCTTCCTTTTCTCTGTCAATATAAATAAAATAAAGGGGGAAGAGGAAAGTTTAACATATGGTCAGAGACAGAGAGCATGTCCTTTTCTCCAGAAGCATACATCAAAAGATTTGCAGAGATTGGGCTGATTCATCCACAGAGCTCTTAGGCCAATACAGGGCCAAGGATGTGAGTCAGTCACAAGCAATGTGACTTTAGACTTGCATAAACAATTTTTGCAGATGATACAAAAAAATTTATATTTTCCTTGCTTTCTCCCCCAATCAACAGTCTGGCATTTCCTTTTGTCCTTATCTCCAAGTCAGTAGAAAGAGCCATAGGTGTAAAAACCCGAAAATCTCCATTCATGAGCAGAGTCCAGGAATCAAACTCAAAAAGCCATATCATGAACCAAGATGCAAGCAAATGTTTTGTCAAATCAGTGTCCTTAGGGTTCACATTAATGGTGTTGATAACATGAGGGAACTGATAATGTTACGATGGTCTTGAAGCACCTTGTCCTGTTCATGTCAGACACAGATGAAATTTTCCAGAAGAAACACAGCTAGGTAAGAATAAGATTGGCAGTTCTTTGAAAGATCAAGCTGAATGCCATCTGTGTGGAGAATTTTTCATCTAAAAGTAACAGTCATACTCTGTTCTCAGCTACATGAGAGAAGCCCGTGTTACTACAGCTAAACCAGTGGAGCTGCTCAAAATTGTTAGTGGTGTTGATGTACTTGATTTCCAGGAAAGTGCTGGGAACCTTTTATTCATTCCTTTTATTCTCTTCATATGCTCAATTTCCAACTAATTCTTCTTTGTTCACCTTTTCGAACTATAGGCAGTAATCCAGATTTTCCACGCTTTAGGGAATTTACAATACCACAAGAATCTAAGCCATCTGATCTTCTTTTCTTAAATCTGAGTAACACCATCCATGTGAGTGTGTTTTCTACTGCACTGTTTGGAAGAGCTAAGGTATTCTGAATTTTTCTTGGTGTCTAGAATTGCGTGGTCTAAGTTAGTCATAGGCCAAAAAGATCAGTCAAAGTCACAGTGGAGACATGCAGTGTATCACAGTTCCATAGCTTTCTTACATTAAGCTTCTTTCCCAGAAATGTAAAGAAAGGAGAGTAACAGAAACCTGGGGACAGAGGATTTTCTCCTGCTTTCTGTGAAACTACAATGAATTAGAAAAATAAATATTAAATAATTAAAAGGAACAACAGGCTTTGAAGGAGCTATGTCCTCATGATCAAAAGGCTGCATCATACCCTAAGCTAAAGAGTTTTTCTACTCATACTGTTTAAGTTTAGCCACTGGGATTTGCTTTTGTAAAAAAAATGCTCTATGTCCCTGAAGAATAAAACTATGTGGGAAAAGAACCCAAGATTTTTGTTCTACTCTGGAATTGCTGCACCCTTGTACAAGAGAGTGAACCCTTCCTCAAGTGTGTTCCATAGTCACTGTGCCATTCTCTTGGTTTCAGTGATTCCCTGAGGCATCCAGTCCACATCAGCAGTCAGTGTGGTTTTGCTAAGGAATAAAGGGGATTCCATTAGTCAAGACCCCAAATCCACACTGAAGCAGCAGCATGCCAAAGTGCACAGATGCTAGTAAATGTAAGCATAATTTCAGTGTTGTTTCAGAAAAATGTAGCGTAACTCATTACCTTTCCTTCACAAAGAGAAAATGCATTGAAAAATAGAAAACAAACACATGGCTTTAAATGGAACTGCTGATCTTGGTGTTACTTATAAGGAAGAAGTCAGATCACAGTGGAAACCACATGGATTTCTCCTAATTTGATTCACAAATCTAGAGGAGAAAGAAAGGGTTTATCACCTCCCGTAAGAAATTTGGGGCTTTCAAAATAAAATACAAATCTCCATTTAAATTTTTTGTGTTAGTGAATTCTTTTCAGTATGACATACAGATAGAAAGGATTTTTTAGTTAGTATTGTTTTGGAACAAAAAAATAGCCGTATTTTAGTAAGCAAGTTTGGAAATAACCCCGCTTTTGCATAGATCACTGTCCTGCCTCATCCTGTTTTACAGAGTTCCCTTTCTGTGCAGATTCTGGCAGAAGTCAGCTTGCTAATTCCCAATGACTTGAATTAGCCACATGATGTTTTTTATTGAGCTGCTAAAACATTTGACTCCATTAATTGGCCAAGAATATGTTTACATTTACAAATGGCTCGCTTAGAAAATTCCCAAGGAATAACCTACGCATTGAAATAATTTTTGCAATAGATCCAGCATCTTTTGCTTCAGTTTTGGGAAGCTTCATGTGAAGGCAGTGCCTGCATGCATGTGCCTGCATGCTTAGATGTAGGGAACCACACCAACAGATGCTTTTAGGGGGCAGGAGGCAGAATTGAGATGTCTAAGTCTAAAACTACAATCCACAAAAACTTGCCTAGCCTGGCAGGAGATAAAAAGAGCCACAACCAGTGATTGTTTCCCCCATGAAGTTCACTAGGTGCTTGCAGTGCTTGACAGCCTGGTTTGCTGCTATCCCTCCAGAGCTGAACATTTTGGTACCTTTCTTTTGACTGCATCCCTTTGAAATTTGCAAACTGGACAGTCCTACACTCATGTCCCCAGAGGTCCAGCCTAGCTGGTGTTTCCTGGAAAAGTTGGATGTGTTGTGACAGCACTCACTTCGGCACAAAGCACAGCTGGCCTTGGATGAATCCTGCATCTGGAAGGGAAGCAGAACTGTTACTTTTACCTAACAATTTAGAGGTTTAAAGCATTTACCCAGGAAGCTGAAGCTCAAGGCTTTACTCCTCCACAGCCAAAGGCAGCTCTGGTCTGCAAGCAGCTCCCGCAGGAGCACTGGGAGGGAACATCCTCCTCTCAGTATGTCAGAACTGGTATGGCTGCAAAAGACAGAGTCAAAGGGGCAGGAATAGACTGAGTCACAAATGGGTGATGTTGTTTCTGTGTCTGGGAAGCACAGACTTCAGGCTGCACAGTATAGTAAAGATCTGAAAGAATGTTAATATTTTTAACCTAGAACCCCAGTGAGGGAAGTTACTTCCAACACCGAACCACTGTGTTTTTGCTGTCTCAGCTGCTGATCAACACCCTTCATTTTAGACAGAAGACTTCAAGCACTTCTCAGTTGGCAGGACACTTGCTAGAATTTCAGTTAGCAAATTAAAAACAAATTCTTGGAAATAAATTTTCTCATGAGCTCTAAGAACCAAAGCAAAATAACAGTCATGTTACCTAACATTTTCTCATCTTTAAGGCAGAACCATATAACCTACATTTTCTTGTCTTTAAACTCAGATGTGTATTGATTTTTTCCTTATTTATTCAAAATTTATTAAAACAAGGGGTACCCTGGAACATTTTTAAGAGTGCAGGGACTTAATTCCCTTTTTCCCTATGAAGGACAGAAATTAATTATTTTTATATACATGAGAAAGCAAAAATGTGTACCCAAAATTTGTTTTTCATCATAAGGACTTCACTAATGGCTTCTAAATCACTAATTGTACTTGCAGATGAATTTCCTCCCACTACAATCGAAAGAGATTAGTTATTAAAATTTGGCATGTTAATATAAATTATGTCTGTGGTGCTTTCTGAAGTAAATTGAATATACTTTTGATGTTGTATGTAGAGTTGGAAGACTGTTTTAACCTGCCCATTGCTCTAATAGACTGAGAAAGGCATTCAAATATCTGTATAGTCATGAAGCTAAGGGCACAGTGACAGGCACTAAGGAAGATTCTGTAAAAACTGAGGTTTCTGATCTACATCTCTTTTTAATCAATGGAAGAATTATGTAAAAGGCAATCAGACTTTTAAAATTAATGAAACTGAATTTGTATGAAGACTTTCAAGAGTTTTTGTCAGCTCAGCTCATTTTGAAAGTTACTTTTGTAAAATCATAGAATTGTTTAAATTGGAAAAATCCCTAATATCATCAAGTCCAACCCTTAAACCAGCACTGACTAATCCAGCACTAAGCCATGTCCCTAAGTGCCACAACTATATGTCTTTTAAATACCTCCAAGGATGGTGACTCCACCGCTTCCGTGGGCAGCCTGTTCCAAAGCTTGACAGCACTTGCCATGAACAATCTTTTCCTAAGATCCAATCTAAACCTCCCATGGTGCAACTTGAGACTGTTCCTTCCTGTCTTATCACTGTGACCTGGCAGAAGAGCCAGACCCCGGCTCTGCTACAACTTCCTTTCAGGGAGTTGTAGGGAGTGACAAGATGCTCCTGGAGTCTCCTTTTCTCCAGGCTGAGCTCCCCCAGCTCCCTCAGCTGCTCCTCTCAGGATTTGTGCTTCAGACCCTTCACCAGCACCATTGCTCTCCTTTGTGGATACCTTTGCAATTTCAGAAATCTATTTTCTACCTGTTTCAGTTAAGTAGGTAACTTCACTAGAAGAAGTATCTTTTCTATGAGATCTCATTCTGTATCCAGAAGCAGTTAGAGCACTGCTTTTTCTCACACAACAGTATATATTTACTTCACAGGGAAATAACTTTTTGCAAATGACCTTTATGAGGTAAAAAACTTTTCCAGAATACCTAAGGACCTTACTACATGCTGGAATTCTTTGAAAGAGGAAGTTCATAAATCATTCTCCCATATTATATATCTATAATACATCTATACACATGGATTTAATTAGCAAGAATGTAAAACTTACATTGAGTACTGTAGTACTTAGTCCTACAATATTCAGTCTGAACAGCTATTTTTAAATTTAATACTTAGAAAGTGTATAATCCAGATTTCCGTCTCTAAAGTATAATTTATACACGGAAGTCACAGGTAATCTGTGAAAAAATTAGCAATATTCAGAAACTGAGTAATGTTGTAGCAGATCCAATTTCGAATTAAACTTTTCCTTGAAACTAGAAGATGTTAACTATGCATTTGATAAAAACTTAAATCATATTTTCCAGGGAGGGAAACAGAGGGAAAAGAAGCATATGGAGGTCAGTCTGGGTGTGACATCCATTACCACATAGTTCTAATTCCCATTAGTCATTTCAGTGTATACTTTTTTACTTCTAACAGGTTGACACTTTGAGTGCTTATGTACATTGTGGGAAAAGGAAAGGAAGAGAAAAAGGAAGAGGAAAAGGATAAAGGAAGGCAAGAGGAGAGGGAAGAGGAAAGGGAAGGGGAGAGGAGGGGAGGGACTGTAGGAATACACCTTGTCTCTGGGAAGATGGCAAGATGGATGAACAGGATACAGCATGCAAATAAACTTCTTACAGTTCCTGGGCCCTCAGAGGCACAGTTCTTAACTGGGCAGGTGTACTGACTCTTTGTTAGTTGCTGTCAGGGATCCTGAGCTTACACAGCAATCTTTGATGGCCAATCTCTTGATGATGGCCATCTCTTATTCACAGTTTTCCTCCATTTTCCCAGCAGAAAGGTGGACCCCATTCCCAATCTGGGCAGAGAAATGATGCCTTCACTGAAAGATTTTAGAAGTATCTGCTTTACAGGACAGCTCAGAGAAATTGCTCAAAGGACAAGAAAAATGGCAGAAAGCACAGTGATGTCACAGTGATATGCTGTCACTGAAATGGGTGATGGTATGGGAAAGAGCAAACTCACCAAAATTGTCTGCAGTGCACAAACTGGGACAAAAAGAACTGTGGGAGGATTCAAATAACCTTGTCAAGGTGCATGTGTGCACCTCTGCCTTCACCTCTAGATCTGTCAAAAAAAAAAATAAAAATAGCTTTAAACCATGTTCCACAGAGACATCACAAGTCTATAGGGTGCTGTAGACTGAATTTTGTCACCCCAGTGTGAGAGTCCTGGGCCTGATCAGCCCATCCAGAGATGAACTGAGGGAGGCCTGGAAAGAAAGTGCTGCAATTCCTCCTGTTTTGGTCCAATTCATGGGTGGGAGGATACAACCATGGGATCGAGTACTGGCATGAGCCACCCCAAGAACCTCTTTGTTCCCCACTTTAGTTTCAAATGGGAGAGTACATTTTACAAATGGAGACTGATCACAACACTGATCTGAAATAATGCTTTTGACTTTAACCTTCCCTCTCCTGAATTTGCTTTACCCACCTGTTGTGCTTTATCAAGTTGATCTACAACAAGAACCTTTAGTAGCAGGACACCACCTTCTTCCTGCACCTTTGTGCAACACTAAGCAACTGTAATATTTATAATATCAGATTTTGGTAGGATTTTCAGGATTTGAGCACTCTTTTGGTTTTCGTGAAAGGGGCAATTAAGTAACTTCTGTAGAGTCAAAACTTGGAAACAACTAAAGTTACTGCCCAAGGCAAGTGGGCCAGTCGTGCCAAAGCTGGAATATGAACAGTGTATTAACTCTTCTTCCCTGAAGGAAAGCAGCAGAATATGAGTATGGGTTTTCAGGGATCACAGAGCCACGAGAAGCAGCTGCAGGAGGTAATCTGGCCAAAAGGATAGGTAGAGATTTGCTTCTGCCTTCTCACTGGAAGTAAACTAGAAGACAGCAGAGATGATGCCTTGTGCATGATACCAAAGTTTCCTCCTAAAGAGGAAAAAAATCCCAAAATAGCCCTGAAAGTTCCTGTAACATGTTCATGACACAAGGGTTGGAAAGGTTCTGAGGGGGGTCTGTAAGAGTTAATGGATTAATTTTTAAACAGTTTGAGATCTTGCCCTAATTCTCAGAGGGAAGCTCAGAAGACTTGCTCTGCATGTATTTGCAACTCCCTAAATAAAGACCACAGTTCCAGGTCTTGAATTTCACACATTAATCCACAGGGACCTCCAACCCAGACAGATGGCTCTGAGGCAGCAAGGAAAATAGTTCTTTGCTATTTTTCAGCTCTATCTGATTAGGTGGATTTCCACAGTATGAGCAACCTTACAGTGAAAGAACAGTCACTTCTTTGGAAAACAGCTACAAGCAAAACTTAGATACAGTCTTAGAAAAAAAGGTAGCATGTGTCTGCGACCACCAAGAGGACTAAATCTGGGCTGATTTGGGTTCTGTTTCCCACAGTGAAAGACTGGGAAAATTATCTTCCTTTGCTCTTGGGATAGAAATGATACTGGATGAATCAGCCTCTTACAAGAAATTTTTGGACAGAATACAGGAAAATCTTCATATGATTTGAATTTGGTTAACTCACAAGCGTTATTGTTTTACGTTGTTGGCAAACACAATGTCATTAATAATAGGATCTGCCAAATGCTACTACTTCATGGGACCTATGACAGTTGAATCTCTGCCTCAGTAGCTGAGAGACTCACACACCTGTTAACAGGCCTTATGCTGCCCAGCAGCAGAGACCTTGCCCATGCCAAGCTTCAACTTGCACAGCCAGGCCAGTGTAGGGCTCTCAGTACTTTGCAGGACTGATTTTTATATTTCTGTCCTTCCCAGCAGACCCCTGGGGTATTGAAAAGAGCCATTAAACAAAACAAAACAATACAAAAGCCAACAAGCAAATAAGATCAGCATTTGCTGAAAATGCTGACCAACATTTGCACTGATTCTGTTAATGTGCCCCTGAAATTTCCTTCATGCCCTGCTGTGGAAATGCAAAAAAAAAAAAAAAAAAAAAAGGTTTTATTTCTCTAAATATTAAGGAATATTTTCTTTGGCTTTACTCTGTATGCATCATCATTCCTCACATCCTACATTTCAGAGCACAGTTTAAAAAAGAACTTGCCTGGGGAATATTTCACTTACTTACTCTGAGATTTGAGTTTTCATCAGACAGAATAATTTAGGTTGGAAAAATCCTCTAAGATTGTTGAGTCCAACGATTAACATAATATTGCCTAGATCCTAAGGATCAGGTTAATTTAGCAGTGTGTTTCCATTCTCTCTGTGAACATGGTGTGCAACATTGCTTACTGATCATTACCTGCTGCCAGCATCCTTATTCTTACCTACTGAGTCTGTACAAGAGAATCATGTGAAATTGTTTTTCCCAGGCTGTGGCAGGCTTTGGGTTTATGACAGAGTAGCTTGAATTTCAAACTGTGGGTTGAAATCACCGCATCAGGCAGGGCTGAGAGCTTCTGGGCTCTATAAGCTGTGATCCACCCCAACTGCAGGCCCTCTCTACCATCAGGGGATTGTATGTACAGATCCCATTTAGGGGCAGCAACTGAAGTCATTCCAGCGCTTAACTTGGAAAACCAACTCATTACCATGCAGCTTGTGCCGTGCCATGCCTGCTGCTGCTGTCATAAGCCTTATTTTAAATTTGTCATTCTTGGCTATCAGCAAAAGAACAGAGGTGCAGCATGCAGAGCAGAATAAACTCTGTACTCCAAGTTCTGGGCAAAGCTGCTACAAAATGCATGAAAAAATGTAAGAAGTACCATAGCCAGTCAAATCAAAAGCCTGTCTAGCCAAGTATCCTGTCTCTGACAGTGATTATTAGCGGATACTGAAACAAAAGTATGAGAATTAGCGTATATAGAGCCCTTTTACTGCCTTCCAGCCTCTAAAAATCAACAGTGTAGAGATTTCCTGAGGCTGAAATTACATCCAGAGCATAGTATCTAATAGTCAACAAAGCACTCATCCTCCAATAATGTGTCAATCCCTTTTGGCATTTATTTATTTAATTTATTTTTCCACATTGTAACTACAGGCCACACAAAGTTTTCCTTTTTTGCCTATTTTTAGCTGTGCCTGACAATTTTATTGGGTGCCCCCAAAGATTTTATGCTCTGAGAGACTGTGAGCGATCAGTTTGATCAGTCTCTGTTTTCCCTGCACCAGCCAGGGTTTATGGAACTGTGCTATATTCTGCCTCCATTATCATTTTTCCAAACTGAGAAACCCTATGATTTAGCAAAACAGAGACATGCCAAAAAGGAAAAGAGACTTGTGGGAGGATCGGTTGTGGAGCTGTTTCTGGAGGCAGGACTTGCTCCAGACATCTCACTCACACTGTAGGTCTGTGAAGAACAGATACTGTGTCCTGGCAGCGAGGAAGCATCAGGCTCAAGTGTCAGAGTAAGAAAAGCCAAGGACTATTCCTGCTCTGCAACTCTGACATTTCTCCCCAGGGCCGCTAAGATATGAAGGTGGATGGCAATTTTCACCTAAGGGTGGCACAAGAACTCATCTGCCACAAGGCAGTAAGAGAAGAAAGGAGATCTAACTGTCTTTGATGTATGTGACTGCCTGTGTTGAAGGTCTTAAGGAGGCTGGGCTGAGGACAGGGAAGAGTTTTCTGTGTGATTTCACAGGGAAGTCTTAAAAACCATTTGACCAAGAATATCAGGTTGATGATGCTTTTTATGAGCAAAGAGGACAATGATCCTAAACAGAGTATTTAGTGTCAGGGTGGGGTGAAGATCTGAACTGCTGGGTGGGAAAGGAAATAGATCATAGGTGTGTGCAAGTTTGGAGAAGGGGCTGCAAAAACTGGTTTGACACAATGGGAGTAAAAATTCACCTTGGTCTGATAGTAAGGCACAGAGAAATTAGAGGATGAGTGTCTGAAGAGAGAGTTCACAACTCTTAAAAAAATGAGGAGGCAAATAGAAAACACCGAGTCTCAAAAAGAAAGGCCAGAAAACTCTGAGTCCATGGCTGAAATTTCATGGTGCTACAGCCAGAATAAAAGACAACAGGGAAAGGAGGGATGTAGAAAGCTTCTGCATGTAAGGTGGGAGCTGTTCCCAGGAATAGTAATAATATGAGCACAGCCTGTCCCAAAGCAGAGAAAGGGTAGGAAAGCAAGCAAGAGATCAGCTTTTCTGACTCTCATTTTTACTGACTTTAACAGATTTTATTACAGCTATAGATAATCTCTTTTCCCTCTTCTCATCTCAAGTCTGGTTCTGAGTCATAAACTCATAAACTTGCAACTTCAGCTTCAGTCCCTTCCACAAAGAGCCATGTTGTAATATAGGCCTATAGAGTCAGTAAACCCAAGTGTATGTGGTGGAGACAAACAGCAGCAAGCAAGTTGCCAAAAATAAAAGCCTATACAGGTACATATAACATTGTTCTGACTTTGCAGAAAAGTAAGGTGCAGAAGGAATAGATGTCTAAATGTAATTATTTAACAACTTGTATACAAGATGAGAGATGGGTCTTTTTCACCACACGGATAGGACAGGCCATGGGAGGGGTGATGCCAGTGTTACATGTGCACATCAAAAATCCAAGGAAACAAGTAAGCCACAGCCTCAAGTCTGAGGCAGCCACCCTGGTGCCCCTTCCTGGTGTTAGAGCTGCCTCCAGAATGAGCAGAGCCAGGGCATAACGCCCCAGGTCTGCTGGCAGGGAACAGCCTGTTCTGCAGTGTCACACTAAAAACCCTTCCTGCACGACAATCCATCATTGAAGATTTTCTGACTGTTCATGGAAACAACTCCCTCACTCACAGATTTCAAACAAAAACCATCATCAGTGCGAACTGGAGGCCAGAGTACATGTTTTCATTAATCAAGATGTTAATCATGGAATCACCACGAGCTCTGCCAGACAAATAAACATACTCAAGACATCCAGGGCTAGTAAACTCTACCCTTTGCATGGCTGCTTTTTCCATGATTCTTTGTCTAATTGGGTTCAACAGCAAGTCTCCCTATGATAACTTGCATCACTGTTTTTTTAACATAGAAAATAGTGCCTAGAGAGCTGCTTATTTTAACTTTAGGATATTGCCTGCTAAGAATTGAGTGCTTAATTTGACAAAAAATAATAGATGATACCCTAATCTGGAAATAGTGTTACAAAAGGAACTGCAGCCTCATGACCTTTAGCCCTAAATCCTGTACATTTAGGAAGGATGTTTTGTTAACAGAAGGACAAGTGAAAGCAGTGAAAGCTGCCTTGTCACTCACAAGTTTTCTCACTGCTCCTCCGCCCTGCACCTAGCCTGTGAGCTCATTCCTATGAAAAAAACTATATCTCCTTCATTCAGTGCCGCTCCTTGATCTGTGATTGGAAATGGTTTAACTAAAAGTCCCAGTCTGGGCATTCCTGTTCTCAATGCTACTGCAGGTTGCCCTGCCCACCTCTGCATGAGCAAGGTAGATCTGTAAAGCAGTGCTAACAGTTTTGAAATATGCTCTGTAGATCAATAAGGTTTGTACCTATTCTCCTGGTACGAGTAACTTGTGGTCTGTATTCTTGATTTTTTGAAATAAGCTTTTTAGCATCTACTTCAAGGTCATGGTGCCTGAGACCACTGGATGCTGCAATGTAGTTAGCCATTGTATTTACAGAGGTTGTGGTCTCTTTCCTTTAGCCATTTTCTCTGCTAAAACCTATGAAAACCATCTTCCTTACAATTTCTATACCAGAATATTTGACTCCACTTTGCTGTAGCAAGGAGAAGACAGAAGCTGGCCCTCTCTTTGGTACAGCTACTCAGTAAACATCTCTTGCCCTAGAGATCTGCAGCTCTGATTTGCTCTCCTCTCCCTGACAAGCCCAAGGGTGAGGAGAGCAAGATTTGGTCAGGGGCTGCCTGAGCCAGAGTAGATACTCTGCTAGCTCCTGATCCCTGTCTTTTGTAGAGTGGTGAGTCCAGTGAAGATACAGAAAGGATTTATAGATGGTAGAAGGAGCAGATGAAAACAATAATACTTATTTGATTAAATAAAGAATAAATTAAAGACTCAGTTTCATTTCATACTGTTAAGGAATTGAGACGTGGAAAGCATGAGAGATCAGACAAGCCCCCAGAACAGCCCCCAGCTCTGTCAGAAGACCCTTCATGTGGATATTGTCAGCTCAGTGATCTAACTCCTGCCTAAAGTAGCAGAGTTGTTTGTGATCTGACTGTTTGTTCTCCCTTCTCTCATCCATTTTTCCCTACTGTCTCACCCACAAATGTCAGCACTTCCTGCAGTTTCCAGAAGTTCTTACTTCTCAGCTAAGAATTATTCCACAGACAAATCTTGGCCACCATTACCCAGGATCAGGTTTTCACGTATGTGACCTGCTTCAGGGCTATATGAATGAACACTGTGCAAGTACTTGACTTATGGAGGAAAGACAAAACCTGCTCAGATAAAACAAGAGTCGCTCAGTGACGTTGGTGCTATTTTAAGTTCAAGATCTACATTCATGGCCAGCTGAATATGATTGGAGTCAGCAGAAATGTCCCTGATGAACCAGCCTCATCTTTTGCTTGGGATGTAGCTAATCCTCCCATTTCTCATCAATGAGCAGAGTGTTTTGCTGTAGAGTATAATTCCTCTAAGGTTCTTCATAGGTCTTCAAAAGAAAATACTGTCTTAGGAAGTTATCTAAGCTGAATTTCACTCCTTTTGGGTCCTAAACCTCCAATAGTGGAGGGAGACAGAGGTGGAAGATCCAAAGCTAATATCATGTCTTTGAAGAGCAGGCATCCAACTCAGTTTTGTGGCCACCATTTGTTTGTGGGCTGCACAATTCAGGTCTGGCTGGCTCTGGTGTCTTTAGGCCACTGAGACAGGTTGGGCAGAGCAGGATGTCAGTATTCCCCAGGGAGGGCATGGGGCACCCATAGCAATGCATCACATCACTGATTTGTCCAAATACCTCCAGACCCAAGAGACAGAAAACTGGCCATGCCAATACAGTGCTCATCCACTTCCAACTTCCAACCTTTTTGGATACCATACTTGGAAACCAGCTGACCATGAAGTTACAACAAATACTTGATATAAGCTGCTGAAAATTAAGAAATGACAGAGTGGTTTTCTGGACTAACCACATGTGCCTGCTTTTAGTTTTTTCCCTTATAATAAAATGAGAAGAAATGGTAGGCAATTTTGAATTTGACATGTTCCTCCTATCTTTTCAGTTCACTACTATTAACTGTAGAAGAGTTACAACATAAGAAATTAACAAAGCAGTGGATGGTGCTTTGCAGTTGGAAATGATCTGATCACATTGATTAGGACAAGGAATCCAAGTCTAGTATTCAGCAAAGCACACACACGTTTTTCCTCTGCCTAATTTCTTGTGCGTGTTCACAAAGCTGTTTGCTTCTGACTGTAGGCAACCCTCCCCACCAAATGTAGAATCAAACAAAAAAATAAACATCACCTCAAGCTGTTACCAGAACAGTTTACAATATACTCCTGTTTCTTTCTCAGATATTCTCCTTGTTTATTACAGAGCTGTCTGGATTAAAAAAAAAAAAAAAAAAACAAAAAAAACCAACAACAACAACCTGTAGAGAGAAACATTTTTCAAAAGTTAGTTTAAACAGGTCAATAAATGAACAGCAGGGAAATGTAGAGTCTGCTTGCTTGTGCTCTCTGTTGCTGCATGTAAAATCATTCTGAAATATTCAATTAACTGTTAAAACCACATTTAGCAGACTTCACTCTCCATCAATGCCCATACTCTTCAGATCTGCCATCCTGATTTAAGGCAGTGCAAAAATCCCCCTGCAGAAGAGCCAAGACCTGTTGTCTCTGTAATTCAGGGGAGTCTTTTCATTAAATTGTGGTTTTAGAGGTGGACCTTCAGCTGAGACTGTCTCTATAGCGCTTCCCTCCCATACCATGACAGGTCTATCCTCTAGGTTTGCTCACCTCATTTCTCTGACAGTAATGTGATAAGAACAATAAATAATGCTAAAAGAGGCACCTCAGTGTGCTGCATGAGCTTTTTATCATTTAAATTAAAAGCTTAACTTACAGTCACAAATGGCTTAAATATTTAGCCAAAGTAATACTTCAAAAATTACTCCTTCCTTAAACCTATGAGGTAATTCCTAAGATATTGTCATTTGGGAACCAGAATAAATATTATGAAAGTCAAAAGTTGTCAAATCTTGAAGGCAATGGAATAGCCTCAAATTAATTCCAGTAATGAATTTTGATACAATGATTTCTAACATGTCTCTTTGGAGTGATAAAGAACTTGACTTCAAAACCAACTCAAAATCCAATATTCAATACATTTATGAGTAACCACATGGTAAAATGACAGCCAGTTTGTTTCAGTCCTGGAGTCTGCCTCAGCATAGCTGCTTGTGGTAAACTTTTCAGTTCTTTCTTAGCAGGATTTCTGGAAAATTGCCAGTTACAGAAATCTCTGGCAGTTGTGAAGTGCAGCTGTGGCTATCTGCTTAATTTTCCATAAAATTAATTTGCATCGGGCAATCTCCTACATACACTGAATAAAACACACACAGGTACCTATTTCAAAAATACTATGGTGATCTCACCTGCACCATATGAATCATTTTCATACATTTTTATTGCCATGACAAATAACGTGAGGCCAGTGATTTTTTTTTTTACTACTTCAGAGTACACATGAACTTTTTGACCACGTGGCCAAATAGAAAAACAAAGAAAATTAATATTATGTAATTTTTTTTGCAGTCAAAGCTTGTAAGTCAGAATTGATAACTGACATGTGTCAGTTCTTTTAGTTATATGAATCCACCTCACTCTGTACACACAAATAAAATATAAATATATTTTAAAACTACTAATTCAGTGAAGTCTTTGGAGATTGCAAATGCTCAGGGGAAAGGAAGAAATGGGAAAAGTATTCCTTTTTTTGTCAACTTCCAAATCTTCTGCCAATCTTTAGCTCATAGTATGAGCATGAAGTTAGCTACAGCATAAGTTGGCCACTTCCACCTGTACATTTATTGTAACAGATTTAAGCATTATTTAATAATTTTCTCTCTTTATTTGATCAGGCCTATACTTCAACCAGCACGGAGATTTAGTTAAAATTGCATTTTCTTCTGTGTCATACATATACCAGCAAAAACCCTAACACAAACACAAACTGTATCAGCATGAAAGTGCCATTGCCAATACTGACAGCTCTCTGTTATCCAGACTACTGGGAGGCTGGAAATAGCTCCCTATACAAGGGATCTCTGTCCCTGCACCCTCCTCTGGCTGCACATGCATTGCATGGCCCCACAGTTGAGCTTCTGGCAAGTTTTACCTGCTGAGAGTCAAACTGAACATGTGCACCCATCCTGCAACCAGGGCCAGCCGCTGCCCGCTCACAGCACAGCCCTGTCCGTGTGGTGCTGAAGTTACACCAAGAAGTCCCACTGAACTCAAGCTCAAGCTGGCCCTGAGCATGGCTGCTCACATACTTTTGCATCCATGACGTGGATCAGACCAGTTAATTAAAACTTTTGTTTACAAAAAGTTGGTTTATTTACCTGGGGAACTGTCACAACTTGCATCTACACAAGGAAGGTGTGCAGATGCAGCAGAGCAGTGTGAAGGCTACAGTAATTCATTTGAAGTCCTGAACACCATCTTTGTTTATTTTGTCTGGATATGTTTCATTGATCTGATTCACTTGTGAGTGTTTGATTCATCCTGTCTTCATCTGTTAAGGCTTTGATCTAGTCTATACTGCTTGTCCTGCCCAGTCCATGTATAAAAGAGTTTGAAAAAGTTTACCCTGAACACACAGTCACTCAACTACAGCTATTGAGAAGAGGGAATGCTAAACACTTGGTAATTTGCTTTGGCTTTCCCTTTCACTGCTTCTCAGCTGGTCTTTCTATCCATCTCAGCTATCTCTAGCTACAAATACAGAACAGTTGTTTTGTACTGTATGACTTTTTTTCAGACTTGGTAGGTTATCTTGATCCACAACATCTGTTTTACATGTGATGGTGCTCAAAGCAAGAGAAGCAGGATAGTTTGATGAGGTTGTGTTTCTGTCAAGATGTCCTTTGCAAAAAGGATGAGTATTTTTTGTTCTAAAGAAATATTTTGATGACCTATGGTATCACAGAGGGAGTTCAAGGAAACTATTAATATGTATTTTTAATAGACAGCTGCTTTCCAGGACGTGCATCTGTTCAAACATACCATTTAGTCTATAGAGATGGGCTAGCACAGACCACTGTGCACCAGCAGAGGCTGGGAGTCCTCAGTGAGATGTGTCTACTTCATTTGTGATCCAATGTTAAACAGGTGACCTATGAGATCAGAAGTTCAAGAGCTGGAATCACTAAGATTTGAGGTAACTAACTCCCTCACTTTCTTGCATATTTATATTCACTTTATATTAGTAGGGAATTAATTCAATTGTCAAAAGAGAAGTGCCACAGGGTATTTTTCATGGCCTTCTGCTCCTTCTCCAGAAAGATGCATCTTGCATTGGGTCTATCATCTTTATACTGGATACACTACAACCTCTCACATGACATTAGGTGTTTAGGCATAGGAAGTTACACTTAGATATTAGCCTAGGTTCTACAGAAACCCAGAAATTTAGCATTGAAATAACAAATTCCTGGAGGAAAAAAGAGATCTAGGAATTGCAATACTGAGCGTAGCAACACTATAAATAGGCACCCCTTTGAGGATTTATTCTACACAGCTTCAGGAATATAACTGAACCATGTAGATTTCAAGGCCATTTCCTGCAAATTCTCTCTGCAGTTGATGGAAAGAGGCCAGACACCTTCAGAGATGACAAAGACGTTACATGTAGATGACCCATGTAGCCCCTCTGAACTGTACAATCATTAGTTTCTTATTTTAAATGCCACTGTCAAAGGAGTAAAATTAGGTGGGGTGGTCCTAGGGCTTGGTCATGCAGTATGGCACAACCATGATACAGGGACCTCGACTGCCTCTCTGGGGAAAGACTGTCTGTAGAAGCCAGCAAGCCGAGTGGAAACCTCTTTAAGCAAGGCAGGAGAAATGCAAGTAATGCAGAGGCAGTTTGCATACTGCCATGGGAGCAGCACTCGTGGCCTCATACTATTCTCTGCAGACAGACATTTGCCTAAAGGTCTAAGCAGGTTTCAGCTGTAGTTACCACCCCTTGTCTGGGGTGCAAACAGCAGGTTATTTGCCCAAGTTTATGGTGGCCTAGAGAAAGAAAATACATGAAATATCTGGTGAAAGTTAGCACCCAGAATCAAGTGGGTTGAGTAACTGTGAGGGGAGAGATCTTGAGCTATCTCCCCTGCCTTGTTTGAAGAGTTGCTATTGTGTTTGTTTTGTTATGACAGGAAAAAATAAGACAAGAAGTATCCAGAGAGGTAAGCTATTAATTAATTCACATACATACAAAGGGTCCATCCTTTTAAAAATAACATCTTCTACTTTTCAAGTACATGTTGATAAATTTTCCTTATAGGAAAAAGCTCACCAGCACTGAAATTTTAACTGGTAAAAATGGACACTGAGAAAAGGACACATTATCAGTGATACTAGCCACCAAAGGTGTCAGTATATCCATGGTGTCCCAAAAGGCCTTCTTTTACCCCTCTTCTCTAAGTACAGTATTGGTAGAGGTGAAATCTAGCATATTTCCTGTTCTTAGTTCAGGACTTGTGAATACAGTAGCTCTGATCAAGCTCAGACACCAGCTTCATCTCCTTTCTGAGAATTTGTGTGCAAACCAGGGACAAAGAAGACCAAAATATTGTTTAACTTAACCACAGGATTAAATTATGTAGAGGAAAAAGGCATGTTAAAAACCCCAGCATGCATTCTACATCCCTTTATGGCTGTCCCAACTCTCTCAGACACCCAGTTGTATGACCAAAAGGAGTGTTATTCCCACAAACAACTTTACAGCTGCTCTTGTAGGAGTTCCCTTTTTAAGCTCCTGCACTTCTTTTGATCTCTGTTGGGCGTAGGCTTTCTCCTGTCTTGCCAATGTCTTTTAAGGTTCCCAGGCACTTTGCAAAGAAGCAGTCTGGTGTCAGCTATTCAGTTTTGTTCCCTGTATGTCTTTTGTCCCTTTTATAGCTTCTATGAGACTGTGACAAGAAATTAATTGTGAACATCCTACAGTAACCAGGTGAGCCTTCAGTACTCATATATCATCTCAAAGGAACACCTTCCCTGCCCTCTTAGGGCCAATAAATGAGAACTTTTCCCACAAAATGCATCTGTTCCAGATACCGTGTTCTCATGAGCATTTCTCCTGCAAATGTGAGCAGATGAGGGCATAAGCTCATCCTTCATAGGCTCTATCCAACTGTCTCCTGAGCAAGAGGGTCACCAGCAGAAGACAAAATGGGATCTGTGTCTGTGCACAGCAGACACAGTAGCACTCTAGACAGCTACATGCCAGCAGATGATGAAGTGTTATTATGCAAATTTCTTCATTAAACTAACATTTCCTTTCTGCTCTGGTTCAAGTTTGTGTGTGTTCTACTCAATAACGTCTCAGCTCCCCAACCCATTACACACATAATTAAGATAAATATTGTTGCACTTAATTAATAAAGCATGGCATTTAATTTAAACAATCTCAAAATCAACTACCATAGAAAACTGACTAAAAGAGCTGCTGTAAAGATGGTGACATTCAGAGCTGAAAATTTCTTAATTATGCACCAGTTAGACATTTAGATGCTTCTTATTATAAAACGGAGAACTTCGATGTGACAGACCTTTCCAAAATACATTCTTCTTTATTTTGCAAAATTACTATGATTTTGCTTATCAACGAATTCCAGTGGGGAACTTTACACTGCTATCAGCCACCTGTAGTCTACAAATCATCAGTTAACTCCATTCATTTAAACATCAGTATTGCTCACTTTCTACTAAAGTATACATACTGCTTTTTTAATAACAACACTCTGGATGGTGTGAAAAAGGTTAAATAATATGGTTAATACCATATATTTATGCTGATTAGAAATCAGTGACAGGTTGGTGTTAGGACTAGCAGCTCCTAATAAAATGGAACATATATGCATGCAGTGTCCTCTGCACACAAATCCTGAATGAGTTTTCTTCATGCAGTGCTGGTTATACTGTACTGTATTGCTGTCTCACACAGCAATCCTTCATTTAACATTTTTATTATACTGTAATTACTTTTAGAAATTTAAATTCAAAGATGGATTTTTCTTCAGGGGTATCTTTACCTCAGTTTCCAGACTGTAATTGGCAGATCCTTATCATAGTTTCTACTGTCTTGTTCAGTATGGTAGTCACACTAATAGTCTGTAGTTGGAGCTATTTGTAGCAGGAGGCCATAAAGGAGCACAATCTGGATAATTATGCAGTGTGTTTATGGCCTGGGGGAGTGATGATTATCTGTGTGATCTTCCAAATATGTGTTCCACTTGTAAGCCAATTCATCTTATCTTCAACAGGATAGAGGATTAAGGTTTTCTGAGCTCTTGTGGACTAAAAAACCTGATACCTGCATAGGGGAGTGAGACTTACCAAAACTGAAGCGGGAGCTCTCCTCCTATTTGATATCAGAGAATTTACATGATGAATTTTTATGAATACTCCAGACCTTAAGATATTAGAAAACAGGTAGAAAAATGTAATTATAAGACACAAATTCAGTGGATGTGAAACTTCATTAGTTTCGCTGATCATGGAACAAGTTCTTGCACTTCCCATAAAACACCTGGTTCAAGTCTGTGAGTTCATGCCCGGCCCCTCTTTACAGGTTGGAATATCCTGATTTAAGGAATTTTTCCATTTCTCTGATTTCTCTGTTTTTAAGCATTCCTGGCAATGCAATTACCTGTGAATCAGTCAGCTACCTCTGGAAAAAATATCTCTGGTTGGCCAATATAGCTGCATTTAATAATGTCATTTTGGATTATTCAACTGTTCAAAAAAAAAAAAATAGACAAGAGGAAAATTACAAACCACTTTGCATACTAAGGTAACATCAAAGCAGGATTTGTCTGAAAATGTCAGACTTCAAAAAGGCTACACCTACAATAGTGAAGGTTTTCCATTTACACAGAAAACCTGTTAAGAGATCAATTTCAATCTACAGAAATCTGATTAAGGCTTCTCATTTTACAGTTTACTCAGCCTCAATTCCCATCCAAGGAATTCAGTTGAATGAGAACTGCAAGATTGAGCTGGACATTCAGATGTTTAGCTTGACTGTATTTGACTTCTTTCCAAGTGTTTCCCCATTCCTGGCTCCTACACACAACTTTTATATTATGTCATAAATACTGTCATCAAACAAAATATGCTGTGCTGTAGATAGGTCAGCTGGAAAAAGATTATCACTGTATATGGCAGAAAGTTGTATGAAGAGCTGCAGCAAAGAAAATTCATTAGGAAATATGGCTGACGATCTACTTAGTAGAATATTTTTCTGGTTTTTGTTCAGATTCTCATCAGATGCCACTTCAACCCCAAAGGAAAATAAAGCAATTTCAGCAAGAATTAGGCAACAAATGATTTAACATAGCTGAAGGCACTCATTCTTTTTTGATAACTGAGAAGACATGACAAAGAGATGTGAGCATCCCTTGCACGGATTTGCCTTTTTGTGTTTATATATTTTCCCCAAGATAACCTCAGTTAGCTTGAGTCCAATTTCATTCCTTTTTTTGATGAGTATCCGAGATTGGGCAAAGCTCTCAATAGAAGCAGTTCTGCTCAGCAAAACAAAGGAGTCTGAATTGCTGTAATCTGCCTGCCAGGGAGGACAATGGCCAGGAAAATGCAGCACCTGAATGTTATCATCTGCTAGTAACAGGGTTCACATGCTTTAGAAACACTGGCAATACACTTTACTTAAATGCTTTTTCTAAAGCTTATATGGTGTCATTTTTATTGCTATTGCCACCTTGGCCTGCCAATGCAGGGATGCCAGACCTTGATAAAATCAAAGGGTGATTCTGCTGTGCAAACTAACCTTTATACTGCATCGTCTGAGAAGAGCTGGGGGTGATGCTAACCTCCAAAAAAACCACAATTGTAATGTACCATTTCAGTCCCATCTAAGCCTTGTCCCAGAGGAAATCTCATACCCTGTGCTGTTTAACCTTGTTCTTCTTCCCATGGAGGGTTGTAAATGGACTCTTTATTCCACCTACAAGCCTTAGAAAACTTTTTCAGAAGGCTATCTCTGCCAAAGACATAGTGATCTCATTGTTGTGGCTAACACTGAACAGATAATTCTTGCAATGACATTTCCACTTCAGAGCCCTACAGTACCCATAGAACAGGCTTTAGCAGAAGACACTTCAGTTTGTACATCCATATTTTATTTGTTTGTTTTGCCAACAGACTGCGCTTTCTGTATGAAGCTGCAATGATTTGTCGACAGCAGCTTGGCCCATATGGTTTTTTACAATGACAGTCATTGTGTTCATATATTTCAAAGAGAAACTGTGGAGCCACCACTGAGATTTGTGTCCTATGGGAAAAGAAGTTCCCTGAGCTTGCAAGTTCCTAATCCAGGGCCAGGAAGCCTGCAAGCCACAATGTCCCCAGGCTGAAGGCTGAAATCCCATAATAGTAGTACTAGCCCAAGCCTGTGTTATGAGGAAGCCCAGTCTGTACATAAAGTTGCACTGGAGTCATGCACCTTGACCATGAGCCAAGTGAGTTGTCAAGAAACCAAATAATTTTCTGATGGCAGCTGATTTCCTGGCAGGAAGGGTTTCCTCAGAACTCTGCATGGGTCCTGTCTGTTTGCCAAAACCCACCCATTTCACAAAGCATTTTGATTTCAACAAATCAATGGTTTCCAAAAAGCCAAGAAAAAGAAAGAAAAACATAAAGAATAAAGAGTTGTTTAAAGACAAAGTTCCCAACCAATTCAAATGATCTCACTTAGTTTTCCCAAAGCTATAAACCAGTGCATTTGATGTGTTTCAAAACAGGAGCCTCCAGTTGTGTTAGCTAGTTTGGAAGAGTCTCACACACCAAGTCCTGAGATGGCTGAGAGAACTGCATTGTACAAATATCCTGATCAAACCATAGCAGCACACCTGGATATCGCCTCCTGCTCCCTTGTGAAGATTCTCCCACCTTCTCCAGCATAAAGTTGGTGTGCCTGTTCCCCAGGAGGATGAACAGCCACAGAATTGTGCTTACCACAGAGCCCTTCATTCAGAACAGGAATTTCATTCTCTGGAGCATGGAATATGTTCTGTGCCTTATTGTGCCCTGCCACCTTAGAGTGTAAGATAAACAGGACAGGTAACAACCAGTAAAGGCATCCAGGTATGTCCGGTGGTCACTGGCCAGCAGAAGACAAACTGTCCAGCCAGGGTCACTGGGTATCTCATCTGGCTCCTTGCCTGAGCTAGGTTACTATTACAACAACTTCCTTAGGTAAAAATAATCCAAATTTAAAGCCCTGGTAGAACCAGCCTAGAGGATTCTTAACCAGCTTTCAGCAGATTGTCTTTTCAGGTGATTCCTCACATTCATTCTCAAAATGAGCTTCTTGGGATTGATACCTCTGCTCAGTGATTGACCAAAAGGTCATGCAGAGTAAATGAGAAACCCTGGCACCTGACAAGATACATGCCACAAATGATCATGCAAACTTCAGTCTCCAAAGGCATTTGTGTGTCTGAGTCAGAGATAGCAGGGTTGCTCTGCAAGATTTGTACCTAAATGACCTTCTGCAGTTATGATTGCTTTACCCTGGCATGCTTTCCCTGTGTCCAGAAGCACAGTTGACTGTTCCTCCAGAGCAAGCCCCTCCTTCCCTGTGGTGTGGATTTCCACCAGGTTCAGGCCCAAGGACAGGTGATCCTCTCCCCTGCACCATGCATGGTGCCATCATCACTGTGCTGTGCCAGAAGATATAGAGCAGAAAACAGGCCAAAGTCTCTGCATTTCAGTTTGAATAGTTAAATCAGAGTGTCTGTGACAAAATACTGGGAACATACTGTTCTTTTACTCAAGCAATATGAGTCCTACAGACAGTTCTTTCTCATCTCCACTGCCCCACCCTGGATCCCATTCCACAATATCTTCCTGATGCTCCTTTTATGCACATATGCTGGCACCACAGGAGCAGTGAGGAAGGTGAATTAGGGGAGCTTTTGAGCTCAAAGAAGGGCATCAGTATTTAAACAGGGAGTAATACATTGTTAAAGCAATTTGCTGGGACAGGGGATGAAGCAAGAGAACGGCAAGAAGGGGACAGCCAAAATACACGGGAATGAAGATGTGACAACAGAAGTATTACTGTAGTGTAAGTCTCCAACAGTTCACCAGTCATATTTTTTACAGCAAAACAACAGTTTGTAGAATTGTAAACTGCCTATGCAGACAGGCCTTTAATGTTTCAATGGGAAAGCAGGAGCTGCAGTCACTCAAACAAAGCCAGAGCCTTGTGTATCAGTATTTTGCTGATTCTGGAAGTCTCAGCAGCATTAAACTGCTCCATTAAATAGGTTTCTTCCCCATAACAGAATTAGACCTGCAGTTTCTGCAAAATTCCTGAGTGCTCAGATTTGGGCTAGGAAAGGTTTCTCTTGGTTCAGTATAACTTGATAGACTGCTCTGAGAATACCAGAGAAGCCTGCCAGCAATACCTTAGCACTAACAAATACAGGTATCCCAAGTAACCACCGTGGAACCAGAAAGACACTTTTTATGATGACTGTTTCTAATAATATCAGAGTTCCTTTGTTCAGATCTTTTCAGTCTTTCGCAGTCAGTGGGGCACTTGGACTGTGTGAGGCATTGGGATTGCAAGCAGACAGGCTTTGCTCTGCACTGCACAAACACCAGGTAGCAAAGCCCTGGAACGGCAGAGGTAATCCTTGAGCTGATTCGAAGACAAACTCCCTGCTGTATCTCTAGCCTACTTTCAGCCTCAAAAGAATGTGGGGATGTTTACAGACTCGGCATGCCGAAAGCCAGCGCAGCTGGAATTTCAGCTCAGCTGGCAAAGAGCTCCCACCAAGAGCCAAAGTGGCCAACGTGCTGCTCCCAACAGCCAGTCTGTCCCTTAACGTGGTTTATTGGCTTCGTGTGTGCAGCAGCTTGGAAATGTGAGCACAGCAGAACAAGCACATCTCAGAGAGAAGCCAAAGATGGAAGGACAAGCTGGGACAACCAAAACCTGGACGTGCGGCTGAAGAAAAATGCCTGGCTGTGCCGGGATGGCTCCTCCAGGAGGGTGAGGTGAGCCCAAGCCCTGACCTTCTGTGCCCTCTGGTGGCTGACAAAGGAGCGGAGACACAGGAGGTTACTCCTGTCCCGCATCCATCAGCACAGGGCTGGCACAGCCGTGCCCGTCCTCGCAGGAGAGACCCCGCGGGACTCACGGTGGGTACCAAAGAGGGCCAGGTGGGCATGGCAGGTGAAATGCCTCCTCTTCCTCCTCTGGCAGAGCGTGTGTGACAGCATTTCCTCCAAACAGCACATGTCCCCAGTGGAACTGATGAGGGTGGAAAAAAATCCACTTGGGGGACTCGGGGGCCCCTTCTCCACAGTCTGTTCTCCCGCCAAAGCATAACACTGAGCTAATGGCCCTGTAACTTTGTTTTGATTTCCCCAGCGGTCTTAAGTTACCTAATATCTGGCTGGCTTTCCTTAATGGCTTTCCAGCAAAGTAATTCTCAAACAGTTTCCATCAGATACCAACTATCATGAAACTCCTGTTCATATTATCAAACATCTTGATGCCAATCTTGCCTTTCTTTCTTTTTTTTCTTCCCTGCCTGCATTGTCCTCTTTACCTTATATAGCGAGGACATACATGTACACATAAGTTTTTGTTTATTAATATACATGTACATGTAGATGTAAATACACATTTGAGTATTTAAAAATCCTTGAGTTGTTTAGGTTGGAATATACCTTTAAGATATGAAGTCCAACCATGATGTAGATGTAGATGCCTGTGAAGGAACCGTGAAGTACCACAAACCTCTGGGCCAGCCCCTCTTTCCCTAGATTGCTCCTTGGCCACCTGTAAAGGTGACAGGTAAGCTCAAGGGCCTCAGAGACCACCCACTTTACTAATTTCTGAGAGAACATAACAACATTTTAGTGCTTATTCAGCAGTAGTCTTGTAGTAATGATTTTGTGGCTGAGACACAGCTGCTCCCAGAACTCTTTGGCAAGAAGAAAAATTATGAGTAACCTGTCCTTAAGCTGGTGTCATGCCCACTTCTGCATGCATCCAGCCAACACAAACTGTGAGAGGACTGGGATAGGCAGTCCATCTATTGTTTCACCATCCTCCTTGTTCTCTAAATTATTTGAATTTCTAGGGTAACTAAGAAGAATTATGTTTATGCTTAAGCCATGAAAGAACAAGGGACTGCTTAAAATCTAATATTCCTGTATTTCCTTGGGCTGACTGTGTAAGTTGTGATAACAAATCACACTAAAGATTTCAATGCACTTCCACAAGATACCATTTCAGGTGCCAGAATCAAACCAATGCCCCACTCTCTGAATTTATTTCAGAAGGCATCAGTAATTTCAGTGATTGCTTTTTATCAGATAGAGCAACAGTGCTACAGGGCAGCTCTAGCTCTGCATGGCTCACCAAAGTTCCCTGTTCTTTACTCAAATCTGAAGCACATATTTATGGTTCAGATTGGAATGAGATGCTTCCAGCCTACCCAACTACACCTGAGCAGAGACCACGTCAGTCAAAGCTTACCTCTCCTGGAAGCTGCTTTTCTGTTTCATTAAGAACCACAGTGATAGGACAAAGAGTAAGGGGTGCAAACTGGAAGAGAGAAGATTTAGGTTAGATATTAGGAAGAAATTTTTACTGTGAGGGTGGTGAGGCACTGAAACAGGTTGCCCAGGGAGTTTGTGGATGCTATTGCTATTGTTTTTTGTAACAAGGATGTCTCAGAAACAGATACACCCCTTTCAAGGAACTGCTTCTGTTGCAATTATGATTAAATCAGGGGACTGTATTTCAAGTAGTGATGTCAGGTTATGGTGCAAATTCTTTTGATCTTGTTATTGTAGTATATTAATGCATTAAAGCCACATTAGATATGTTAGGGGTTCCTATCCATACAGAGAAAGCAGTCTCTCAGCAGACATGTAAATTATTGCCAGATTGTCAGCAATGAGAAAAGCATCTTCACTGTTTTGTTATGGTATAAACAGGGCATTGGATCTGCCTGCAAGCATGACACCCCACAAGCCTGTAGAAGACAAAGTTGTGAATCAGATGAATTTTCATAAGTTTTAACATGAGTAAGAACTTGCACAAACATTAATATCACAGAGTATTTTGGCATTTCTTAACTTTCTTTTGCTGTTTCAAAAAGCCTGCAAGAAGTGGAAGCAGATCCTGATGTCTGGAGAAGCAATTAGCCTGGCTTGTGAGCAGTACAGCAGAATGAAGCCCTAAATGAGATGGCTCCAGGGCCTGAGAAAAAAAGGACAGGGACAGCCAATGATCAGCTACCTATGGAAAAAGAATTGGATTTAATACCACCTTAGTCAAGGCATTTATCTGACAGGCAGATAATACTGGATAAGCATCTTGTTGTAGGATTCATTCAATCTGTCTTACAATGGGAGCTGGGGGAGTATAAAGTTCTAAATAATCAATCCACATAAAGAAATCTACTGTTTTACTGATAGAACTCTGTCAGCACAAGGACAAGACCTGTTCTTAGCTGAAAGACTCCATCCCCTGCTTCTAAAGCAACTGTGACTCAGAGTGACCTCAGCCTGTGTTCAGAGCAGCATGGTCTCCCCACTCTGCCAGATGCTTACTCAAACAGGACCCCCTTGAGCAGGGCCTGCCACCATGGTTCAAGGACATTTAGATAGCTGAAAATGCAGATGGCTGCTGTCTGAGGCACAACCTGTTAAAAGCTCTCAGAAATCTCTTGGCTTTAGGACCTAGTTTGTTTTGCTATGTAGGAACAGTGTGGCCAGCAGAACCAGTGATTGTCACCCTGTACTCGACACTGGTGAGGCTGCACGTTGAATTTTTGTCTTCAGTTCTGGGCCCCTACAAAAAGGACATTTAGGGGCTGGAGCACGTCCAGATAAGGTCCATGGAGATGAGGAAGGGTCTGGAGCACAAGTCTGATGAGGAGCAGCTGAGGGAGCTGGGGGTGTTTAGCCTGGAGAAAAGGAGGCTGAGGGGAGACCTTATCACTCTCCACTGCTCCCTGAAAGGAGGCTGGAGCCAGGTGGGAGTTGGCCTCTTCTTCCAGATAACAAGAGGAAACAGCCTCAAGTTGTGCCAGGAGAGGTTTAGATTGGATACTAGGAAAAATTTCATCATGTAAAGGGTTGTCAGTCTTTGGAACAGGTTGCACAGGGAAGTGGTGAAATCACCATTCCAGGAAGTATTCAAAAGAAATATAGAGGTGGCACTTGCGGACATGGTTTAGTGGCGGACTTGGCAGTGCTGGGTTAATGGTGAGACTTGATGATCTTAAGCTCTTTTCCAACAATGTAAAGGACTCTGAGATTCTAAATCTCTTCTAGATGTGTATCTGAATCCTCTCTGGCTTATCTGCCTATTTTTTTCTGCTCCGGGATGAGCAGTAGGACTGCTCTGTTTAAGTGGAAAAGTGAGAAAAGACAATAGTCACTGGCTGAACATTGACTTTCATTGTTGAAGGAATGGGTGAAATAAACAATTAATGCAGACAGAATTTGTCATTTGTAGACACTCACCTGTACTTACAGCCTTTTCTCACTGTCAGACTGGAAAGGATGGGAATGCTCCTCTCTACTCCCCATAATTCCTGATGGACCCTTGTAGGATCTCAGTGAGGCTCATAATCTGCAACTTAAAAAAAAAATAATATAGCATGTATAAGTGATATATACAGAGTGACATAACTATAGAAATGGAGAAGTAGCATGGCAGTCCCCCTACACTTCAACATCATCCAGAAAATACCAGCTTTTTTGCATCTTGGACTTTGTAGTGAATTCAAATATCAAGGCATAATACTTCTTCCATGCCTCTGTAACTCAGAAGTAACATGACAGGATAATTTTACCACCGAAGCTAAGATGAAAGTTAGACATGAATTGTTTCAATTTTCAAAATTTTAGAAGAAAACATTTTAATTATGATGCAATGAAGTGGGTATTAAAGAAGCTAACCATACTGTTTGTTTTACATGATGCCCAGTCCTTTTCTTTTTCCTCTTTCAATTCCAAGGCACATCTCCCATTAACTTCATTATGAGCACATTGTGATTTGTCTCAGCTAACAAGGGAAAGCGCAACAAATCCATGCAGTGGATATTAAGGTACAGCATTTACACCAGGATAAAACCTATTTCTATGATCACACAGAGGTAAAGCAGAACAGCTTCCAGTTAAATCAGGGATACTTCACTGGTAAAAAGTCAGTGCAACTCTATGTATTCCTTTCAAAAGGGAGTTGGTCACAATTATTTTACGCTCACTAATCTGTAGCTTATCATAACCTTAGGCCACTAAGCAGATTAATTTGCTGCAAAACACACACCCCCATGGCTAATGGCAGGGCACAAACCAACTGGGGTCCAAAGGCCTTTTGCATCAACCCCTGCACCAGTAAATCCTGACTCTTGGTGGCCTTGCTGCCAGTGGCCAAGCCCTGGAATAACAAGGGCACATGGTTTAAGTGCTCCAAAACTATCCATGATGGTTAGCCTGGAACCTTCCATGGTCTCAGAGTATACTAATAAGAACCAAGCCCATATTAATCTTCCTGCAAAGGACCTGATGTGGTTTTTCACTCTGCATTGCAATTTTGAAGGTAATCAGCAAGGAAAGCCTTTGAAATATGAAATATATTTGGTTAATTTGAACATCTGTAAACCAAGGACTTCATGACTCAGATTCTCCAGCAGATGGGATACAATTTGCAGCAGTGACTTAATTATTTAAAAGTCAAAGATCTGTTTTCAAAGACGCAGGTGATTAAATATCATTGAAAGTCAAATAGAAATAAATTTGTGAGTCCAAGTCAAAAATAGTATTTCAGTCTGTGTGAAAGCATTACATACTCATCCTCGAGAACATATTTTATTGGCAATTTAATTAATCCAGCCTCTGGATTTTGGTCTGGACATGTTCACATATAAACAGAAGAGACCAAATTTTCCCTCCCATGGGAATTAGTGGTGAAATGTTATATTTCAGACTATGCAGGTATTTGGAACAGATAAGACAGTGTTTCATCCTGGGCTGAAGCTACTGAACAGGCATTTCACTCACATGAAGTGTGAAGGGAGTGTTTCTCTGCAATAAGGAACAGGTGAGGCCTGGCACTATCCCTGCACAAGTTCCACACCTCTGCCACCAGTTCAGGGTTTGTGGGAGGAGAAGGAGGTCTGATGACACTCCCCCAGAAGACCAAAACACCCACACCAGCAATCAAACCACAAAAACTATCTCAAGGAGAGCTGTGCTGCAGGGCTCTGCCTCCTGGTGTCTGTGGTTTCCCCTGAATCAGCACGGGCTGCAGATGGGGCTGTTTGGAAGTGACCATGGCAGATCCTGCGTGAGAAGGGACGTGTGGCAACCTCCTGCCACCACCCCACTGAGTGGAATTAAATCCCCACTGACTACAGGTTTGTTCACTACTCTCCCACCCATGCCCACGAAAAGCCACCCACCTCTCAGCCACTGCTGGCTGTGCTGCACCGGGAGGAGCTGCAGGAAGATAATTGTCGGGTGGTACCAGAGCAGGTGTGCTGGGAAATGAGCCAGGGAGGGATTAAACCCAAGCTTGGATCACTGTGACTGCATCTGTTTTAATTTCCTGGAAAGACAGTGTTCAGCCTTAGGGAGGCACGGGGGAGGATGGACAACTCCTATGTTTGTCAAAGGAACACAACAAAAAAAAGCAGGAACTTTTTGAGACATAGAACAAATAATGCTTCATTTCAAAAGATTTCTGTCTTGTTGGTGATCTCTCTCATTGTATAACAAAGGGTGACCCATTTGGGGTTATTCTTCTATTTACATCTAAGCCTCTGAAGGACCCAGAAATCCTGGAGGTGCCAATTTCCCTAATTTGGGACTTTCCCTTCCTCCACCAGAAGAGATCAAAGGAGACAATGTGGCTGTTTACTGGTGTCCTGCTTTCCCTACTGGACCTGATACAGCCTTCATCCCTCCCATAGTGGAGTCTATTCTGATTAGATGTCACTACATTTAATTTCTTTAACTAGACAACATCAGTATGTGATCATGGGGAGCTTACTTTCAATGTGTTAATAGTCCTGTAATGCTTAGATTAAAGTCAAAAAAATACACAAATTACTACACTTCCTTTGTTTACATCCTACATTCATGTGAGCATGGTTTTGAAAAAATTGCTTGAATTTTTGCATTTCCCCCTTCCCTCCCAGTGGCACCAGCCCTTGAATTCTCATCGCCCGTTCACAATCTCAAGACAGAAACTTCAGTGCTGAAGAACCCCTAAAACCTCTCCGGCATGCTCTCTCCCGCATCCACCAGCAGCATCATTCAGCCTCTCTCGGGAGCATCAGTGCCTGGCGTCTCTCGCACCGCGCGGCTGCCGCGGCTCGGGCTGGGCTGGCGGGGCTGCGGCTGCACGGACGGGGACACGGCCCCTCCGAGGGCGGCGGGAGGCCGCCTGCCAGCCGAGGCACAGTGTGGTGGCTACTGCCAAGCCAGCTGGGTTCTCGCTCTTCCAGCTGGTACAAAAGTTGCCAGGCAGCCTCCACTCCAAGAATTTTAAAGCATTTGGGGCTATAATCTATGCCATGTGTTTCTCTGTTTTTACTACATAGTAGAAAATAATTTATTCAGATATGCTAAATTATACTTTTAATGTTCCACAAACAGTTCATTGTGAAATGCAGTTTTGGCATTAACCAGAAAATGTGGTACTTTGCTCTTTGTGTATATTATTATAATGGCTCTTTTTTGTTTAATATAAATATTGTAGCTCATTTATCTTCTGGGATGTCACAGCCAGCTCTGGACTGCATAGTTCTGCTGTTGTCTATCACCTAAATAATTATTACTCAAACATTTTATAAATAATTAGTTGATAACTAATTTTTTTTATGTATGACATCTACACGATTTTGTCCAAAAGAATCCCTCATATTCTTTCCTTTTTGGTGCATTTTGAGAACCTATAGAATGCTGATCATAGCCTTTGTAAACAAGAAATGCTAAAGTAATTCTGAGTAATTCAGTATCACTCAGTTCTTGAAATAATTTAAAATGGCTCCTTTCTCATAAATGAGACATTGTCAGCAAATTAAAAATGGGACTAGAGCCCAGGACATTCAATTAGAGATTCAGAGATCTCTACCACTTGAGCTCAATAAGAGTTTTCTACTGTTAGAACTGATATGGAGCTTCTAAGCTTTTTTTAGTTCATAATCAGACATGAGATGATAACTAGATATGCCAATACATGCCTTTATTTCTAAGACTCTCCTTGAAAAAGAGAAACTGCTTCAGTTTGCACAATTCAGAAGGTATCATTTTCATTTCTCTCTGAATCTTTAAGTTACACTTCGCTCTCCATGGGTTTTTTGGTGCAAGTTCAGAAAGCAAAAGTGAGTGAGAAAATGCAGTTTTGTTTTCTGTTGTGCATTGTTTTCTGGAAATGTCTTTCCTCTATTAGATCTACCACACAACCACCTAAGTATCTGAAAAATACATTTCTTCTTTCTGAAAAAAAAAAAACAAAAAAAAAAAGCCAAAACATTTAGCTTTCTTGTCCTTTTCTATCATATGTCACATTCTGCAAGCATTCCACAACAGAAATAATTATCACTAATGTCCACAGAGTCACAAATAAATCCTCTCAGAAAATCTTTACGCCCCAGTGGAATTTGATTTCCTAATTCCTTCCAAGGCAAAAAAAAAAAAATTCTGTTTTTATCTTTCCTGTAATTTTATTTTAATTGAAGTTTATCACATTCTTTATACTGGCTTCCAAATGCCTCACCCTTTTTCCATCAGCAGGGCAGTTCCTAGAAATGTGTGAAATATTTCCTTTGAACTACAAAAGCCTGGAAGCAGACTTGCTGTGAATTCATCCTACATTTGCAAATTGTCAGCAAATCGTTAAACTCCTGTGTCTGCTGAGTCGTCTGCAAGGCTGTGACTGCTGTCACTGCAGGTGTTGCTGGCTCTTGCCCTCGGGGGCTTCCACGACTGTTGTTCTGGGGCCTTTCCAGGGAAAACGTGGTTCACCACTTAGAGGACCATTCACAGTCTTTTGTGGTTTTCGGACACCTGTGCCTTGTTCTGGAAGCAAAACATCATTCAAATCCTTGTGATTCCCGGTGAAACTTTATTGTGTCTCCTTTCCTGGTAGCTTGAGCAGTACCCAGAGGTGAGTTAAGTCCCAGCCTCCTGGGGTCTGTGCACACAAGTATCTGATGGTGGCAAAGCTACCTCAAAGAAAAAGTAATTTTGGAACCATGTTAAAGCTGAGTTGACATGTCAAAGTGTGACCTGAATGAGTGAGATCCAAGCATAGATTCTCCTCTGCAGGTACAGAGATATCAGCCCAGCAGACATCCTGGACTGAGGATGATAACATCTGAAACCACCACAGCAGGACTTGGCCACCAGCACTGCAGAAGACACCTTGGCCCTGCAATGAAGCTGGGAGGATCTGTGGAAGGCAACAGGAAAAACAAATTGTGCTTGTGGATAACATGGGAAATGCTTTATGTAGAAGAAAACTTGACATTTCTTTTAAAGGCTTGGGAGCCTTCAGATCTTATCACAGCAGTGGTCACCATCCCACAGCAATAAGCTGAGGCAGCAGCAGCTACTCCACTGCCTGCATTATTCATGTGACCTGTCTGGACAATTTCAGCAATCCATGGAATTTAATACTAATAAATCACTTGCAATAATAAAATCTCTCTAATATTAATAAATAAAAGAACAATATTTTTACTGTAATTCTTACCATAGTCTGTGATTAAAACTTCTAAGTCATCTCTTCAGACATCTGAGAGATTTGACACATCAGCTCCAGAAGATCTTGCTGAGGCAGTTGGCAGCAATACCTCTGTCAGGGTAGGAGTCAGCCATGAAGCAAAACATCTGGGTATCTATATCAAAGCCTCTAAGCTCCCATTGTCATCAACAGAGAGGAAGAGCTTAATTCAGTTGCTTAAACACAAGCACCAGATGCCATTTGAAAAGTCCTAAGTGTGCCCACCTCACCTCTGGCTGCTGCCCTGGAGAGTGTGAGACTCATGGCCCTGGGATACATCTGCTGGTATCTGTGACCCTGTGTTTTTTTCTGGTACCTTGGCATCTCAAATGCCTGATACTTTCATGTGGGTGGCTGAATGAACCCCAGCCAACACACCAGAGAGCCTGGAGAGCAGCTGGGAAGAATTAAATGGATTTATTGACAAATCTATGACACAAGGAGGAGATGGGACTCACCTCAGTGACAGCAGCTCCTCTGACCAGAGCAGGTACCATCCCAGGAAGCCTCATCTCCTTTCTCCACCTCTACCCCTAGTAATCCTAGAGTGTTAGTTTTGAGTTTAATGTTTCTTGAGTTAGTTCAGCTGGAGCAAAAGAAGCCATGGCTGTGAAGAGACACTATAAATTGTGAATGGATTAGCAGCATCTCTGCTTGAGCTGTAGCCTATACCTCCCAATGGGCCAGTTAACTTGTGTGCAAGAACACTACCACACTGAATGGAAGGGCTTAGTTTGTACATGGAATTCAAGTTAGGAGCAATACATTGGTTATTTTTGCAGCAAAGACAAGTTCTTAATATATAAAGGATGATTTAAACTAGATTTGAAAATGCTTCAATGAAATGAGTTAATTCTCTATTTAGGTAAAATTCACATAAGCTTTTAATTGCCATTCTCTAAATATCAATAGTTTATTATTTACTAGTCACTCTTCTCAATAGCAGCTTCATAGCTGGTAAATTCAAGCAGATGTTTCTGTTTCAGTCTCATGCCACTGAAAACGGCTACAGATAAGAGAGCTTCTTTAGAACATGCATTTGCTTTAAAATGATTGTGCCCTTACACTGACTTATATTTGGATTTTTGTTCTGAAAATGTTTTACTTCAGATTTTGTGCCAATCTACCACAGATAATCAAGTAGTTTTTAAACATGCAGATCGCAATTCAGTCATCCCTCACAGCTCTGCAGACTTTCTGTCTTTGAAATTAAGGAATGTCCACGGGCATAAGGAAAAACAGTCTCTGAACACAGGAATTCACATGCTCTACAGTGAAATCACAGTCCTGATCTGACATACAGGAAACTGCATCCTAACAGTCCAGTCATTTTGATTAAGATCTGATCTTGCAAAACTTATGGACAGGATTTTTTCCTAAGTCCATTTCCCATAACTACTTCAAAGCTTTATTTCAGAAACACCTGTGAGTTTCTGCCACATCAAGGCTGCAGTGATAAAGTGACCATGCTGTGGTTTTTATTAAATGCTAAAATGTGACATTTTATTTACAGCTCTCTGAGCCAGTAGAAGATCCATGCATACATTGGGCTGCTTGCTATAGAGAGAATTTGCAGTACATTTGAGCTGTACCATTATTAAAAGCATTTCTCTAGACATTCCCTTTCCTTCTTGGATTGTTCTTGGCATTTCTGGAATATTTATGAATATTTATGAAGGCACTTACTTGTATACTAAATGGAGTCTGTGAGTAAGTCATCAATTTCTCTGGAAATAGTTGCCTTTTGTGAAATCTTTGTTAGCACTTCCACACAAGTGCCCCTGAGGGACTAGAAAGTTTGAGCAGAGCATTGTAAAGCACATCCTATAGAATGTATACCAGCCTTTAACCAGCACAACCACAGTGCAGCAGAGTGAGTAACCAGCTGAAGAAACTCAGGTAGCATTGTGCTTTAGTCAGGAAAGCTGCTCAGGAGGCTGCTTTGTAAGACCTTTGCAGATGTGTTCTCAGCTACCAAACCTGTGCAAAATCAGCTGCTAAACAGATTTACCAGTTAATAGATGACTCTTTTTATTTTTTTAATTAAATAACAGATCTTAATAAATTCAAGGCTACATGGAGAAAATATACTGATTTATTGGTCCAATACAGCTTACCCTGAAAGCAAAAGGAGCTTCACATTTGACTTCAAAGGAAGAAAAGCTGTACCCTAAAATTTTAAACAGCTTAATAAATACAAGCATAACATAAGACTTACTAAAGCAGCATAAATCCTGCTATATATATAAATATATATATATGCTATATATATAAATATATATATTTCCTTTCTTTTATACAGTTTGTGCCATTTAATACTAATGAAAATGAAGTATGATTGGTCACCAAGGTCACACCTTAATAGTAAGAGTCAAACAATCTATCAGAAATAATACTATGAAATATATTTGCATTAAGTGCTGATAGAATTAACTGGTTGTAAATTGATGAAAACCAAATTCATCAACATGCTTTGTAATAAAATGAAACACTGAACACTGCGTTTTAAGTTTTAATATTCGTGTACACTACAGAGCCATACATGCATTTACAGATTGTGTAAATTGACATTAATATCAATTGAAGTGGAAATAGGTCAGGATTGCTTTGTTGGACTGAATGCTTCACAAATTGCCTCTTTACAATAGTTCACTTAGCTCTGGTAAGTTGTTTCACAACATAAGCCCATTTTTTCTTTTTCTTGCCTTAGTATTCTTAGTTATTCATGGTTGGTGCAGCATAGAACAATTGGAGTCTATCATAGCAAAGACTAAATGAAGCCTAAGTTGAAGGTGTCCTGATTTATCTCTGTAGGAGACAAATCACATTCCTCTTTTTAGGACCACTGGAGACAGATCTCACATGTTTGCAATGCACTTTCCCAGTGAAGTCTGGCATATCAACACCATTCTTTTGCTGTTTACAAGGAAATTGAGCAAAGGAAAATGATTTTCAATTTCAGCCTCCAGCCAGCTGTACTGTCAGACAATGAAGCATGATGCTAAGTGCAGAACAGCAGCTTGTCTGATAGACGGTAAGTAATTAAGTATTTTTGGTCTGGAAAAGGTTTTATGTTGTCCTTGGGCTTTAGACAATAATATTTCTTTTCCTAAGCTGCCTTCCTGTGAGAAAAAAAAATAAACCAACCCAAAACCCAGTATTCCCCCTATTCATATTTGCTGTGAAAAGATGATGCTCTCCCAGCTCTATAGAGCAGTGACCCTCCAGGTGAAGACCACATAATGGATGTTTCATTTCATTTCTTTCTCTTGTGCCTTTGTGAACAAAAACCCAGACATTGCCTTTAGCAATGCTGCTGGATGTTGACCCTGAAAATCCTAAATTACACAAGTGTTTTATTCCTGTGTAATGCTTGAATACAAACAGGAAGAACAGAGTTTGGCTTCTATTTCTTATTAACAAGATAGAAATATCACACCTGTACAGATTCTCAGCAAAGATCTTCAAATATATAAGGATACAACTGAAACAAATTGTTGCAAATGTACCATTTCCTTTTATTTCCACCGTTTTAGCAAACAACAAAAATAAAGCAAATAATACAATTCAAAGTGAGCAGAGCACTTACAGAAGGTTAGACATAAAAGATCCTTCATTTACCTGAAGTTATTTTATTTATATATATAGAGAGAGAGTAAAAACTCTTTAGGAAAGAGCAATTCCTGATGCTGAAAGCTAAGTACATTGAACTGTAACTTCATCATTACCTCCTAATACACGGCCATTTGAGATGCTTACACAGCCCTATCTGTGTCTCACTGGTTTTGGATTTACTACCTCTTCTAAAAGGGGCATCACTCATTTCCTCATTTGTGGATTCAGAAATGAAGGTCTGACGTGACCTTTGCATGTCATTGAAAATCTGGGACAGTGAACAGAACTCATGTTTTGACTGAAGTTAAAATAATCATCCTTTGTGAAATCTTCCTTTTTTGGAAAAAACCCCAAACCAAATCTATGAAGGAAATGTTTTTAAGTTATCACTCATGAAACTACACCAATATGGAACCAAAAGAAACCTTGAGGCTTCTCTTGAGGCTGGAGCCCTCATAGTAAAGTTTCCATATTGAGAGAATATGGGAAGTACTAGTAAAGGAAAAAAAATGATGGAATGCTAAATTACTGTTCAGGCTTTCATGTGGTATGATTGTGCCTCTGCACATGTGTGCATGAAAACAAATTCAAGTTATGGTTACAGAAGAAAAATCAAATGTTTATTTTATTGCAATTTGACCAAGAGGTGTAATTAAAACAACTGAATCATCAGATTTACGGCAACAAAAATGTAGGAAAAATCAGATTATAAATTATCTTGGTTTGTGTCTTACATTTTTTTATGTAATGAACATTCCGTTCTCTGCTTAATCCTACAGTCCTATTTACCAGAAATGCCATTATTTGAGTCAGGGTCATGGTCAACTCTAAGTGATGTTTGTATAACAGAACCATCTGGCTTCCCCAAGGCCACACAGCTCAGCAGGACTAAGGTGATTGGGGCATATTGCTTCACTAGAAGTGATTTGTTCTGTTTTGTCCAAGTGAACTCGGTGGCCTTGCAAAATCTCCAGGAATTTTGGTCCTGTTACAGCTCAGTGGTCATAACACATTTTTAGTAATTAGTGTTTCAGAACTAATGTACTATTATTCTTTGTATCCATATATGCTGACAAATATTTGTTTCCATGCCACCTTATGTTCAGAATTAAATCTACAGTGTATGTAGCATTGCATGTCTATAGACTACACTTTATAATCTGAGTGATCCTAAGATTGCTTACTTTGGTCATATTGTCTTGAGCAGCACCAAAGATGAAAGAAATTGTGAGCAAATTGGATAAAGGCAGAAAGAAAGAAGACAAAGATGCCATGACAGACTTTTTTTTTTTTAAGAGGGAAGCTGAAAGAGAAAGCACGAGATGCCCAGAAACTTTTCTCAGGTGAGGTAGACTGGATGGAATAGCCTAACTGAGGCCAAAGGGAAGAAACAGTAACAGATTTAAAAGCCTGATGGCAGGGCAAGAAGAAAAGGTGTTAGTAAACAATGCTGATAAAGAGAAGATAGCACTGAAGGCTCAGTGAAGAGCAAGCTACAGGATGAAAAACAGAGAGTACATGAGCATTTTAATCTTCAAAATGACAGTGTATTCAGCCACTTTTATCCAGAGGTCACACATCCTTAGCCCTGGGAGAGAACTAAGACATCTTGGAGATAATCAAGGAGGAAATGGAAGGGAAGGAAGTCTTGAAAGCAGAGGTGAATAATGTATTCATAAGCAGCAACAGTAATGAAAAAGACAGTCTGGTTAGAAACAATTGATGGGATACCTGAACAGCAAGAAGTGAGAGACAGAGAGGGTTTCATAAGAAACATGAAAGAAATAGCTGGGACAGATTGAAATGGGCTCATTGCTACCAGATCCCACCTGTAATGCTGAGAAAAAGAAGTTAAAGAAAAAGTTGAAGCCAGGGATATGGTGTTGAACTACATTTTCTTTTGGTCCGCATTCACTTATTCATTAGGGGAATAAACCAGCTGAAGGAGAACTACACACAACCTAGTTCATGTGCCTGCACCTTTTACTGTCCAAGCACTTAAATCCAGAGGACAAATACCAGTGAAAAACACAGATGAATCAAAAAATAAATGCAAATGCTGCCAAGGAGATAGCCAAGATCCGAGAGATAGTGATAGCTACGTGGGGGTTCCATAGATGAATCAGAGAGGAAAGGGATGATGGTGAGGATAGGTGGGAAGCAGCCAGAGGAAAGTCCAGAAGGGAGTGTGGGAAGGAGAAAGCACAGACAGGCAAGGGAAAGAAGTGCTGCTGAGGGCAGTACCCAAAGATATGGAGCCAGCTTCAGAGCCATAAGGGAATACAGTTCTCTGAAGACAAGGAAAAGGGCAAGAGCAAGAACTGGAGCATCATCGTACGGCAGATTGGAAAGGACATCAAAGGAGGTAAGAGATCAGTAGAGAATTGGATTATTCAGTGAGTGCAGGGGATGAGATGAGGGGAATAAAGGGAAATAAGCATCCAGAATTAACTAACTTGACACACTGGTACAGTGAAAAGGAAGAAGTGAAGCCAGAAGGATGGTAGAAAGACAGACGGACACCACTCCATGGTAAATTAAGGAAAGAGGGTGATTCAGACAGCAGATACAGGGAGCTAAATGCTTTTAATGCAGAGTTTGATCTTGTACATATCTGTGAGAACAGCAAAAGTTACCAGCTGGACTTTGAAGACTGGAAGCTGTTACATACATGAAGGAATGGAAGTAAATGAGAAGTTCATAATCAGGGTAAACGACATTCCTCAGAGAAGGATAAAAAAGTTCTGGAGAACTGTAGTTGAGAAAAAAAGGGAATATGTGAGCCAAAGCAAACCACAGATCAGGAATAAAACTTATCCATCTGAAGAATATAAGGGCAGTCAGAAGAAACAACCTTAGACTTTCAAGTCTGAAAAACCATTCTTCCATTCTTTTTGTTATCTGAATTGCCAGTGCCTGGACTGATCAAGATCATTCCTTCTTGTTGCAGTGAATCTTGTAAAATGAAACTTGAACATATAAATTGTTGAAATACTGCTTGCCCAGAATGACTCATTAACATCACAGAATAAATAAGTAGATACCACTGCTAATTTGATTCAAAGCCTTTGAATAGACATCGTCCATAAACTCTGACTTTGGTGAATATAAACAACTCTGTGAGTGTCCCCATAGGACTGATATTAATTCACAACAAAAAAGCATTTGTAACTCCTACACTTGGGAACTGAGCATTTTTACTTCTTCATCCTGACTGTTCATGAGCTGAAATTCAAATGTTAACCCATGAATTATTTATCGAAAAATATTCTAAAGTACTCATTAAAATCTTAGGTGGCATTAATGCTAATTCCACACTTCTTTCTGTTTGCTTCACAATGCCAACCTAACGGATTTACTGATGAGAAGCATCAGGAAATACAGTGAGTGTTACATGAATAACAAAAGTAATCACAAAAAGCAAATTCTGAAACTGGAATGTCAAACCTCAACCAGCATCCTCCCAGGTAACCTCTAAGTCCATCCCAAATGACTTAGAGCTTTAAAAGACATCCATAGTGTATAGGTTTTAAAACTTTGTTGAATCAGGGTCTTAAATCATTCCTGTTGAGAAACACTGGCACCTCTCCAAGAAAAAATAAAGCATGCTTTTAGCCTTCTTTTCTTCATTCTGTCCATCTCTTTTGAGCTTGGGTGGAGAGTACAGTCTGTGTATTGGGAGGAAAGGTGTGAAAGCAATAGCATGATAGCAGGGAATTTCTTGGAAGATGTGGTAGTGAATAAAACGTAAGTACAGAGAAGGGGGATTTACATTTTTTTTCACAACAGAGTTAACAGCTGTTATGTCATAAGTCTATACTTGTCCACACTTTGTGTGCTGTCTTTTTGCTCCACCTCACATTTGTCTTTCTCTGTGTATGCTGTACATTTTCTGGGCAAATCACTGCCTTTCCTTTTGTCTGGAGAGAAACATATCTTTTTTTGGCACTGAAGCAAGTTCAATAATGAAGAACTTGATTATAACTGATGAAGGATATGGATTCATCTTTCAACTTCACGAATTATTTACTGTGATTCAGAGTCATGAATTCCTTTGGTCCAAGTCTTTCTCTCTGAAGCTGCTGCAAGAGTTACCATATATTGTTGATGTGACTGAAATTTAGGGTTGGGAGGAAACTGGAGCCAAGATTTTGAAGCACTAAGCAACTTCCCTAAAGCCAAATCCTTTAAAATGTCACATGTTGGACATCTAAAACTGGGTATTTGTCAATTTTTGATATTATTTAAGTTTTATTGATAATAATAATGATAAATGTTGCAATAGTATCTAATACTGACATACTGCTTAAAAACAGTGTCCAAATAGTTTTTCCCAAATGGGTAATCAGAGTTGGACTTAGTTAGATTCTGATGTCCTGAAGTTAGTTCTGATGTTGTTGAATAAGGAGCTTTTCAAAAGCAGTTACAGTTTTTGTAACACTTCAAATATTTGAATGTTCAAGCAGCTACAGCTGCCTGATGTTTGTTAGTCACAAACACAGAAGGGAATGTTTCTTCAATATTTAACTCAAACAGCTACACTAAGGTCGAGATGATGATAATAGGGTTGTAATAGTGTGTGTTCAAACCCATGGCAGCAGGAGCCCCTGCGAGCCAGCAGGTACCTCACCCACGCTTCCTGGAGACTGCCAGGTGCAAGCCCAAAGGAGGCATTCAAGTCTCAGAGATGTGCAGTTCAGTGATGCCCATGAGGCAGTGGCAGTTCTACCAGCTCTCTCTCAATACTGTGTACTGCACTGCAAGTTTCCTGAAAATATTACTGATCCCATGCACTCGATGGCTTTAACCTTTTTCATATGCTTGACAAAAGACAGGGGTTAATAATTCAGTATGCTCTATTCGATTTCCTGGAAAAATTTGTTCCACACCCAAAGCTATTCCTCAGTCAGGAGTTCATTCTGTGTGTTGAAATCAGCATACAGTATTTGTCGGTTCAGGTCCATCATGCAGAGTGAAAGGAAATACCTGTATAACCTATAAAACACACCCTCCCTCAAGTTGTGCAGAACTGAAAGCAACTTATTTCATTAAGTAAAAGAAGTAGATTATCAAGAGTCTCCATAGCAAAAAAAGAGCATGTATTTTCAGGGTCTTTCTTGTAGTCTTTAAAGAAATGTTGAAACGTGACATTTAAAATGTGTCTGACAACTGTCACCAGGAAACTTCTTTTCTTTCCATATTCTTAAATTACTGGAAAGTCTTGACTGTCAGTAAAATTGGAAGATATTTTCCTTTATGCTGTCACATTTCCAAATATCTGGAATCTAGACTGATTTCTTCTCCCTGAGTGTAGCAGCCAAGGGTTTACACAACACCAAGCAAACTGCTGTTCTAATTCCAAGCTTGCAAGATCCACAAGAATGGAAGCAATGGATTTTTGCTGGAATAGCTTTGCCAGCATACAGAAAAATCTGAGTCTCATTCACTCTTTCAGTGTTCACTTGTTGCAGGCTCCCAGTCAGTGCCTTTTTGCAGTTTTTTTCTCAGGAGCTCTAAGAGCTATAATGACTCATATCCAAAAGAGCATTCAACATTACCAGATTTTCTGTCCTGGCTGGAAACTGAAGTTGTCCCTATAACCTGCTTATGTCAGTGGCATCTATGTTGAGGATTTTCACACAAATAGGACATGCATGCTGAGGTTTAAATGCCAGATCTATGAAGAATCAAAAGAAAAATCTCAAACCCTAAATAATTTGCTGTTATATATCAGCCAAAAGGGCAGAGGAGTTACAGCAAGGGGACCAAGATTAATCACACAACTAGGAAAAACAGTTATTCTACCCTTATACCAACTGCTCCACACTCATCAATTAAAAAAGTTATATAGTATTGCCTCCCTCACTTGAACATGTACAAAATATTTATAATATAAACTGTTATTTTCAAACAAGCTGGAGAGGCATGGGTCCTCTTTCTTGTGCGAACATTGTTTCATTCATATTTTCCCTCAGAAGGAAACAATGAAAGCAAATGTGGAAAGCAGTGAAAGCCATCATGGAATTTGTTCATCAAGCATTGGTCTTTCTACAGTATTGTCCTGACAGTAGGTTTAAATCAAGTGTTGATTGATTTATCTGCTCTTCACTTTGCAGGCTGGGTGATGTTTATACCAGTGGAATGTATCATATTATAGTGATGTTTGTATATAATTTGTCTATGCCATGACATTTATTTCTCCTGGTGACTTAAACTGAATTTCAAACATTACAAATTAATTTAAGTAAAACCATGTATATCTCCCCAGCATATTCCAGAACTTATCAGGTACAACACTGAAACATTAACATTCCCTACTAGAGAAATATTAGGAGCATTAAAGGACCAGCTGGAAAACAAATGGGGGGACTCAGTTTCATGGCAATGGCAGACACTGATTCAGGGGAACAAAAACTCTGTGGAATGGAGAGAAGAGGGGTACAGAAACAGGACTCTTCTTACTTCACTGAGACCCCATCCAAATCTCTGACCAAGCTGTAATTCTAGACACAGGCAGACTTGTCTATACCTGGGCACCTGTGCTTCAGCTCTCAGTCTCCTCTGTGTCCCCAGTTGTGAGTGGATGGAGAAGGTGCCAGGTGGGCTGTGTCAGCCTCATGGAGGGGAGCACCAAACTGAGGACAAGGGAGACCTTTCCTACAGCATTCCCACAGCCTGAAAGGGACCAATGCCAAATCCTGGAGCACTATTCAGAAAGGAGGGTTCATTTCTTCTTCTGCAAATTGCTCCACCAACAAAAGAACATTTGTGAAGCTCTCCCAAAAGTCAGGTAAATAACACACCAAAAACAAGACAGAAGAAGCTAACAATCTCTTTGTTTTCTGCAATGGCAGCAAGGCTGTCCTTTTTGAATCCACGAGCCAGAGTGATTCAAAGTTCATCTGTGACTGAGTCAGTGTGGTGTGGAGGCTGTTCCACAGAGCCCTGTAAATGTGGGAGCTGGAAGGGGCACACAGGGCTGGGGTGTGAGGAGCCTTGGTGGCCACGCCAGGCCCGCAGGAGCCCCTGTGAGCTCCCATCCCCGGCCTTCACTGGGCTTTTATTGCTCAACAAGGGCCAGACCTCGCTTTCCTTACAGTCAGTGGGAGTTTTGCCATTGCCCTTCTTGAAATAAGCCTTGACACGAGCAGAGCAAACAATGGGAAAGCAGAAGCCAAGCCCTGGGCTGTAGAGCCCATGGCAAGTTTCCATATCTTTAACTGGCACCCAGTGCTGGTCTCCTGAAAGAATGTCACTATACCTGCTCTTTGCATGCAAAGCCCAGCTTTTACAATTGCAAACATATATAGAGAGAAATATATTTATACATATTATTGTTTCTTTGTAGTGAAGATAAAAATCTGTGAGACAGTTGTGATAATAGTATCTACACATTTTCTGAAATCTAACGCCTGTCCTAACTGTCAAATCTTTATTATCATTGCCTGTTTTAAGTGGGGCATAAAATTTCTTGACTGGTCTGTCGCCTTCAAAGAGCCTGTGCTTGAAAACACACACACACAAAAACAAACATAGAAGAAAGGAAGTAAGATAAAAGAGAAAACAATATAGAAATACTGATTTATGCCAAGTGTTCCCCAAACCTCAGATGTCAGAATTTTTTAAGGTCTTGGGATAGCTATAACCCTCAAGATTTATCTAAAATGATCTAAACATACTACCTAAAATAGTAAGAGCAGGAAAACTGTTCTACAAGTCCCATTCCAACTGCTAATTTTCTAAAATGTTTAATGTACTCAGTTCATACAGTGTGTGTATAGTATATAAACAAATGTCTATGCATTATCAAAGAGTGAAGCTGAATTGTAGTGTATTTAGGACCTCGTGATTCAATTTCACATGAAAATGAAAAATGGAGTCAGTCATAACAACATGAGAAATGAGCTCAGTATTATTACATTTTTATTCAAGTAGTAGTTGATATAACTTTGTGGAAAAGACAGAATTGCTGGAGAGTTATTCTTTATAATGGCTTTCTTATATTGTAACAGAAACTAACTGAGAAATCTACAGGAAACTAATTTACACTTTGACTGGGAATTCAAACTGAGGTTAGGGAAATGTGCATATCCATCTAGCAGTTTGTCATCAACTTTTGGTGCAGCAGTGCTCAAGTCCCAGCTGCCTGCAGCGCCGGGATTTTGGCTGTGGCTGCAGTGCCAGCGAGCGCGTACGGCTCCGCGCGCTGGGCGAACACAGGAGCTCAGCTGAGCTCCAGGTGCCCCTGGGTGAGAGCTGCACCATCCCAGGGCAGCACTGTGGGCACGTGGTGGATGCTGCACGCTCCCAGCTGGCTCCCACCGGCTGCTAAGGCTGGGCTAGCTCAGGCCCCTCACAGAGGACAGCAAGATTACTCACTGCCTCAGGCAAATCTGCCTCGTAAACTCTTTCCACCTCAGCTGTTTCTGAAAGCATGACTTTGTGGTTATAAATGTTGGGATGACCTCCATCCACATACTCTCTTTACATGATTCTTACAGCATGTTGGCATTACTCCACAGCTTACCTTTTTAGCCTGCAGTTTTTTATAGCACCTCTTTGTTTACTAGAGCATTTATTATAATGTGGTCAGGTCAGAAAGCCTTCCATTCCTCTCTGCAGCAGAGCTGTATGCTTTAGACCTGAGGTCATGGAGCTGTTTGCACTTCCAATGACTGGTTGCATCAAGCTGTGTTGCAATACATGAAACATGCCACACCAGGGATTTTTCTTTTTTCATTCTGCCCTCAATTTCCCTCTTCAGTCCTTCCCTACCTCTCCCAGAGAGCAGCAAGTCATTTGGCAAGATGTGAAATTAGTTTTCAATCTTTGGCTTTCATGGTTTATGAAGAAAACCTCTGCCTAGAGTCGTTCACAGCAAGGGCCTATTCAATGTGAACTTTAGATTTGTCTCATCAATGGATAATCAGCTTTCATAACTCTTCTGACCTTGCACATACAACCTTACCTCAGGTAACAAAACACTTGACCCATTTTTCTGCACAGCACAATAGCAGATATAACCCATGTGCCTTTGGGCACTGTATTACATCTCCAATTCAGCTCTGGTTATGGCCCCCTAGTCATTTAGTTATTCTATTTAAACTCTAGGAATACAGCTAATTAAAGGAAAGGAAGGTGATAATGAAATTCCCCATGCTGACAACACCACTTTGAACTGTGAGTGCCTGTTTGCTTTGCTTCATGTTTTCCAGCAGCAGTGTTTAAGTAGGCTACTTATAGGGCATGGCATTTCAAATTATGGAAAAGAGAAAGCAAATTCTCTAGGGCTGAATCATCGTTTCTGGAAATTCAGCAATGTCCAATTTACACAAGCTGCATTCATAAATTTGAATTACACACTGTGTAAAGAGACACTCATCCAGTATAAACTGGTAGAAGCAAATGAATGAAGCAAGGAGGGGTTCCAAATGGAAAGCTGAAACCTAGAGAAAAAGAAGTGGCATATTTGTTGTTTCTGTTTCGTTTCTCTCTTTTTTTTTTTTTTTTTGGTAACAGAAGTGAACACAAGACCTTTATGTGCAATGACTATCTTAGAGAGGAAGTTGCCAGAGGGACGGATCACAAAGAATTTGCCCACACAAAAATTCCCACTAAGGAGAAATGTTGAACCAGACAAAAATTGTGCCTTGGTTGCACAAGACACTGTACCTGTCAGGTGATTTTAAATACACAGTAGCCACAGAGGGTTTGTTTGTGGAGCACTGAATGCTAACCAGAAGTCAGCTGCTGGGAATGGTAGGTGTCCTGTGCTGCTCTTTTCCTCTTACAGGAAAATATAGTCACTAACCCTGGCCTCTTCCAAGAAAATGTAATAATGAATGCAGCCTTTTTTGTTTCTTTTGCATAAAGACATAAATCCCATGTATTCCATTTTTTTTATACTCCAGAGTACCATGTTGGATAACACTATGGAGCATTTTTTGCAGTTTTCCACAGAATCCATTCTTCTGGTTCCATCTCCATGCCCAGGAAGGCGACAATTTACTACAGAAAGAGCAAAGCCATCCTGAATGAACATCCATGTGTATCATCCAGGATAAAAGTGCTTCCCATGGTCCCCGATAGTCTCAGTTTACCAAGGTCCTCTTTTTCATGACACCTCTGAAAAGTTTATGCCTTGATCCAACCAGCTCAAACCCCATCTGCACACACCAGAGGTTAAATTCTGCTGAGGTTCATATGGTAACCACATCTAACCAAGTGCTCAGCTTTCCATTAAAGCAGGTGTTAGAAACCCAAACTGGAGCTGGAAACCTGAATGCTTGTCTGGATCTGAGCCAAAAACCTTCCAGTATTACATTAAGTAACATCTGTCCACTGCAGAAGGCAACAGCAAGCAGAGCTTTTCTGAATGTTGGCCTGAAATAGCAGTAACTGTCAGAGGTTTCTCTTCATCAGGTTTCCATTGGTTGTAGCCAGTACATTTTTAAGGTGAAAGGATATGAAACCTGTTTCTTCTGTGCAACCATATGGAAGAATCAGAATGATAGAGAGAGCAGCAAAAACTATTGGACTTTATGACCTTTAGGGTCTTTTCAGACCTAAATGATTTTATGATTCTAGAAAGAAAAATCAAAGGCATTAAAGAGGTTTGATAGAATGAGCACCTGAAGACATAAGGAATCCTCAGTCTTGGAAAATTTACTAAAAAGTGTAATGACAGAAGACTGTAAAATCACTTATAAGTAGAATGGAAAAGGTGAATGGGAAATAGGGGATTACATCATTGTTCCTCCCAATAGAAGACAGAGAAGGAGGACATAAACCAATTATAATAGGTCATAAATGCAAAACAAGCATGAGCAGGTACTAGGAGTTTGTTTGGTTTTTTTTTTTTTTTCCACAGCTAGCTGTTAAACTGTGAAACCTCCTGCCACAGGAGACTGTGGTATACACAAGGTCAAAACACAGCTGGACATATGCCTGGAAGAACTGAAAAGACATGCTGGTGGCCCAGGCAGTCTTGCAGTTGCCAGCCCCTGGAAATGGGAGCCCATGCCAGGGAGGGATCACTGCATTCCTGCTCTATTCAGACATCTTCCTGAACAACCACTACTGGCAGTGCTGGAGGCAGAATATTTAGGTACATGGACAATTTTGCTGTCTGATGTTGTACAGCTATTCTTCTGTTCTTATAATATGTATGTATGAAAATCACCAGAAACATTGATGGAAACTATCTAATCTCCTCAAAAGATTATATCTGGTATATTTGTAGCCCTCTTTTCTGTTTCCCAAAGTGTCTGTTCAAAGCCATCATTTATTTCTCCAACAGACTTTACAAGTGTTTCAATGTTTTAATATCTCTTTGTGCAAAACATTTGCCCTTTTCTTTATGAATAGGTCATTAATGTTTACAAAAAGTTGGAAAAGGCTTCTTTTCAGGGGCCAGATCTGCCCACTTTTTCATTTCTGAGGCGCAAAGCTATGACTGGTCTATTGCAGAAAACAGCTTGCAAAGGCTTTGAAAATGCAAATGAAATAAAGTAAATCTGTCCCTTTTTTGTTGACAGGGATAGAGGAACAATAAAAATTTGCAATTTTAAAAATTAAAAGGGTTATGTGATATTTTTTATGGCCAAGGCAACTTCCAGAGGGAAATGAAGCCAAAGGAGAAATTTTAAAACATAATATAACTAAATCAAGGAAACAAAAAAGTTCCTTTTCACTTACACAGAAGCCTTGTTGAAAGAGAAATACTTGTGGGACATGAGGAATGAAAAAAGTCAGCATGCAACTGCCCAGACTTGCCCAATTTGTAGCTCCCACCTCATGGCAATTGCTAAGAGTGTTGTAAAAGAACTTCTTTGTCTCCGGAGAAAGTATTGCTTTCAAAGACAAGAAAAATCCACAAGCAACCTCTCACTTTGACACACAGGTCATGACATTAAAAGAATAATGTGAAGAATCGCAAACCACTGGTTTCAGTTGGGAAAGCAAATGGCTTGGTAGGAGGGAGGGAGAGATATTTATGTTATGATCTGCTAACTTTCTGTTTATATACATGTAGTTCCTTCTTAAAAAACCCAGAAAACCAGGCACCTAGTAAAGTCCTTCAGAATGACACAAACGAGGTAAAATCCTTTAACTTTGTGAACAGTGCCAACAGTTTGCAAAAGGGGAGGCTGGAACAATATAACTCCTAAAAAGAATGTGGGGTTATTTTGCCATCTCGTTGCAACATTTTGGTGCAGAAGGGGATGCCAGCAGAACGAGTCAGTGCTGCAGCAATCCAGACACTGGAATGAGCACATTTCCTGGCGGGCGCTTGGGGAAGTCAGAGATGGTGCAGCCAGCCTGCCAGAGGGAAGGAAGGGGCAGAGGCAGGAGGGCACCGTGCCAGCAGGACTGGCCCATGGTCCCACCTCTCATGTGGGGAGAGGTGACAGTTTTATGGGTTTCATCATTTTGCCAGAACCAACTTTAGCAACCAGTTTTGCTCAAATGTTGAGAAAGTTGTGGTTCTGGCAAGACAGAACAGTTTGGTATTTCCTTGTGCCAGAGCTGAGATGTGTCCAGCTTACCAGGATGGGTACATCCTTTAAGAGAACATTCTGAGCTGCATTCCTTCCCTCTGCTGACCCTGGAAATGGTAGCAATAGCACCAGGGTTGTTTCCTCTACTCCCAGTTTGCTAAACTGCAATTAGAGAAAACTGCTGAAAATGATGAGCAGCAGCAACTTCTCTCCGAAAGAAACTGAAGGAAGCAGAAGTGGAGCCCTTAATCCAGTAAAGCCCTCTATGCAAACCAAAAATGATTTTTTTAAGGAAAGGGGGAACTTGGCTTCTTAAAAGTCCTTCAACATACGAATTTCTCAGTTTAGCTTGTGAACTGAGTCTCACACCCATAAATGAATGCACAAATGTGTGTCTACAGTTAGGGCTGAAATTCACCTGCAATGGCACTGCTCTCTGGAACTCCCCAACTACATCTGCAGTGCCTTTGGGAACTCTGGCTGCTCCTCCAAGTGACTGTAGCATAAAAAACACATGAAGATATCTTTGGAGAGGTGAGCAGCTGGATATTTTCAGAGCAGAAGCCCCAAATGCAGCCAGCTTGCAAAACTTTGGTAAACTCTCAAATTCTGTCGGGAAAAGCAGAAGGGATGATGTCGACTACAGAGGACTGGAGGAACAGTTGAAAAGCTGCCATTCTGAGATATTTTGGGAACAGCAGCAGCATATGACATCGACATAACTCAAAGATTTTCTTACTGTTGTTGTTGCTGTTACTATTATGATTTGTAGGAATTAAATTCACCTCCTGGAAGGTAGCCTGTAAAAAAGGCTATGAAACCACTTTGTCTTAGCCCTGACCCCTTTGAAAGGCACAATCAGAGAACTCCATCCTGCAGACCAAACTCACCATATGCAGTTGGTGCTCCAATAATTAGCTTCAGCCTATCCTCAGATTCTTCTCAGTCACAGCTGCTTTTCCCAGCTCTGAATCTGAACTATGAGAAGAAAAAGAAGTGCCATTGCTTTTGGTATTCACTGTAAAATTAATTAAAAATTTCAGTAAGAACTGTTACCTTCTCCAGTTTATCAGCAGAAGATCTCTGGAAATTTCAAATTTAATGTCAGGGGAAATTATTTGATTGATCACCATTAAATGGCTACCTAATTTGTATGGTTACTTGGAATGGAAATTAGGTTCTCTCAGAAAAGGATACAATAAAAAGTTTGATAAGTAGATATCTTTGAAGATTATGAAATCTTCAAATCAATCTGAAATCCAGATTTGATGCCAAAACAGATATTTGTGCATTCCTGGAAGTATTCTAGGAACAGAACTGAGGTGGAGTCAGGAAGTCATAGATTACTGAATCTGATCTTTGTAATAGGAAAGATCTTTCTGAAGTTAATAGAAAATGATATCACAAAAGATCTGGAGTATGTTTTGGGGAATTTTGTTGTTGTTGTTGTTGTTGTTTGGGATTTTTTTTTGTTGGTTGGTTTGGGGGGTTTTGTCTGTATTTTAAAGAAGAAAACGAGTAAGTAGGGAAAAAAAGGAACTTGGTTACCATGGCTTCAGAAAAGGGAATGGCTGAAAAATTTGGTGTGAGTTTTTGAGTGACAAGAAAGGACTCAAAAGGGAAATTTTAAAATATTCTACTTGGCATCCTAAAAATAATTCAAACCTCCCAGTACAATTACCCAGAAGTTTCAGCAGAAAGGGAAGAAGTATGTAGTAAATACAGCATTACCTATAAAACCCACAGAATTTTTGAGAGCAGAGAGAGGTTTCCAGCCTTCAGTCAAGGAGACCAAACCTTGCTCACTGAAGCTGCTGTCTGTGAAATATCTTAGCCAGTAGACAGGGTCTCTCATGCACAGCTTAGATGCCGTGAAAAGCAGACAAAAGTAAAATATAAAATATTGCAATAAATTTCCATTGAATAAAAGAAGAAGCAGCCACAGCTTTCTTGCAAATCCATAGTAAAGTCCATCTTCCTTTCACAGTGCCATATTTCTAAGGAAAGCCAGGTGGTACCATGCTTTTTCCCACTTCTTCCTCACAGTAAACTAATAAATAGAAAGACATGAATGATTTTAGAGAATTAGAGAGAGTTCCAGTTGGAAACTCTAAATGCATCCAGCTAAAAGCTCATTTGTTTGCTTGTTTTATGAGTACAGCACGGCCTGGCCAAAGCATCAAGACCTGGTTTCTCTCTGTGCTCATTTTTGCATTTGCTTATCACTGCCATCTTTCAGCATTTCTGGTTTCCCACATGTATTTCAGTGCTGGATGCTTGCTACCTCAATCAGTATGAAAACTACAGGTGACAAACAACATTCAGCCCCCCCAGGGAGGTGGTGAAGTGCTCATCCCTTGAGTTTTTCAAGATGTACAGGCTGCTACCCCATCTCCTCTAGGCTCCCTTTCCCACATCATCTCAGACCAGATGGTCCTTCAAGGTCCCTTCCAACCTGGGCTGTTGTATGATTCTTATGATAATAACTATTGAAAACTGAAGGTAGTATCTTGCAGAAAAGGCCTTAAAGGAGACTTTTAAAAAATGTTTATTCCTTCTGTTGTGTAAGGAAAAAATCAAGTTTTGTTATGGTTTCTCTCATAGCTCGTGTGTTTCATCCATTTGTCTTCACCGTTGTTGCACATCATTTATTGTTACCTGCTGGGAGTGTGTTTCCACCTCAGCTGAAGTCAGGGTTAGAGGTGCCCTCAAAGCAAATTGTCCAATAGCTCCCATTTTCTGTGCTTTGGTTCACAGTAGTGCAGTCTGGATGACCTGAACCCCTTTTGGGTGAAACTGAATCCTTCTCATCCTGTAAATGGGGTGCAACTGAACCATATAAATCAGTGAAAAAGAAAGAAATCAAAGGGAGGTTAACATACCAGGCTATGAAGCACAGCAGTCCAGCTGAAGCACAGAGTTAACTGCTGCTGCTTTAGCCAAAGGGGCCAGTAACATCTGGCAAAGTGATGGGGCAGTAACCCTGACTCATAACATCCAAAATCACTCCAGCATAATTCCCACAGTTTGCTTGTCAGCACCCATAATTCCCTTGTTCTTAGTAAATCAAAATAAATGATCGATGTCAAACATAAACAGAATATTGGAGCCTCTCAGCTGGCTAAAGAAGTGGTGTTTGCTGGGGGAAGAGAGTCAGCATGATTTATCCTACTCTTCGTATGTTCTCTTTAAAGTTGCACCACTGTATTAAGTCCTGTTTTCTGGAAACGAAAACAATGAGAAGAGATTTGCAAGAACACCACCAGCTTCCATCTGTGAACAATTTGATACTTGCTTTCGGCAAATTTCTAAGCATTCCAGTTTTAAATAGACTTTGCACCAGTATTCTCTCTTGCCTGCTTGTCACTGCAATGCTGCACTGTTGAAATAGTCACAGAAATGAGTACAAAATATCACAGATACACTTGGACTGAGAAGTGGGGTTTTATGTGTGATTTTAATATGTGGTTATGGTCACTGTTCCCCTGTTTATAAGAAGATTGTTGGAAATACAAAATTCTAAAAAACAAATCTGGCAAAACCAGGTGATTTATTGCTTTGAGTTGGTCAGTAGTCAGAAAAACTTTTCTTAATCTAAGTCACTGAAGGAAACAGTTGTTCTCAGCTGCAGTGTGGGCTGACTCCAATAGGTTTGAATTCAGTCTATCACATAAAAATAAAACAAAAAAGTACTGTCTTTACCTGCTGTTTGCTTTCCAATACATAAAGCTTATTATAATTTTATATATCATGTAAAGGCCAGTGAGTCCAGTACGGACTTTGATATCAAAGCTTTGGATATCTTTCTTTACAATAAAAGAGGACACAAATTCCTCTACACTTTTAAACCAAAATCAGAGGTGAGCAGTTATTCTGAGCAGGAGCTGGAAGTTATTGAAAGTTCTTAGATAAAGCATGCCCTTCAACCCTACATCCCTGCTTGGATATGTCCAAGCTATTTTCCTAGCTTGGACACATCAACCTCTTTCTTGTTTCAAGAAAGATAAAAATAAGTTAAATGTATTTCAACATCCAAATAATCAGCTATTTCCAGTTTTCAGATATAGATTTTATCCAAAGGGAATATATTTTAGAAGCAAGACTACACCAGCTGATGATATTCAAACACCAGTGAAGCAGCTAAGTCTGCCTCCAACTTGCTAACAAGGCTGTTCTGAGTTATGCTCTGTGCCTTAGCAACTGTCAGAGAAATATTCTTGCTCCTTTATAAGAAAATGAACAGGCTGGTTCGCTTTAATCCCCCACCATCCAAATATATTTAAACAGTAACATGATTAGGGTAAGAATACATTGCAATATGAGTTGGAGAAGTGCTAAGGCTCCGGAAGCATGCACTATAAATCAAGCATTTAATGATTTAAATCAAAAACTTCAAGCAGCTGTCCCTGGGAAACATCGGGAGAACAGACTGTGCAATGAAGCCTGATGAAAATTAATTTAGTAGGCAAACATTGTTATCTCATAGACTTTATGGGAGCTATAAAAATAAGGTGCTGAATTTTATAATGTATTTTCATGTTCTTATGCTAAGAATGCTTTTTACAGGCACTACTTATATTTAATAAGTAGAGTACAAACCCTCTTATCTTAGGCACAAGTTAATTTGGGAATTTTTTTCCAAGTTGGGTGATTAAGTTATGCCTTTCAATCGTTGTCATAGATCTGTAGAAAAGGTCCTGGTATCTGCAGGAGCCATGCACTTATGCATGAAGACTGCAGAAAAATCAGCCTGTTTTAGGAAAGGAAGCCCACTCCAGCTGAGGAACTGTCCTCTTCAAATTCTTCTCGAGCAGCACAGAAGCACAGGCAGTGTAAACCCGTGGGGGCAGACACTGCCTGCCAGATTCTTCCCCCTGCCATCCTGCAGCTCCATGTCCCAGCACAAACACTGAGGTGGCCACATGAGGAAGATCAGAGGAATAACCCCAGTTACAAACTCATTATTTCTTTGCCAGTTTAATGTTAACCTGGGTCAGCTCCCTGTAGGGCTGGGGCAGAAACAGGACAAGGCAACTGGGGCTGGTAGAGCAGCATGGCTGAGTTAGAATGAGTTGAAATGCTCACCATACTACAGCCTTAGTCTGGAAAGCAGAGTGACTCAACAAAACATTTTAAATTGATTTCTAGATCTCTGCACATGTAGTGGTATAATGCACACATTACCCAAAAAACCCAGAAAAAAGAGCAAACAGTGAGTCAGCATATACCTTCCCACCAGACCTCAGAAGGTTAGTGGTGGTAAGAAGAATCTCTTGCAGACTTGAGTTCCTACAGGGCAGTGATCTGCCCTACATGAAATGCTCCTCAGATCACAGTGTGCCCTAGGGAGAGCAGGGGGATGCACCACCAAAATCCATCCTGACACTAAAGTCAGCTTCTCTGGGCCTCTACAGTAGGATTGACAAACCAGCTAAATCTTCATTAAATTTCTCTTAAAACATATCATATTGAAAAACAAAACAAACAAACAAAACCCCCAAAACCAAAACCCACACATTAAAAAGCAGGTATATTATGTGTTTCTGTGTTTTCTGGTGAAACTTTTGTGGATTTGACAATGTCTGACATGCTGTAAAGAATTATCTGATAATGCACTTTATTTTACTTGGAGAGTTAGGATTTAGAAATGGGTTAATATAATCCCTAAAAAATACAATATGATGATACAGCTCCCAGTTCTTTGTGGTTTAACAGCAAATAAGTAAGTTTGCTTATAATGGCAGATATTCTGCAGCTCACACTTGCATTTGTGCTCAGAACAAGTGTTGTCTTGCATCCATTAAAAAGAGAGGAAAGAAAATGAAAAAGGAGTGATTGGTTGAAAAACATGTGATTATGCTCATGTGCAACAGCCTGTATGGAATCCAGAAGGAAGGAAAACAGTTTAAAATGAGGCAAATAGGCCAGTGTGCATGCACATGGGTAGGATATAGCAATTTTTACTCTGCCTTTACAAAGAGCTTCCTAAGTAAAAAAAAGTTGATGCATTTGAAATGTGTAGAGGTGTTATTACATTATACCTGGTGCATACTCAGTATGGGAGAAATAGGACCTGGGTTCATCCACCTGCAACCCTCAATGACTCCTGGAACTCAGAGGTGTAGGTAGATGCTGACTTCCACATGGAGAAAAGAAGTGCTGTAGGCAGTGATTGAGATTGTTAGAAAGCTCCTGCCTTAAGTAAAAATAGCCCATCACTTTAAACAAATTTCTTAAGCACTGTATGTGAATTTATCCTTGAGTGATTGCACCTTCTTACAGACATAAATATATAGATCAAGTAATTTCCCGTTTATTTTAAATGTTTCACTCAAATATATTTGTTGTGAATGCTAAAAACTTTGTAGTTGTGCGAGCAGGAATCATCAGGTTTGAGAGAAAACTGATAAAAGATCCAAAGCCAAGAGAAAACAAAACCTACAGCTTAGGAAGCTTTGTTCCAGTTGAGCTCTTTTGTTTTTCCTCCAAAGCCATAGAGAAGCATAAAGATTATAGCTTTCATAATTTATATAATAAAACTGCTATATTTTAAAAGTTATAGAACAATAACAGAATCCAATTTAGGTTTAAAAGTATTTAGAGATTGAATTACAGTCCGTAGAGGTCCCTAAGATGTCTGTAACACCAACAGAAAATATTTTACTGACTCATTATTCACAAAAGCATGTATTCTACATTTGTGTGACTCATAGTCATGCTATCAGAGATTCAAGGCCAAACTTCTAAAACAAAAGTGCATTTTGCTGTTCTTTGTTTATCTGATATCAACATTTCAAGAATATTTAAAGAAAAAGGAGAAGGTGAAGGGAATTACTGAAGTGCAGAGACCAGTATCCCTGCATTTGCCTGGATGCACGTTGTCAAACACCAATTTAAATGAAGCAGAAGTAATGGCAGCTCTGTTAACATTGCCTCACAAGAGTCTACATTTTGATTACTACATTGTCAAGATTAAACCCTTAGGTAATTTAAATTTTCCATGACACTAACCCAGTGAAGCCCAGGTTGAGCAGTTTTAGGAAAATTTCAACCAAAAAACTTGGTTCTGAGCTGGAGGCTGAGGATACAGATACACAATCTGCTGGCTTTAGACAAGCTTCTGTGCATCAACAGCAGTTCCATGGCTGGGTGAAGCCAAATTTCACTTCTCTGTTGGAGGGGTTAAGCACTCCAGCATGCTTAAACACCACAGCTCTGCAAACCCATGATAACACCCAGTCAATTGGGATAACTCAGTCAGGACCTCTTCCATTAACGAGAAATTTGTGGTAACTGTGATATTTTGCAATGTAGAAGATGTCTGTGAAATGGAAGGGATTTTGCTGGGTGCCTGCTGGGGACAGATTCAAAGTTGTGGACTAAAATAAAGCAACGGAAGTTTAGGTTGATGCTAGAAAAATATTTTCAAAAGTGGTGATGGTGAGGCCTGGAGTGGGTTCTTCTGGAAGCTATGGAATCTCATTTACTGGAGGATTGTAAGAAGGGGTTACACAAACATTCCCCATGAGTGATTCAGGACTGGCTGCATCTGCCTGGAGGAGGGTTATGAACTACAAGATCAATCAAAGTTTGTCCCAGTCCTACTTTCCAATTCCATATCAATCCTGATAGAAGTTTCTGCTGAATTTGGCAAAAGTACTTCTCTCTCTCTCTCTTTCCTGAGACTGAAATTGACTTTGTGATAGAACCTTGTCCTTCTTGACACCACTGAAATAGCTGTTGGGCACCTTTCTTCCCTCTTGATAATATTTCAATTACACAGGTTTCTTAAACCTCGAACTCCTGACAGAGCTTAAGGTGATAAAAAAATAGCCTCTCACAATAATCTCATTAGAAAAGTCATATAAGCCAAGGACTTATTTAGCCACTGGCCTGAAAAGTGTTTCACCTGAAAGAATACTATGTTCTTCAAACATTTAATATTTAATAATTTAATAGATTTGATTTTTTTCATGATGGTATAATTTTAATTGCTCAGATTCTCAATTTGCTAGTTGGGATAACTCGGTTGCATATACCAGGCACATGGGCATTTCCTATGGCACTTGGCCTTACACAGTGGTATGATGCAGACTGATCCAATGACACAGTTTCAAAATATTTTTTCTCAATTAAATTGGAGCTGTGAAAATACTGAAGTACCCACTCTGCCTCTGAACTTGTACCCACTCTGCCTCTGAACTTGTTTCGTAAGATTTTGTGGTTCAGAGCATGGAACAAGAAGCACCACATTCTCCCTAGATATTCTGCAGCAAATATTGAGATGATTGCTGCTAACAGGATCAAGTGAGTTCTCACAAGAGTGGCAGGAGTGCCAGCCAGTCTAAAAGAAGAATCCACTGTACTAGGAACCCACTCAGGAAAAAAATAATCTCTAATGGAAACTAATGCTTCAGATCTTAAGGACTAAGTGTTGCCCACATAATTGCCAGCTCACATCAAACCCTTTAAAAAATATGGTAATTCTAAGAAGTGCACAGACATTTAGGACAAATGCTCAGAATTTAGGACACTTATAGAATTGCACAAAGTTTCATAAAAGTGAAGATATCATCTGATCCTTTAGTCTGCTCTTTCTGAGCAGGTAAAGGATTTGGTTTCCTTTCATCTCCCAGGAACTGCAAGAGCACTCTTGGCTCCCTTCTAAGTATCAATAATCCCATTTTAATGACATAAGGCTAGAGGACAGGAAGAGGAAGAGATCATGGCCACATTTCATGTGGCAAATCTGTGGCACACCAAGGAACAGATGTAGGTTACTGTTAAAATGACAATATTTTTCAAGGAAAAAATCACTTTCTAAATTATTTTCTCTGTTTTTCTTTTTTTTTTTGCTTTAAACATTCTGTTCTTTCAAAGCTGCTACACTTCATTTCCAGTTACAATTATTAACTAAAACCATCAGCATTAGCAACAACACTCACTGCCTGGATTTTATTTTACCTGCAGGCAGTCATGTGAGATGCAATACATACACATACAGGCAGAGCTAATTCCTGAGAGTTCTCCCATGAGAACTCAAATGTCTAATTACACAGAAATGACGAAAGATTAATCATCTTGAACAGGGTCCCACAGGAAATCTGTGGCAGAGTGAGGAATCCATTAAAGACCTTCTGGATCCCTGCCCAGTGCTCTCATCACCAGCCCATTTCTCCCTCATGTTTACCTTCTGTTAAGCAAAGCTAAGGATCACATGGACTGCTAAAAATTTTTGGTTGCTTGAGTTGTTGCAAGGCAATTCAAGTGTATGTGATGCAATCTTACCTGGAAGTGTCAAGAGTCAGTCTTCATTTTTCAGCAATTTCCACAGGAAGCTTGGAGAAGGAGCAAAGTCTCTGTGTGACCTGTGCAGTAGAAAAAGCCTGGCACAATCTGGACTTCAAAGAACCTTTGCCTTTAGAAAAAAAAAAAAAAAAAAGGACAATAATAGGTTTTACTGAACAGTTATTTACCTACTTTTAGAAGGTATGTTCAACCAACTGTCTACAAAATCTGTCTGGCCACCCAAATTTGGTAGCTTGAAGGGCTCAAAGGCAGATCTAAAATGATCACCTAAACAGGAGGAAGAGCACAGTGATACACTGTCAATTAAACTGGAGGGAAGCACTGCATTGCACACACTTTTCAGCTCCTCTAAGGGCTGTGAGAGATGGTGTGAGGAATAAAGCTGAGCTGCCTTGCAAAGACAAGCAAAGGGAATTTAGCTGGAGTGATGATGACTCACATTACTACAAAAACTGCTAGTGAGAGACAGAGATTTCTTATTGTGCAGATGTAAGATTTTGGGACAGAGGCTTTTAAAGACTTCACAGCTTCCAGATTTTAATACCTGCAGTGTAAGGTTTATTTCTTAAGAAATATGAAAAAGAGGGAAATTTGCGAAACTGCCCTTCTGCAATCAGTTACTGTTAAGGTGACTGAGCCTGTTTCTGGTTTTTGTGTTCCCATGAAATCTCATTGAAAGGAGAAAGGAAAAATGCCTTAGGACTGAGTTCCAAAACTCTGGCCAGTTCTGATTCAGTCCTTTCCTTTGATTTTTTGGCCTGGATACATTAGCACAGGTGAACAGAAATGCTACAGTTCTTGTACATGGCACTTTTCAATAGTTTTTTTTAAAAAAACAAGCAAACAAAAAGCCAAACCAAAGAATTTTTCATTTAACTTAAGAGTCTAAGCAACCTCAATAGTCTGATAATAGAAAATAAAATAGAAATTTAGCTCTGTGGAACTGATAACACTGACTTTTGCTCCATCACTGTCAGGAACGCCACGCTCAGAAATGAAACTCTGCCTCTCCCAGTCCACAGCTCAGGGAAGGGCACAGATGTGCTCCACTTGCCCTGTGATGGCAACAACAGGGGGGCTGAGGGGAGCAGGAAGGGCTGGGCTGGGCTGGGCTTCTCGCCTGGGCTGCTCTTCCCAGTTCTTTCTGGGTAACCAATACAATAACACTGGGATACATGCAGCTTTAGGCAGTCCTTATGGACATTGTATCATCCACACAGATAAGAACCCGTTCCTGACTCACACCAGCTCTCCATCAATATTTTTGGCCTCACATGAATTTATTTCAGTAACAAGAACGGCTTAGTCAGCTCTGTTTCCTCCTGCTCCTTCATCCCATTGCCAAAGCCTGACTGCTCATCCTTCTTCCCATGACTCCCTTAGCAGAGCCCATGCAAGCATTTATTTTGCCACTTGGTGAACAAGGTCAGGGAACTGATCAGGGTTAAGAACCCAAAAATACAAAGCTTGCTGGCTTATTTCTTACCCAGATCAATTCCCCAGTGAGTTAACAGTGCAGCACACAACACAGGAACATCCATGCTGGATCAGAGCACAGGTCCATTTGGTCTGGTGTCCTGCCCCAGCAACAGAGCAGACACAGCAGATGTTTTTCAAGGAAGGATGTTAGGACAGGGCAAGCATCCAGGAATGCTCTCCCAGCCTCCTGTGACTTGTGACTCAGGGATGTTTTGAGTGAAAGTCAATGTTTTCATATTTAATATTCATTGATAGATTTTTCTTTCATTTACGTGCCTGATTGTTTCTAGATTTTTTTTTTTTTTTTTAATCAAAGGAAATGTTTGCAACCCTACCCTGCTGTGGAACATAGTAGAACTATGAAGTGCCTCTTCTTGTTTGCCCTGGAAGTAGTACCCAGCAGTTTAATTTTGTGCCCTTTGATTTTATGCTGGAAGAAGCAAAGAACAGCCATACACCCCATTCACCTTTCTTGTTCCAATACCTATTTTATAGATCATTGTTGTAGCTATCTCATTCAGCTCTTTCCCAGCTTCCAGAGTTCTTAAAATACTCTTAAGGGAGTTGCTTCGTATCAACAGACAGCAGAGAAAGTAGTGCAGAGAAGGTAGAGATGTGCATGGCCAGGGATCCTGGTAGCTTAAACTGAGGACAGGAATGGTCATGTAATAAGCCTTCAATTAGTAAGAAATGTGCATCTGGATAGACTGTCTTGTCTGGTGAACATCATTTCTGCTTCCTCTACCATTGCTTGCCAATGTCAACCAATGCCTCCAGCAGCTTTCTAGTTTTGTAACTAAAACCAGAATTCAATTGAATGATTTAATATATTTCCTTTCATTCTCCCATTGCTCAGTCCTCAATTTCCTTCTCTTTAATCTTCCCTTATTTGCAAAATGCTAGTATTTTTGAAGAATCTATTGTGGCTGGTTGAAATGTTTACTTCAATTCAATGTTCAGTGTTTCTTTTTGTTACTCTGAATACAAAATCTCCTTCACCTTCCTTTGTCTTGTTTTCTGTAGATCTCCCAGCACATCTTGCTTCCAATTTGTTTATATTTCTTAAAAGCCTTAAAACTACTCTTTGCTATCTAACTTGCCCTTAGTCACTCTTTGCTGACAATATGGCTGATGCCAAAATGTGCTTCTTAGAAATACTTTCCCATCTCAGGGAGTCAGAGCCAAAATTCTGCTACTCATTACCTGTTGTCTTAAATACATGTCCTCCAATACTGAGATACTTGAATTTTCTCAAGCCCTTCACCGGACAAACTCCAAAATCCATGAGAAAGCCAACATTTCTTGCTGCCCTGCCTGCAGCATGCCCACCTGTGTGTGGGCTGAGCTGAGCCCTGCATGCCTGCAGCCCCAGCCACCGCAAGGGCCAGAGCCCAGCACTGCCCAGGGGAGCAGCAGCAGCTCCTGGTGCTTGGCTTTTCAGCCTTCACAGACCAACCTCACGGTGTGCTGTCTTTTTAGGCTGAGAAATTTCTAAAGATCCAGGCAGAATTCAAGTGTTCAAAGATTGTCTCATTTCATGTCTCCAGTACCAGGCTGGTACTTACCTGAGCATCAGCCCAGGAGACACCAAACACCGAGTTGTGTGTTAGGAAACAGCACAGTTACACAAGATCCTGCAGCCTCTGAGGCAGGAAAAACAATGCTGTCCCCCAGGGAAAATGCTTCCAATTGAGCTTTTCTGGGTGCACAACATCACTGAAGGGTCAGGACTGACATGGATTGATTTGAAATACATCTTCTCTTCCCTGAGTGGGAGAAGAAACAGAAGATTTTTCTTAAAATGGACTTCCCTGCACTCTTTAAGGGATCCTCGCCTTATTCAATTTGTTAGTGGAAGAAAGAAGGATGAGAATCTTTCTATACAGTTCTCTGAACAAGCTGACTTCTATCTTGTGCCATGGTGTCAGATGCAGGCAGTACATGGATCATGCATGGGGTACAGCACAGAAATAGTTTTCAGTTTCATGCAGCCATCCCTGCTCCCAACAGAGCAAACCAGATGGTAGAGAAATACACAGAGGGAAATTTTCAATGGGAAAAAAAAGAAGAAAGGTTTTTTGCATTAATATTTTTTGATAACAATTACTCTCTATCTTTTTTTTTTTCTTTTTGGAAGCTCCATTTTGGAATGGTTTGTGGAAATATTCACACACTGTTGTGCAAATTAAGGTTTTATCACTGTGTTGTGACAGAGGGCACACAGGCTGAGCATGCAGCTTAGCTTTGCTCAGATTTGAAGAGGCTGTGGATGCAGTTTGTCTTTGAGATGTTTTCTTTTGAAGGATTGCTTTTTTCATCTTCCTTGGATTATGTGCTGTGATCACATAATTTTAAACTATGGTACATTGTGACACCAAATCAGAGCCACAGGAGCTCTGAACCAGCTCTCTGGAACTGGAAGGGAAGCTTCAGTGGCATCTCACTCCATTCCCTTCTCCCCACCACCTTGCCTGACAGCTCCTATCTTCTTTCTTTATTTATTGTGAAAAGGGGGAAGAGTGTTCTCTTTCTGCATGAAAATAGAGGATCTAAATGCATTTTCCCACACATGCATGGCTACATCCAATAGGTGGGACAAATACATCCTGTCTTGCTTTCTCCAAGAGTCTGTGCAAACATCTCACAGTCACCTGAGCCACCCACATTCCTTTTGTTGCCCTTAGCTTCCATTAAATGGTCTTTTACTGTAGCAGGCAAAATATTTACACTGTTTCTTTCTGCCGACTCAATTGCTGCCTTTCTCCTGCTCCGTCCCCAGGACCCGGAGCTTTGCATGACAGCACTGCCTTCTACTTCCCTTACATTGAGCACTACCAGCTGAGCTTTAAAAGTGGGCAATTCAAATTATCAGTCGGACAAAACAGGCTCCTTTTAGCTCTTTTAAAAGCTTTTTAGCTCAGAGCTTTTCTTGCTTTGCTTTCACATTGCCTTTAAAAGCAAGACTGACAGAAAAGATTAAGTTGCTTCTGGCTGCACTGGATAGAAGCAGATTAACGCAGCTGGATCCAACCCTGGGAAGCCCAGCCTGGATATGTATGTTAGCACAACCCCGGCAATGTATAAGCAAGAGTGGTTTGTGTTGATCTTTTTCAGGATGATGAGCTTGTGATTAACTCTTTTGTGCGGAGCTTGCCTGTGTAGGAAGTCGGTGCGCAGCAGGATGCTGATGAAAAAGCTCCCGAGGTGTCAGCCCTCCCTCCCACCATGCACAGCTCCGCAGCCTCCCCACTGGCTACAGCAGGGATTTTGTTTGCCCTCTGTCACCTCTGAGATTTTCTTTCAGGGTGGCTGAGGAAGAAAGGAAATCTTCCATCTAAGAAAGGTTTAGTACAGCCTGCTCGGCCGATGTTCAGGAGTAGGTCCAATCCTGCATGGTGGATGTGCACATCCAAGCTGCAGGAAAGCAATTAAACTCCACTACGAATGCAAAAGAGATGTTACTGGGCAAATGGTAAGCTCTTTTCTTGCTCCTTTATTTGTCCTTAGGGCTGAAGATTTGGGTCTTCAGCGTGGGCTTATTAATCTAAAATGACTGTGAATAAATAACTAAATATCGAATAAAACCACATCCGTTTTGGGGGCAGCTATGAATTATAATGTTCAAGAGGAATCCAGGAGACCCCAAATTCAGCAAACCATGTCAGGCAAGCAGGTAGAGCCTCTCATGCTTTAACAAAGAAAAGCACAGTAGGTCCTGCAGTTTGCCCGTTCTCCCTTGCAAGGGGCGGGCTGCAGGAGCTGCAGTAAAGGGCAGGAGAGGGCAGCAGATGCATCAATTCCAGCAATGCATCAATTCCAGCAGATGCATCAATTCCAGCAGATGCATCAATTCCAGCAATGCATCAATTCCAGCAGATGCATCAATTCCAGCAATGCATCAATTCCAGCAGTGCATCAATTCCAGCAGATGCATCAATTCCACGTGTGCTACGTGTGATCCCTGCTCGTGCTCCTGTTCAAGACTCCCGAGGGTGGGAGGACTGACCCTCCAACCTTTCCATGCCCCCAGTCTGCTGTTAGCTGACTTGAGATAAGATTATTTGCCAACCTCAAAGAAGAGCGGTGAGGATAAAAGCCCTTGAAGGGGCTGGACACAGCACTGCTGAGAGCAATGAGAAGTTTCCTTCCTGGTTAGGATGGGGCATTCAGAGCAAATCTTTGCTAGCAAAGTGTATCTGCTGGATAAGCTCAAAGCCAGAGAGAAATAACATCAATATAGCTATTCCAGTGTCCATATTTGAATCCCAACCAATATCTTAAGGTGCCTTTTTAAAAAATTTATTTTTACATGGCATTAATCCAGGACATATTTACACATAACAGTTTTGAAATCACACACCCCCCTAGGCTGCATGCAATATTTCTACACAGCATAACTTTTCAGAGACAGTAAATCAGACCATCTCAGATATATACCTATAAATTATAAGGAAGGTGCAATATCCATGTCATTTCTGCCTCCCTTGTCTGATGACACATTTTCTCTATTTCCATATCAAGGTGAAGGAATGAAACTGAACACTGCTGACTTAACAGTAAATTGAGCAGGAAAGATTCTACACCGGACTGGGAAAAACAATCATTCATTTTGCAGGCTTAGTGCCAACAGCACTACCTTGGAGCTCCAATTATCTGATACTTTAGTGATTACACTCAGTTAAGCAGGGATAATTGAAGCAATTTTCAGCATCTTCACCAGACAAGCCAGAGGCATGACCTTATCTTAGATAACAGAGAATGAGATTCAAATGAGCTTTTGTCCCTTTTTTTTTCCTTTTTTTTTTTTTTTTCCTAACAGTAAGCAGGCTTAATTACAGGAGAAAATTAGCAGAGGCAGCAGTATCTCTTCCAACCTTCAAGTCTTCAGATGGCATCTGGTGATTGACTGGGGGACATCTCTTAGCTAAGCACAAATTTAGGGACTTCTTATAATTGCCTTGGAGCTCTATGGCTGTAGAATGGATTTTGAATGAGGAAATTCTGGAACTTAAGGATAACTGTAGATCTCTGATTTTAATTGTTATTTTTTGACCGTTTGCCGGCTAGAGTATGTTCTACTTTGTATTATCAGCATGAACTAAATGTCCACAAAAATGCTAAGGCTGATTTCATCAGACCACCTGCAGGGGAATGGGGGAATCAACGGGGTTTATCTGCCTGAACCCCAGGTGCCCCAGGGTGAACTGCTGGCCCCATCAGCTGTTCCAGGACAGCTGAATGCACTCTAGCTGCTGCCCTCCAGCTCTGCAAAGCAGGGTGTTTCATATGACTCTACAGTCTGTCAACCAAACCAAGGGTCTAAGTGGTGCTCAGAAAAACTTACGCCTTCCTGCCTCAAAAGACAGGCAGGGAAACATCAGTGGTGTTCCTCACTTGCAATGGACACTGCCTTATTTCTGCTCATCACAGGAGCCACAAAGAGATCACTCCAGGACTACTCAAGACTCTGTCTGTTGCCACAATAATCACCCTTAGAAAATAAGCTACACCATGACTTTACCCTCTACCTCTGGCAAACCAGCAACTTACGCTATTTTGTATTGTTTTGGCCATTTTGCTGTAGCTCACACACAGCAGGTATTGGGTCTGGGCTTTTCCACTTAAGTCCATAACATCACAAAGAGAGCAGCCAGGACACAAAAGATTTTTTTTTTTTCTGTGAGAGCAAGCCCTATGAAAATGAACAATCCACAAAAAAACTATTTTTACTTGCATTACCCATTCCTACATATACAGGAAACAAGGTCTGTTAGTTGATTCCTCTTAGACTAGAGCATCAGCTTATTATTTTCTGCTTTAGGTAAAAAGTATGCATGAAATAAAATTACAAAGGCAAAAATGAGGACTTCCAGGCCAGAGGAATGTGATGTTGGGCATATAGTGTCAGACTGGCTCATGTGGGTAGGATAACTTCACTGTTTACTTCTCAGCAAATCACAAAACTGTTCCCAAACGCAGAGGCTCAGCACAGGAGAGGCAGTGGGTGCACAGCCCAGCCTAATGCCAATGGGAAAAGGGGCAAGGAAGAGGATTTCCTCAACAGACAAGAAAACAAACTCCGATGAGACCATAGTTATCCCTGGTGGCAGTCAGGAGATTGGTGCCACTGTTCATAAATCCAGGAGGAAGTGTTCCCAGAGCTACAAGTCAATAACTCCTTTGCCAGATTCTCGTGGCTTCATCTTCCCTTTATACAGACTCAAGGTGTTCAAACTAGTTGGTGGGAGTTGGGTGGCAGAGGAATTGCAGGCATCACTCTCTATAACCACCAAACACGAGACCTCCATGGCCATGTGTCCCCACAGAAGCAGAGATAAGCAAGTTCTTCAAGGAAAAGGCTGAAGGGACTAAATGTAAAACATTTTAGGTCACGTAGAGAGATCAGCAGAGCCCAGGAACATGCAGGGAGTCCATGTGAGAGTGGGGGGACTCTAGTCCCTGCTGTAATGCCTGTGGCCTGATTTCCATCTCTGATAGATATTGCATCACTACCCAGCATGGTGGCCTGTCTGGCTTTCCTCTCAGATCCAGATTCACACGTGTCCTTGTGTAAACAGGGAGTGATTTGGGAGTTACTCTCCATTTAGTTTGGTATGGGGGCAACGTGAGAATCTGGTCCTTAGGACTCCTCATCACGTGAATTTAAGGAAAAACAGAGCTTTTAAGTGTCTCACAGCTTTTAAATGTCAGCTAGCTGTGGCTGCCTTTTCATTTCTGCTCATTTCTGTTTATCAACACCTTTCCCACCTCTTCCTGCTGTACTGAACTGCAGGAGACAAAACATCCTTCTGGACCCATCCCAACTACAGACCTCATTTAAATTTTCTCAAGTCTAGCCACAGCTGAAGGTGTTTCAGAAAAATAGCACAGGCCACTATTCTTAGTTTGTAAGCCTCTCCAGATTTTCTTTCTCTGAAATGTCAAGAGGATTCCCAGTTTACCTAAATTAACCTCCCCTATAGATTTCCCAAAATAGAACATCTCAAATACTCTTTGTCACTTGTTTCCACATAGAGATCAAACTGTAAACCAGCAAAGGCTGAGACAAAGATATTTTTCATGGCCAGCATACAGTAAGACTCTCACAGAAAGAGATATTTGATCATTTCCAAGACTGTCTTTTTAATGGCATTTATTTAGAAGCCCTTATTTACTGAGAAGCTTTGAGACCTTATTTAATTTATAGATCTTGTGTAGAACAATAGCAGCAGCTCAGGCTGTGAAATGCCACTTTGTTGCTTTTCCCCACTGCTGCCCAGAGTGTGAATGCTCCTGATGGTGCCTATTTGGCTTGAGCATGTCAGACACGGACCAGACAGGATGCTGAAGAAAGAAACTGGTGTCCTTCATTTCCAAGGCCTGGCTCATTGCACAGGGTGATGAATTTGCCCTGTTTATAAATTCTGCAGCTACCACTTGCAGCCATACCTGACATGAGCTTGAGGAGATGTGAACAGAGCTAAAACGATCTTCCAGGCAGTTGATGTTTCAGGAAAAATACTGCACAGAAAGCTTAGAAGCCCAGATTATGCACACACAGTAAATGGCATGAGTGCAAACAGCATTCTGCTTGTTAAGCTCTTTTACACACTGGAGCCACTTGGACCAGCTAAAATGTCAGGCTAAGACTGCTGAAAATGAGGAGCAGGGTCAGATGTGAATATTGATCTCTGTCTGAGGCAGCATATTACCCAGGGTGGGACTGTGCAGCCTCTGCAATGGGTTCCAGTGCCCAGCATGGACTGAGTTCTGCCAGAACAGCTTCTCTGAAAGCCTTGTCTGCAGTCGGTGGGAGACAGAGATGTGGTACAAGAAGGCAGCAGCCCAGGTACTCACAGGTAAAACTGGAAACAATTTTGGCAAAAATTAGGCACTTCATTTTTGCACTTCTGTAAGCACCTCTGTTGGAAATGAGTCACCTGCTCTCATAACTGACCACTTAGAGGTCACTAAAGCAAGATCATCTTGACTTCAGAGAGGCAGTTCTCTTTCCAGGGCTCAAGTCAATGCCATGGCTGCAAGCTGGCTAGGAGCAAACCACACAGCAGAATGCTGACACTAGTGACCACTGGGATGGCTGGCCCTCTGCAGAGGGCAGTGGGGCTCTTCAGAGCTAACAGATAAGGTACAACTCACCAGTATTCGCAACACCTGGATTAACAATCAGGCATGACCCAAAATTTATATCAGAAAATTAGTCTGGTGAAAGCCAAGAAAAGCCATTAGCAGGGTTTGCTACCACATGAGAAAGCATTTACATGCAGCTGGGGCAGCTTTGCCCTCCTGGGTTTTGCCAAATGCCAGAGGCAGCTGCCTGTGCTGGCCCCAAACCAGCCCACTGTGCCACACCTGGAACTGCCCAGGGCTTCCAGGCAAACTCCGTGCTGGGGTTTAGCTCCAGTGCAGCACCAGAGCCACCTCCTCAGGAAGGTGCTTGGGCAGAGGGAACTCACTGCCCTGCCCTGACATCCCCCTCCTCCCCAGCACAGCCACAGGAAGCATGTGTGCTTTGCAGACCCTGAGGGAACATAGCAAGAATTGTTTGGGAAATGGTGGCTGCTGCTCTCTCTTCAGCAGCTAGCACGCTACGGTCTGGACAAGCTGAACCCCTCACCTCTGAACTCCTGTCATGTTCTGGTTCTGGGCCCAGATTCGCTCCACTGTGAATGAAAATAATCTTATTTCCCTTACCTAATGCCAGGCTTCTGGTATAGGTATGCAAGGAGAAGCTCCATCTACACCTTCCCTGACACTGGTCTGTGTGTGCTACTGAGGAGAGGTACAAAGACTTTGGATCATCAGTCTGGGTCTCCTCAATCCCAATGTTCCCTCCTGCAGAGCAGTTCCTGGCTCTCTTGTGAGGTCAGATTCTGGAGAATGTAAAGGCTGGATGTCCCACATGAACTATCCTGTCTTGCATTTCTGCTGCCTTTCTGCACTTACTCCCATTGCAGCTGTCCTGCAGAGCTTGACCAGACTAACCTTCAAAGGAATTACTCCTGCTACTAAAGAAAGAGCATCTCAGAGAATACAGGTCAAGGTTTAAAGCACAGACAGACATTGCCTGTGGATTTCCCCAGTACTCAGGTGGAGGCCCAAAACTGAAATAGATGACGTGTATATATATCCAGACAGCAGCAGCTCTTACTCAGTTGGTCTCTGGTTTCCAGCACTACAGAGCTTGGCTGAGTTCAGCTGTGCTTTTCTCCCTCTGAGATGTACTGCCTGTAGGTTGTACACAACCCTGTAGAAATTTTATTTCCCTCCCTTACAGATCACAAATGAAGTGTTTTTCATTTGGTTGGTGGGGAGAAAATTCTGCTGTGTGAAGCCACATGGGACCCTTGGGTCTGATCTTGACATGGTGGCCAAATGTCATTTGCATTATTTCATGTAACTTTTTAAAGAATTTTCCAGATTCTTTCAGTAAGGTAAATAAAACAGGGTCTTTTGTGTTGCTAGCTATTGTCCTGTAATATTAGGGGTTTTTCTCAGTGCTCCTGATCTGCTGTCTGCATTGGTCTACTCTCATGCACTGAAGTTACAGTTTGAGTGTACACCTTCCCTTTTCCATAGAAAAGTGTGTTCCTCACCTGAGGATGTGTATCTCTGATGGTTTGCCTCTCTCCCAGTCTGGAATATCATACAGGTAATCACAGGCATCACAGGTCATGCCATTTCTGCTGCCATTAGTGGTTCATCTTTCTGCTCCTCTTGGCCTGCAAAGTGACCCAACCTTCTGAAGTCAGGAGGCAGATGCCAGTGTCAGGACATCTATTCCCCAGTGATAGAGACACCCACAAAGGTAATCAACTCTATAAGGGCTCAGAGCAAGCTCCTCCCAGAACAGACAACTTCTTGCTGGCAGGAACAGGCTCTGCTGCAGACAGCCAACACCATCATCAGGGGCTGGGTCCCTGCCTGTGCCTGCCAGAGTCAGCACAAACACCAAACACCCTGGAAAACAAACCACAGGGATGGTAAAGCATGTAGACTGCTCATGCACCCACTTCATCTTCCCCTGGCTGATGATGTTCACTCACATGAGGAGCTGCTGGAGGCTCACTGGAGGTTCCATGGGAGTTTGAGAGGATCCATGCTGACGGTCGAACATCCAACAGCAGACTTCATCAAACCACATTTCCCTGCAACTTTTGCAGTTCAGTTTTCCAGATGAAGAAGCCTCACAGGTATCATAGTTTGGAGATAAGGAAAGAAGGGTGGGAGACTGAGCTGCCACCACAGGAAATGCTTCCAATTGGGCTCAAAGAAGTCATCTGGACCACTCTTCTGTTCAAATGTAACTTCAAATAGTCACTTTCTCACATTTATTCCTCCTCTCTGGTTGTGATCCTCTCCTTTTCCCCCAAGCATTCTCTTACAGTTCTTCATTATCCTCACTTCTAGAAAACCACTGCTGCTGTCAAGTTGAATGTTTAGTTTCATTTCTTCCTGTCAGCTCAGATGTTTCTGGAGAAAAGATAATTTCTTTAGTTCATTTCTTTAGTAGGTACACTGCCATTATGTCTGTACCAGGAACATCACTCAGCATGGTTACTCATATTTCATGTGAACTGTGGAAGTTGCTGCATATTATTACATAGCAAAATAACTATAAAAGCACATTTTATAGAGTGTCTATGGCATTTTTTATTGTTCTGATAAAAAAATTAATTTGTTTTGCAATTCAGGCTTTCTCTGTAATTATTCTTTGTTATTGAATAGAAGTTTGTTTGGGATTTTTTTTATTAAATCATCACCTGTACCAACTCTAGTAGTTCTTCACCTGAAAACTAATGGAAAAATACATTTCAGGGACTGTCTGGAAGAACCACAACTATGGGGAGCGTTCCTTTCATTCTACCTTCACTTCTCATAAGCTCTGAAAAGTACTAACAGGAAATAAATGCAAAGGCATCTCAGGAAGCCATTTAATCCATCCTTCTGCTCCAGGGCTGAATTTGAACTGAGAATTTATATGAAATAATGGAAGGCAGCCTGGGGAATTACTTTCTTCCTGAGTCACCAAATTTCATTTTCCTAAAGGATTCCAGTGCTTTGGTCTAGTTTACCTTACAAAAGCCATTTTTCTGTCTAGAAACACTAAAATTATGCTCTTCCTCCTATTGAAGGAGTTCTTTGTTACAGCAAACCTCATTGTACAATTAACATTCTGTCAAGACTATGAAAACACACAGGTCTTGCATAGCAACAGCTCAAACTGTGAGTGACACCCCCATGTCATTGGGAGACCAGAGATCTTTAGAAAATTTCATGTGAAGGGTCTCCAGCTCATGTTGCTGAATTTCCAGACCAAACACTTCTGTCCAGTACAACTGATGGAAATTATTACACACCTTCCCTGCATCGATGTATTGACTTAAAAAAAAAAGAAGAGGGGAACTAGGGTGACATGAATGTCTTCTGAAGTAAGATATTAATAAAAGTCACTGAAACTCAGTATCCAGGAGTAATCTGGAAAAAGATGGAAAAGATACAGTGAGGTTAAGAAAGATGATTAAAGATGTGAAATTACTCTGTATGAGGAAAGATGAGGTACAGTAAGAAGCTTGAACCTGTGAAAGAGATTATTCAGGGTGTCAGCCTTCACAGCCACAGTGAGCATCTTCTTTAGGATGTGTCGAGTAACTGCATCTCCTGGGTATAGTGACAGGATGTGCTGGGGCTGAGGGTGATCCAGTGAGGCATGGGTGTTTAAAGTGTAGTCACAGGAAACTCAGTCATGTTCATATACAGAATTGTAGCTATCAACAGAGCTGCCATAGGTTTCATTTATATGAAATGGCCAAGTGAAATAGTGAGAGTAATAAATCCCCCTAGAGAAAACCAAACTTATGCCTACAATCGATTTAGCAAACTAGGAGGGATTGGCTCATGGCCAGGAAGCTCAAAACACTCATCATATACAGAAAGAAGTTTCCAGCACTTGAGCACAGATTGCCTATGGCTGATTTCCTCAGGCCCTTCTGTGGCTTGTGGGGTCCCTGCCCCCGGCCACTTTCCACCAAACCTCTCACACGTAGGGCAGAGAAAACACAGAGGCTTTGGGATGCACATAGGGTCCTGCAAGGGCTTCAGTCCTTCTCCTGACCATTTCATGTCCCTGTTTGAGGCTTTAGAGGGAACAAAGATTCTGTGCTTCCAGCAGAATGAAAAGGGACAAGATACGGTACAAAGGTGTGAGACAGAAAACTTCTCTGTGGTTTGCAAGAGTACCAGTTATTCTGGTAAAAAATGTTTCTCCCTACTAACCTTATCTCTTATCACAAACAACTGAACTGTCATTATTACTCCACTGTAATTTATAACACCCTTTAAGATTTTTAAATCCATCTGTTCCTGTAAGGATTATAAAGCAAGCAAACTGATTATCGTCTTGCCAACACTTATCATCAGGTGGTTGTGACTGTTTAGATTGCTGTCCAAAGACAACAAGAACTACATTAACAGAGAACAAAAGGTATTGTTTTTTAAAAAAAACCAACAGTTACCATTAAGCCCTTGTGACATAGATTAGATAAATCCAGTGATAATATAGAGATCACCACCTCTGGGTTCCCCACCAGGTTCATTGCAATTTTATCTTATCATCACTGTATATCCTAATAAATCAGTTTGTGCCACAAAAACACACCAGTCAACATTGCCTTTCCAAAGGCTGCTTTGCAGCATTTGTTGCTTTAACTACACGTTCCCTAATTGGTTTTGATTGCTTTAATTGGACATTCAGAGGTTGGGATTAGATTTTAAAGAACCCTGGGATGAAGTGGATTCCTGCATATGAATTTCTCCAGCTGTGTTAACAAACAGGAGGCAAAACAGATGGGTGGCAAAAACATAGAGGGCTCAAAGCACTTCAGTGCTTGGGCAATCAATTAGCACCTCCAAAACTTAATAATGTTTTAATAAAGTCAACTTTCACGTCTCTCAAAGAACAGCAGGAGATCATAACTATTGTGATACACCAAGCTGTACAAGAGAAAATCTCTATTGCAGGGTATAGATTTGTGTGTCCAATCTCTCTGTTTTTTCAGGATATTCTGCCTTCATGGCCATGGGCCCCAAACTCAGGCATTTGACACTGATTTGCCAGACACCCATCTTTGCTGGTTGCAGTGAAGGGATTTCAGTCTCGGAGTTATTGACAGCATCTGCTGAAGAGGAAAGTAAAGAGACACAGGGGAAACCTTTTAGCTGTAGCTAAACAAAGCTAAGACCAGACAGATTTGCAGGGGTTTTTGGGAAGGACAATAAATATTTTTTATGTCCTCTTCTAGCATTTCAAGTAATTTAGAGATGGTGCTTATCTTGTTTTCTGTGTTAGTGGAAAATTTTGATGATGAAATATTAAGGGGTACATTTAGGATGATCTGATTTTGCTGTCGGCAGTAGCAAAGCAGAAACTACACTATTAAATTTAGGCATGAGGCTGTCAGAGTCTAAACTTGAAGAGATCGTGGAAGAGATAAGAAACAAGTTAACAAATCCATCTTTTGCAGTTTAAGAATGAGTCCTCCACTCTATCCCATTCCTGGAATTAACAATCAGTTCATGTGACAGAAAGGTATGTTCTAATAAATTAAACTATTTTCACTGAAATGGCTGAGACCTGAGAAGACACTGTTTTTCCAGCTTTGCTTTGTTCATTAAGCAGCACCTTAGAGGAGGAGCAGTAGTGTCAGAGGACTGTAGCATCTTAAACCATTTCCCTTGAACACATCTTCAGTGCCCCTCAGCACAGAGGCACTTCAGCAGAGTGAGGTTCAGCCAGCATCTGTATGTATTGAGTATGAGACACTATGCAAAAAGCATGACTGAATCCTCAACCCTTTCTAGAAATCAGGGCTGGCCTCTGAACCAGGTCAGGTGGGTATCTCACCAACTCTGAAGGGTTGTGACCAAGAAACTTCCAACCTTGGCATTACATCTACTTTTTGTACCACAGTTGTGTCAATGGGCCACTGACATATGAAGTAGTTTAGGTTGAAGGGACTCAGACCCATAGCTTTGTCTATAAGAAAGTACCCAAACCTGGCTAGGTGAGGTTCCCTGTGCTTTTCAGTGGGATCTGGGCCCTGATGCAAACAAAAACACAGAACCTTGGGGCCTACAAAGAGAGGAGGTTCTTTCCCAGAGTGTCTGGGATAAAATATTGCACAATCAAACAGAACAGGGAAGTCCTAGCTGACTAGTCCTAATGTTTTAAGCATTGCCATGCAGAAATGACCACTGAAACTGTGCATTCTTGGACTTGGCTTCTTAAGAACTTTCTCAGATCTAATCCTTCTGGCCTTTTTGCTTTCCCAAAAATTAACAGGAGCCCCAGGGTTGTTTACTGTAATTAAATTATCCAAAAATATTTATTATATTTGCTTAAATCAAATTTCTGACATCTACAGTGTGGGCACAATAGAAGCAAGACAGAGCTCGGACTACATAAATGTGAGGGCAATGAATGTCAGGGTTATTAAGAGAAGCAGATGGTTAGGAATTGAATTGACTTAAATGATTTATCTAAAAAAAATGAAATAGAAATCTCTAGAGGACTGGGATTTTTAGGGAGTTTTGACATGCCATGTTCCCAGTCAGGCAGCTGGCAGCCCAGTGTGTGCTTTTCTCACAGTGTTTTGGGTTGTCTTCTTCCATTAGACCAGGAGAACCAGAACTTGTAGACCCTACAGAGAAGATGCCTTTGCAGATCCTTTGGCTGCACTCTTTCAAAGTTTCAGAGGAATTTGGTTGAATCAGCTTATATGAGGGGATGGTTATCTGACTTTTACTTTATTGGTGCATTTGGTCCCCCAGCAATCATGTAACACATCCACCCAATGCTCACTCCCACCCACCAGTAAAATCAGAAAACATCTGTGTCCTGTGTCTGCAGACCCACAATCTGAATACTTGTATGTCAGCCACTTTTGATTACCCACTTATTTCTAGGCTTGATAAAAGTTCTCGCTTAATTCTGCGTGTTACTGTTCCCAATACTGTGTCATCTTTGCTGTTTTCTTGCATTTAACACAACACAAGACATGACTTCTGGATAAATGAGGGCAAATTTGGGCTGTGAACAGGGAAAAAGGGAGGGCAGTAATGGGAGAATATCTTGGAACTGAATCCACAGAGGATCTGCAGTCCTAGACTTAAAATAGTCTATTTTTGCTTCCTTTTTTAGCACAATATTTTTCTTTGTGTTTCTTCTGAATTCAGGGTCTAGATAAATTCATTTAGTGAACAGATGATATAGCTCAAGATATTATTCCACTCTCCCCCAGAGCTCGTTCAACCCTGAGAGCTCAGTTTGAACTTCTGCAGGAGGTGGCTTGGAGCTGAGCCATCAGATCCTCTGCTGAAGTAGCTGAGGACTCTCCTCAAGGCAGCAGCATCTGCCAGGAGAGCAGAGCTGAGCAGAAAAGGAGCTGCAATAGCCTGACCCACCAGCACAGCTAATGGGAGCTAATGGAAAATTTGTGTCCAAGTATTTTCTCTTACAGTTCTTTTCTACTTGATTGTTTGGAGGTGAGGAGACCCCTATTATTAGTGAATACTGCCTGCAGAAATACACCTGACCCTAATTTAATGCATTTGCCTATGTCAAGAGGCAGTAAGAGCCCAGTGTGGATAAGCCCAAGTATAAACAGCCAGTCACACATCCAGTTTAAATTTAAGTATTTACTTGTACAACATCCCAGAGTCCAGCCAAATTCAGCTCAGTTGCACCCAAGTTGGAAGCATTGGCCCTGCTGTTTGCAAAGGTTAGACACATATCCCTCCTGTCCCAGAGATGTGAGCACAAGGCAGGTTGGATTCCCTCACCTGGGTGCAGGGACTGTCAGCAGATCTGCAGGTGCTGCAGTCAGAGGCACTGAAGGACTGTTCAGAGCCAGGTGATGCAATGTCAGATTTTAGCATCCGTTTCATTAAAGCTGCTTCTTTGCTCATCAAAACAACATTGCCAGATACAGTATTGCATATCTGAGTCACCAAAAATGCATGTGTATGATTTACAGTGCTCTCATTACAGTCTTGTAAGTAAATTCATGTTCATGATTATCTGTCCTACAGATGTTTGAAGACTGGCTACTAGTCAGGGGCCAAAAGCAAGATCAGCATCACTGAGATCAGTTTCCCTTGTACAATCAGTGTGTTTTATCTCTGCACAGGAGGTACCAGTTCATCACCAGCCTCTCTGTGGGGGCTGCCGACAAAGGGGCTAATCAGTCCCAAATCATGTGGCTTCCTGGAGCAGACACATGACACTGAGGCTCAGACCACCAGCTCTCTTCTCACGAGCCACAAAATGTGCATCAGAGGGGTAAGATTTTCTGTTCATAAGGCAGAGGTGAAAGGCTCTATATCCTATTACAGATCCCGCGGACCAGCTAGTCTCCTTGTTTACATTTTTGTCAGAAAAAATCAAGGATGTTTTTACATTTGTGAATGGAAAGGCAGCAGCAGGAGTGGATGTGAAGTGATATTTCTTAGTCCCCCATCTGACTCAGTGCTGGAGAGCAGCCAAGGAAGGAAGGCAATTGCCAACTCTCCAGCTGTGAGAACAGGGACATGCTAAACGCGGGATTTCTCTGGCACCCGATGGAAACAATGGGGAGTCTCTGTGTTCCTAAAGTCACCTTCTAAGCTGACTGCTGCATCCTGGTGACCATGCAGGTCTGAGCTACCACACAGATCCAAGAGCATGTGTCTCCTGGTGGCTCCAACGAAGAGAGTGTCTGTGGGGAGCTCTCCAGTCCTCCAAAGTGGTCCAGGCTTGGAGAACTTGACTCATCAGATTCCCTCTATGTTCTTTGGGAATGTGCTTGCTTTTCACACTCTGGTATAGGATCACTATATCCTGAGGTGCAAAAAGATGCCCAGACCCCTTTTGCTACTGAAGTTACAAATACTTAAAATAACCTGTGAATGACCCTTCTAAGAGTAATCAATAAGGGTAACTCATACAAAAACATCATTCATGTTTCTATAATGCTGAATTAAGTAGCACCAAACAGTGTTCTCAGTCTTAATGATTCACCTATCTATGCTGTTCAGCCAGCAGATTAGTTTCTGGAAAGGTTTTGACCTGATAATTAGCTTTTTCCAAGATGAGAAACAATCAGAGGAGCTAGCACATCTGGGAGCACTGCTGACCAAGTCTGGGTGCAGATCTTTCTTTGCTTTGGGAGTCAGGACAATCTCTTTGTCTGTCTTTTGCAAGCTCGTCTGTAGGTCTGGAAGATAGAAAAGTACATGTGCAAATCATTGCACACCAGCCAGCCTCAATGCCCAAGGACAGTCCCAAGTACTTGTCACCCAGTGGGACACTCACAACCTAAATGTCTCACTTCAAAGACCGGTGCAGGGCTGTGGTATTTGTTGCTGCTGCAGGGAGCTTCACAGCAGCCTGCAGAGAAGCACATCTTCTCTCATGTGGTCAGAGATCATCTATTGCACAGGCTGCTGCATTGTTCTTTCTTACAGATATTTGGGCCTTCACTTCCACTCTTCTCTCACTTCTTTGGATGAGAAGCCAAATTTTGGTCACAGGACATGATGGACCATGTGTCATAGGCTGTGGGGCCCTAAGGAAAGAGGTCCTCAGGCACTGCCCTGTGGATTGTCCTTTTCTATTCATCTGCCTCATGGTTCAACCCCAGTCCATCTGTGAGAATTATGAAGGAAAAGTTCCTTGGGAACAGGCCAGAGGTGGGATGAACTGTTCTGGCAGGGCTGATTTGGACCTAAATACAGTGTACAGTCTTTTATGCCTGCTGTCTTTCTGAAGGCTTTTAACCCTCTCAGTTCACCCAGCATGCCACAGTCATTTCCTTGAAGGATCCAATTTAAAATATACTCCCTTCTTTGATCTGGAAACCAACTCCATTTATTTCAGTTCTCTCAATGGTCCACACCCCTGCCTCCTCTCACAGCTGTCCTGGTGCCTGTGCTCCATGTTCTGTCTCCTCTTTCTCTTTAGCTCTTTTGCTTCCTCCTCTTCATTGCTTTCACTTGCCCTCCACCAGCTTACAGAAACCTTCTCCAGCTCCGTCCTCCCCGTGTCTCAATAGCCAAAGCACTTTTTCTGTTTTGTTGTTGTAACTGCCTGTGGACAGCATCACAGCCCAAAGACCTCACTCTACTGAAGCATGTGGGAGTCTTGCCATTGATCCTGAGTCTCCCAGTGGAACCAGATTTCTCCTGAAAAGTTTGATGATTCCTTTACCTTTCTGCAAGCAAGAAAGGCATGTGTGCAAACCAGCTCCTCCATAGGATTCATCAAGAGCCAGCAGTAGCTGATGAGTGAAATGTAATTAAGATGTGATTACAGAATGAAACTTACAGTTTAGTCCATTTCCTCTAAATCTTTCTGAGTTCTCAAGTTAACTTTGTTCATGTGTAAATAGTTTGATATTATGGATCCCAGACCACCTCAGCTGTTTCAGTTACTTTGTGTGAAGTTATAGGAAAGGTACTAGAAATGATGGCTGCAATCTGCTGTTTTGGCCCAAACGTAATCTACACCAGATTGCCCAAGTTTCTGAACTTCACAGCATCATAAATCTGTGCAATTATAAATGTAGAGGCAAGAAGTATGTAGGTTCAATGAAAATATCTGAATTAACATCATGTAATGATAAATAGATTCTCATAAAAGCTAGAAGAGGTCTCTAGAGAGGAGCTCTTAAACAATGATCAGGAAAAAAAAATACCTTATACAGCTAAAAGCTTTCTTTGATGTATTAGGATGGGTTTGCCTTTTAAATTACATAGACTGGATTATGACTGTGAGGTCTTAGGAAAATTGTGAATGGAACTGTTTAATGCAAAGTGTTCAAAGTACACCTGTGAACAAATGAAGCCCTGAGGCTCCTTGAAAGGAGAGCTGTAAGGTCTCTTTCTCTATATTGGCACTGGAAGACATAGCTAAATCAACTAGAAAAAAACCTAAGATATTAAAATACCCTTTTGCTTATAAAAAACATTCATCTCCCTGGATCTTTAGCCACTGCTAGGTAAAGAACTTCATCTGCTCCAGTTTAAGTCGATGGCTACGTCCTGATTGACTTAAATGGGGAAATGGCTGGGCCACAAATGCAGAACAGGAGGAAGCTGATTGAAAAGGGCTTCATATTTCTGTCAGAGCAAAGGAAAATATCTGTAAACAATTTCCTTCTAAGGCCTTTCAGAACCAAAGTGATTAATGGAAAGCAACTGTCAGAAAAGCAACAACCAACCCACTGGATGGAGAAAAATAAATAGAACATTTACACAACCACATTCTAGGGCAGCCAGTGTCTTTCTCACACCTATATTTACTTTTTAATGCTGTCTAAATGTGAATACATTGGACAAATGCATTTTTTTTTCTTATTTACATACCATCATCTTTCTGCCTTCTTTTACAGCATCACTGGGGCTGCACGACATATAATAAGGCATTTAGTAAGCTTTGACTGCTTGGACAATTATTTAATCATATACTGTTCTGTTCTGACTGCTAAAGAACTGAGGTCCAATGAGTGTGAGCATAAATATTAATTGCAAACACATTCTGTTTATCCTGCAATGTGTAAATTAAGAAAATAAGTGCTTGAAAAGAAAGCAGTCTTTTCTTCTGTGGAAAAAAAAAAAAAAAAAAAGAGAGAGAGACCCTAATGTTCTTATCTTTCCTGTTCTTATCTGGTAGGGAGCACTTTCAATCCATCAAGACAGTACTCTTCTTGTCTAATCGAACTGCTGAGAGATAAGAGGTTTTAGGGTTTCCTGACCATTGTTTGAACCTTTTTCTTCCTAGCTCAAAGAGGAAAGTCTTGAAAGTCTCTAAAGCTCCAACTGTAACTAATTAGGGAATCTGAGGAATATTCAGTTCAATGCAGAGGTTAACGAAAAGGAAAACTTCAAACCACTACAGAGATGACCTTAATGGGAGATTCAGATTTGAATTAAAGCTATAGTAAGCTAGTCACTAGAGAGTCAAGCTTCTTTTCTTCTTACTTGGAAAAGTTCAAAAGCCCACTGTTAAGCATGTAAAGAAAAAACCTCCAAACCTTAAAAGGGTTGTCCATTTGTTATCTATTTTTATCTGAGTATTGAGCCATTTTAATGGAGATGAGCAAATAGCTGGGCAATTAGCTGAGTTAGTTGTGTAGTCTTATAGCTTGGACCAAAATTGGAAAGACTCTGAGCACAAATGAAAAATTAATTCTGTTTTTTAAAAAACTGTAACAAGCTCTGAGAATTTAAATTAAATGCCTCTTATGGCATAATATGACATTCCAGAAAGAGAACATTACATTTGCTGACTTTATTCCTTTCTGTAATGATATTATTTGGTTATGTGGGAAGTAATTTTAAACAAATACAAAAGCCATGTGAAAGCAAATCATGCTTGGTAAAGACCAAGAGAAAGTGAACCACAGATTCCAAATAGTTGCATGGTTTTGTTTTATCCCAACTGACTTTCAGTTCCTTGTAGTATTGACTCAATAGACTAACATTTAATTAGGGATCCTTTTAAAATTATCACTTCTCCCTGGATTTAATGGGAAATTAAACAGGGAACACTTCTCAGAATTCAGTTTCCTACTTTTAAAATTAAATTTTTTCTTGCCCTGTAGAATTTAAAAATGTCATCAGGCTTTTACTGTCTGCAGTTTGTTTTGAGTCACATAAAACTCATTAAACATGGCATTTTTCATCGTGTCATGTGTATATTAGTGAAATCATTACAAATGTGTTTCAATAAATCACCAGATCAACTGCCATAGAAAAGCCAACAGGAGTCTTAAAAATAACTCTTCTTTCATGGTTTCCCACAGTAATGCAACTGTCTCAAACTCTGGGCAATTTATTTAGAGTTCTTTTTTAATAGTAGCTGCTTAGTTGAATTTCCGCCTTCATATTTGGGTTGTTTCATCTAGACATCAGTATTAGTCCCAGCCTGATTGTTTGGACTCAACTCTAATTTCTCCCAGATTGTCCATGGAGAGTGTACATTACAGAACTTTGTAGCTAAAAAGAAACACACCCCAAAAGCTGTAGCCCAACAACCTGCACTGAGGCAGGATCAAGCACACTAAATCCTCCTCAGTAGAGGGTCATCTGCCTGTTATTGAAAATATTCAGTGAAAATTTTTTCACACATAACTTGCCAGTGTTTCAGAGCCCTTCTATATTCAAAGCTTTTTTTCTTTTCCAGTATAAAGCTGTGGGTTATGAACAGACTTATTCTCTCCCCTACTGGACATGGGACACAATGGTTTCCTCTTCTCCCTGTACCAATATTAACACACAAGAAGCGTGCCATGTTCTTCTCAATCTTCTTTTTTTAGGTACACAGTTCCTCCAGACTTTCCATACATGTACTTTTCAACCCTTATCACTGAGGCACCAGGCTTGACCTTCACCAGCTTAGCTACACTATCTGAACCTTGCTCTGACACTCCTGAAACACCTCCCTGATGAAGAAGTGCTGAGGGATGTTCAGCCTGGAGAAGAGAGGTTTACATGGAAGGGGGCTTATATGAAAGGCAGAGAGAAACATTTACCAAGGCCTGTTGTGACAGGACAAAGGGCAATGGTTTTAAACAGAAAGGGGGTAGGTTTGGGTTGGACATGAAGAAATTCTTTGCTGAGAGGTTGGTGAGGCACTGGAAGAGGTTGTTCATGGAAGCTGTGGATGCCTCTTGTTGGCAGTGCTCTAGACCAGGCTGCCTGGGGCTCTGAGGAACCTTGTCTGGTGCAAGGTGTCCCTGCCTATGGCAGCATGGGGGTACAGTAGATGACCTTTGAAGGTCTCTTCCAACTCAAACCATCCTGTGATTCTGTGATTCTAATGAAACCTAGGTATCAAACAGAAAGAAATAGTCAGAACAAGAAAGGTGTTGGTTCACCAGCAAATGACATTCTAATCTTACTTCAGCTCTACCATAATCTCCAAATTCACTTAGCTGTACTCCTTTCACTGCCAATTACTCCTCAATGCCCTGCATTTGAGGGTTTGATCCTCACCTCCAGTTGTTCCTATCACACATATTCTTGGAGAATTTCCACCTGTCTGAGTCACCTACCCAATTTGACAGACTTTGTATTCCCACAAAGCCCATTGGGCTGTCACTGCCAGAACTGATGGGGTCCACTCGTGCTGACAAGCCATGGTTCAAAGTCACTGGTGCCTCCAACAGGGACTGCAGAAGTTCAGCTTATTGCAATATTGGTCACTTATTTATGTGCTGTTCCTTTTTACCTGTACCAGAAGGAGTATGCAGGAGCTTCTTTCTTCTACAGCTGGGAAAACACACCATATCCTCAATTTTGCTGATACAGTATAAAACATACAAGCTAATGCTGAATATTTTAAGGATCAGGAAATGAGGACTTAATTCCATTAAGTGTACAAACTTCTAGACCTTTAGAAAATGTTTAGAGAAACATTTTGACTGCAGAAGTTGATCATAGGCACTAAAGGACTTGTTTAGTTGGAAAAAGATTGAGACATAAAAGGAAAGAGACTTGCTTTTGCTAAGTGCATTTTAACTGTCCTTTTAATAATAAAAAACAGTTGTCTTCAAGATGGGATAACTTTTAAATATAAAAAAACAACACACCACAGGGAGCTGAAAGGAAAAACAAATTTAATTATGTATTCAAGACCATCCAAACCACCCACCCACATAATAAGTGTTTGCTGGCTACACAGACACTCTGGTTGCCATGGCTTAGCCAATGGTCTTTGTCTGAAAAGTAAACACCTTTGTTAAAAAATAAAAATATTACATGAAGTGAATAATTAAACTGTTACGGCAACATCCTGCTCCCTCTGAAACCAGCAGGCTACTTTCAGCAGGATGGGTGTCAGATTTTTCTTGTCTGATTAACAAAAGCCGGGGTAGCTGCAGGGAGGGCGTCGGGAGCTGTGCGGAACTGACAGCGCTGACCAAGAGCAGCCACGGCTGCCGAAGGGGCCGAGGGAGGAAGAGGAGAGGTTAAGTCAGAGGTGGCAGGACTGCCAGGGGTGGGCTGTCAGAGCCACTGTATTCATCTTGGTGAAATAAATGCTGAATTTAGTTATAGAGACTGTCAACCTCCAGTGCCTGGGAGGTTTCACTGGCATTGCCTAATTTTTTTATATATATGTAGCTCTCAAGAGCTGATTGTCATTTTATCAATGGGCCTGAAAGCAAACTGCCTCCAGTGCAGTGTGGCAGATGCACATGGCAAAGCAGCCATAAATCACTTCAGCCTGAACAAAATGCTGATTAATATTCAGTTTGTGTGTCATCATACGTGGCTGAGCCTGCTGGTACATCAAAATTACAGACACTGAGAGGCTTAAGATTCCAATGAGCAGAAGAATGAATCTAACAGGGCTGTGCACAAAAAGCCTTTCCAAATACCCCCGAAATGAGGCATCTCACCCTTCTGCAGTCAGCAAACTTTGGAGTTGATATGGGAGAGCTTTGCTAAGTGGGAAAAGGTGCGTCAGTGCTGCAAGAGAGATGAAATCTCTCTTTTTATCTATGCATATATTTCATCTATGAATGTATATATTTATGGTAGCATGTTTTTAATAACTGAAAACTAGAACTGATGGCAACTGATAACAGGTTTGTCCTCAAAGATGGATGCTTTGTTATGGTACACACAGACTAAAGCCTTTTGGAGCAGGCTCTGGAAGGGACCAATGCCGAGGTCCATTAACTGCAACAGTTTCTGAGAGGATGCTGGTTTCAATTTGTCATAGACATTCCTTGGTAGTTGATATATTCCTGTAGACAAGAAAATATCAAAACTGATATCATCTTGGAAATTGCCATTTATAGAGCCACAATTTGCAAAAGCAGGAGACACAAGTGTGTTGGGATTTTGGGAGCACAAGATTTTGGCGGTTTGTGAGGATGCTGCACCAAATGAAAGGCGAAAGTAGCAACAACAACAATAACAACAACAAAAATCTTGCAATGGCAGGCATTCAAAAGCCCTCATGCTGAGAGAAAGAGACATCAAGTCCATCTGAAAACTAGTGAAGGTAGATGGATGCCAGCAAAAATAATTACTTTGTAGAAACAGAGACAAATTTTTGGAAACAAACTGACAGGCTACTGGAAGAATCATCCATTTTAACTTGCCATGGCAACAGAGTCCAAAATAAATGTCAATGCAAACAAAAGGAATAAATTAAAAATTAAAAGCTCTTTACAAACCTAATTGCTTGGGAAGAGCCAGGGAAGGGGAAGCCACGTACCAGAAGCAGCACCCTTGCAGCCCTGAATTCCTAAAGATGCAGGGGGTAAAGATCCAGATTGACACAGCAGTGCCATGCTGAAAATGCATGGTAATTCATTAGGATGTAGTCATTTCATTGAGAAAAAAACATCTAGAAATATGGAATGGAGTAGGACTAAGATGAACTGGTAGCTCTGTACGCCTGTCTTGAGTCATCATTCAAGTGGATGCTTCAGAAGAACCTAGAAGAATTAAGGGTGTAGAAAAAATCTTGAAAGAAGAGAAATACTGCAGACTGAATGTGTCCATGATGGTCAAATGGCTTCCAGAAGCCTCAGTCAATCCAAAAAGAGGGATATGCCTTCTCTTTTTTTTTTTTTTCCCATTCAGGCATATGTGCTCTGCTTTCAGTAGTTTTAAGTTTCCATGTTGCCACAGCTTCTGATAAAAGTAAGGAGCTGAAGAGTGAGGAGCACTTTCAAGGCAAGAACTTCTTTCCTTTGCCTGAATGAATTCTCAGGGGTCTTGGGAGCACTGCTAAAGCCCTCTCCTACAGGAAGCCCCTGTTCTACTGACCTCCAGAGAGCTCAGTTTATGTTACCAAGGGATTTTGCTCAGATTTGAAAGATTTCAATTACTTGCCAAAATCCTTCTGAGGTATATGCATGGTTTGTTTTACCAGGAAACCAAGGTTTAATATATGGACATATATTTTTATGCCCTAAAATCAGAGATTTGTTTGAGAGAGTGAGAGTAGGACATTTCATATGAGAGATCGAAATAAATATCTAAAGAGCCTGCTGCTATGGTCCTTACACAATTAGACAGATATTCCCTGAGGGATAAAGAAACATCAGTCTGACTCTGTTAAATTCAACTTTTGCATTCATTCAGTATATGTAACGAAGATGTGAGTATCTTGGTCAAAAGTGAACTAAAGTGCTTTGAAACAGCTGGGCTCATCTGGTATTTCACCAGGCATTCAACCTTGTATAGAACCAGGAGAGGAATGCTAAATTTTTTTTGTTTATTTTTTAAAATCCTTGTAAATACTGTTAAATGATTTTCTGGGAAAATAAACCCAACACAAACAAAAGCCCATACAGTAGACTACAATAAAGCTTTCTGGTTCTGTATTGAGGTATTGAAATCAATTTACATTAATATTAATTACAAACATAGCTCCTGAATGTTCTCCTGCAGTCTTTGTGAATCTAGAGAGGAATTTTTATGCCTTGATAGCAAAATGTCCTTTTATTTTTTTTCTGGTAAGTCATAAGTGAGTCTGTGTAGGAAAAAATGCCATCTCATGACACGGCACTGGAGAACTGATCACCTCGTTTAATCCAGAGACTCTTTTTGCAGTAATTTTCCATATGATTTTTCCTTCTGGGAACATCTGGTAATAACTGTATGCTTTTCAAACCAGAAAACCATAAATGAAGAAGGCACTTGGCCAGACTGTTATGTATTATGATAAGTAATAGTCAGAACATGCCTCACGTTCATATAAATATGGTGTATGAGGGATGTTGACACAAAGCATCAGATTTGCTCTCTGGGTATCTAAAATGCACCCTCACAAATGAATGCAGAACCATTTGATTTCGAACTCAAAAAGACTTCTTAAACATTCTAGTTCCTCTCCATGCCAATACAGGATTCCTTTTCAATATACTGTCCCATGTGAGTTGTTGGTTTTTCCCTCCCTCCTTTTGTCTTACTTCACATGTATGTTAAATATTTAATTAGCAGGAAGAAGCCTGTGAAACACAGCACTGTGGTACTGGAATGCAGCAGAAACAACTCTGACTGTGCTGAAAGGAGCCCAGCTGGTCAGTCCCTCCTGTCCCCCCCTCCGCCGCCCTTCTCAAATCCAACCAGAAGATTCAGCCTTCACATGCCAAGATTTTTGTCTGTGAGCACACACAGGTTTCCAAGTAAAGCAATGCCAAGGAGAGACTGCTGCAATTAATACAATTAACAGCAATCCAGCAGAATGCTGACTCCCAGCCTGGGTCAAAGCCAATCTGTCCTTTCAGGAAAGGTCACCCCCAGCTCCAGATGCAGCAGAGCAGTCCACGTGCTCCTGGGATTTGCCCTGTCACAGACAGCGTGGCTCACATTTCTGGATGCTGCGTGTGTCATGAGCAGCCTCACGCTGGGAAATTGCACAGAGAAATCAATATCTTCCACATGCCTGACCAGAGCTCTTCTAGCAACTCTGGTGGCAACGCCAGCAATGATCCTGTGTGTGAATGGGGAGTTTGGTCTTGCTGGGAAGCAGGAACCACCACGGGAATTACAAGGAGGGGCAGCATATCTCAACAGGAAAGTCATCCAGGAAGTCTCATTTCCAAGAACCAGCTGGTCAACAGTTTAGAGCACCCTGTTCACATCTGTAACACTCAGCAATTAATGAGGCACTCATGTACCTATAAAATAACCAATTCAATCCTGTTTGTTTATGTCACTGATTGAACACTTTGTCACTGACTTTGAAGAGGGAAAACTAGGCTGAGCCCCAGATATAAAATTAGGGAGTGCTGGCACTGTAAAATGGCCTCTCTCTCCTGTTTAATAAGCAGTGGTTATGGTTTTAATTTAATGTCAAAGATATTTGGAGTGCCCATTAACAGGTAATTAATAGCTTGAAATACCCTAATCTATGAGACTGCTCAGGATTATACTGTAAAGTTTGTTTAGAGCTGCCAAAATATTTGTCAGACAAGCAATACACAACGTCAGAAACCTTCCCCAGCAGTTCTCCGAGCCACGGGCCACGTGCACAGGGTGAGCACAGCTCCCACCCAAAGCACAGCCCTGCACTGGGAAACCCTGTTCAGACTGGGAAATGCAATTTGCCTTTCCGCGCTGACCCGCAACCCTTGTAGAGACAGGCAACCTTCGGCGGGGTCCACGTAAGAAGAATACAGCTGCTCTTTTCTAACGGGGGGAAGAAGGAGGCTTTTATGGCTGTCCCTGAAGAGAGCCCTCTTACAATGCTTCGCAGTGTCTAAAAAGACCTACGTGCTCTGATCCCGCTTGGCAATAACGAGGGACTTGTATTCCTCCGGCTTCGGGGACCAGCTCGCCCGTCGGGCTGCAGATGCCGGCTCCGGTTACAGCGGCGGCGCGTTACAAACCTGTGACATTTAAGCGGGGATGAAAATTAAAATTGTCTTTAGCCATTGTCCGTGTATTTACCCTCTGCTTTGCTCCGTTTCCATAGCAATGAGAAAAAAAAAAGGATCACATGCGTCCGTCTCGGAGGGGGAGGGCGGGGGAGG
>VXAC01005588.1:0-269566 GCA_013399225.1 Rhipidura dahli | reverse complement strand
AAAAAAAAAAGCTGTTGCCTGACTGTAAGTTCTGCCTTTGCCCTGAATATTTGATGAGCTCCAGGGAATTTCTACCTGTCTGAGGACAAACACAGCAGTTAGTCAAGACCAACAGAACACAGCAGCTGTTCCCCATTATCTGTCTACATCCCATCAGGTATTTTTTTGTAGCGTCATAAAGGATTATATGTGGTTCCTATGACTTAGAAGTTAAGCTTAATGGAGAATTAAGAAAAAGACTGTGAAACAAAGAAAAAATCTCCCCTCAAAACAGGAATTACAATTTTCAGAACTTTTTAGCACTAGTCATTTTCAAATTACTAATTAAGCTAATTTTACAACTTTTTCATTATGAATTCTTAGCAAAATTTATTTGGAGGAGACCTCAGGAGATCATCTAGGCCAGTACCCTCTCCAAAGCAGAGGTAATTTCCAGGCTCTGTCACATTGTCCAGGACCTACTATCCAGGACACCTCTGCAAATTCCAAGGGTGGGACTCTAGGGGCAACTTCTCCAGTGCTGAACCAGGCTCTTGATGAAAAGCTATCCTATTTTTTCCTCTTGCAATTTGTGACTGTTGTCCCTCATCCTTTGACTTGCCCCATCTTTGCAAATCCCCTTTATGTCAGGAAAACGAGCTCCTGGGGTGCAATGCCTGGCATGGAGAACAGCAACAGGCATGGGCTGTCTTCCATTCCCTCAGTCCATGCTTTTAGACCAAGTATTAGATGGACATAGGAAAGGAGGCAAACCAATTGCAGCTGTACCTCAGATCTGCCTTTTCAAAACATTTAGCATACAAAATAATCAAGAAATAATGGTCTCTCCTCAATAAAAATGCTCCTTATGTTGATGGTCATTGCAAAGGAGTTGGGGGCTTTTATAGAAGAGAACAAAGATGCAGCTTTTCTCAAGATATGGAAGAGATTTAGCATAAGAATCAGAAAGCAAACTTTCCTAATGCAGAATTGTCTTTTGCCTTAGAGATAGTCACATGGTGGACAGCAACATAGCTGTCTCTGCTCACTTTTAAAAGTTTGTAACAGAATTGATAGACAACTGCCCTGATTTTGTCAGGGATAGACTTATTTTTCTTCCTAGTAACTGGCACAGTGCTGTATTTTGGATTTGGGGTGAGAATAATGCTGTTGACCCACTGATGTTTTAGTTATTGCTGAGCAGTTCTTAGACAGTGCCAAAGACTTTTCTGCTCCTCACCCACCTCAACAGCACAGAGTTTTGGGGGTGCACAAGCAGCTGGGAGGGGACACAGCTCACCCCATCTGATCCAAGGGATATTCCATGACATGCAGTGTCATGCTGAACAGTAGAACTGTGGGGAGTTGCCTGGGGGGTGGTGACATGATCGGGGTGGGCTGGGCATCAGTCAGTGAGTGGTGAACAAACTGCACTGTGCTACACTTGTTTTGCATATTCTTTTATTATTATTATTATTATTGTTGTTGTTGTTGTTGCTGTTGTTGTTGTTGTTGTTGTTATCCCTTCCTTTTCTGTCATACTAAACTGCCTTTATCTCAACCCAGAAGTTTTGCCTTTTTTCTGATTCTCTACCCCGTCCTACTGGAGGGAGAGAGTAAACAACTCAGGGGCGTTTAGCTGCTTGCTAGGTTAAACCACAACAACAAAGCATCTGTTGTCAAAAAATAATTTTTCTTGTTTCTTGGAGCATTAGTTCAGCCTGGAGTGAGCTCTGTGCTGCCAGAGCTAGAGCACAGCTGGTTTCACAGCTGGCTTCTTCAAGGCTAATAAGGGGATCTTTATAGTTCATAATCTGTAGTATCCACTTTATGACACATTCAATAAAGTACATTAAGAACCAAACTTTGTATCTAATAGAAAAAAATGATAGAGACAGAATCTATAAGAAATTCTTTGTTTGGAATGGGTAGAGAGTAATCTAGGTTTAGAGCACATTTAAAAATTTTTTTGGTTTTAGAAGATACTTTCTGTTAAAACATAAAAGTACTCTTCAAGAGCATTGTTCTCTGGTTTCAGATGCATTTCAAACATCTTGTCAGCACTTATTTTAGTGGAGGGATACAGTGTAAGGGTACGAGGAACAGGGTATTTTCACTGTTATTTTTCAAGTGGGGATCTAATAGAGGCATATTTGATAGCTGTGACTAGATACAGAGCCCTTTATTAGCCAGAAGTCTTGCACAAATTAGAAGTGCCAGCAGTCATTTATTTTGTCTGTATTTGAACAATAAGAGATTCAAATTGCATAGAAAGCCTTTGACCTTCTTTTGAATAAATCAGTGTTGGTTTGTTTTTTTTTTTCAAAAAGCAAGACATTTTTCTGCAGGACATGATAAAGAAGGGAATAAAGTTTATTGAAACTGAAAATAAGTTTGATTAGTTGATCCAGAGTCTTTTTCCAAGGACTGAGAGAAAACAAAGCACATGGCATCCATAGCTCTGTGATTTATATGGTCATACATGAATGTAGACATCCTGAGGACCACACACACATTTCTGTCAACTCATGATCACATTTTTGCTTCTGCAGTCATATCTGATGCACATGCTGGCATCTCATAAGCTTATTGACTTGCTGTGCATGTCCTTTCAGGAAAATACCCTGTTCTGGTGAGGGCATTACAGATCTATGATGGGGTCTTCTTGACAGGGATGAGGGGACATGCTTGAATTTCATAAAACATCAACTCTAGATCCAAAGCTCAAAGAGAGATTGATGGAAAAAGCAATACAATTTCAGAAAAAAAACCAGTGCAGGACTGTTGTAAGAGCACTCAAATCCTGTCAGGGTGCCCCAGCCAAGTTATGTTCAGCTACCCTTATCAGAGACCTCAAGAATTCATCAAGGCTACAGGAATGGAAGATGTGCTAAATTAAGAGAGAAAACATTGGGAAACAGAATAACAAGACAGCAAGAAAGTAGATAAAGAGGGACTGTGCTATCTTGGACTAGAACTAATCAGGTTTTCTGAAAGGTGCATGCAAGGTATGTGGACAATAGAGAGGACCCAGCTGGGTCATGTGTGGTCGCGTGAACAACTGTAGCAGTGCCAGCTCTCGAGGAGCAGTGGGCGGTTTTACCTCCAGCATCCGGGGTTTGTCCCGGGTCAGCTGATGCCTATGCATAAGGCTGGATAAATGTGCATGAGACTGGAGGTCTCAAGTTTCCCAAAGTCCCTGTTTGTCTCTGCTCCTCCCCTGCTGGTTCTGTATTGGCCAGGTGACTAGTCCCTTATTAGCCATTGGCTCTTCTCCCTGACTGAGGGCATAAGTGACCTGGGTGAGGGAGGAGCCAGGGTCATTTGCCATTTTCCCTTCTGGTTTGCCCTTTCTGTTCCTCTGTGAGGAATAAAGTTATTTATGCCAAACAGCAGTGGCCCATCTGTCTGTTAACCTTATAGCAGCTGCCACCGCCGGTGCAGGAACAGAGCTCAGGAAGCGCAGGGGTTCGAGACAGCCTATCACAAACCAGGCTGACCAGGACCTCTGTGGGAGCTACTGAGGACCGGAGAGAGGTGGCCTCCAGCGAGCCAAGAAACAGCAAACAACAGCTGCAGAAATGAAATGCATAAGAACAGTGTAATGGAAACAATAAACAGCTTTTGCAAAATCACATTGGCTCGTTGTTCAAGGGTCCCGTACTCCCGCACAGGACCAAGGCAGTAAAATTGTCCCCCTGTACTCAGCACTGGTGGGGCCACATCTTGAATCCCACTGTCCACATCAAGGGGCTGGGATGAGGCCAGAGAATGGCAATGAAGCCAGTGAAGGGTCTGGGGTACAAGTCCTATAAAGAGTGGCTGAGGCAGCTGGGGGTGTTTAGCCTGAAGAAAAGGATGCTCGGGGGAGACCTCATTACTCTGTACAGCTCCCTGAAAGGAGGCTGGAGCCAGGTAGGGGTCACTCTCTCCTCCCAGGTAATGAGTGACAGAATGAGAGGAAATAGACTCAAGTTGTGCCAGGGGAAGTTAGATTGGATATTAGAGGTGATATCTTCACTGTTATGATGGCCAGGCACTGGGACAGGCTGCCCAGGGCAGTGGTGGAGTCACCATACCTGGAGCTGTTTAAAAGACATGTAGATGTGCCACTTGTGGACATGGTTTAGTGGTGGACTTGGCAGTGCTGGGTTAATAGTTGGAATGAATGAACTTAAAGGTCTTTTGCACCCTAAACAATTCTATGATTCTATAATTTGAAGATGGTCAGTAATTCTTAGGTTTGGGACAGGAAAATCCCCACAATTGTCATGCCTACTCTGTGAAAATTTATTTTGGGGAAAAAAAGACAGACACACCAGGGTAGTCCAAAAAGTCTTTTGGCTCTCGTGTTCAGGAGAAGGGAGAAGAACCTCAGCATTTTCTGCTACTTTTCCAGTCAGGAAATACTAACCAAGCTATTTCTGATCCATGCAAGACTGCACTGCCCATGACTGGGGCTAAACCTACCTCTGTTTAGACGCTGCTGACAATCAGAGAGAAGAGGCTGCCAGGAGTATTTAAGGCATTCCCCAGAGAAAAGTGTTTCCTCAATGAACAAGCAGAAAGAGACCAAGACAGATAAGCCAGACAGCACATCCAGCACTGTGGCCCATACAAACAGCCCGCCAGACATGCAGCCAGATGCACTTTGATAACGTGGCCTGCCTGTCTGTGTGCCTCCAGAGCAGAGCACCCGCTTCTGAAGAGGGCCTCAAGTTTTTTCTTTTTTTGACATTTTTTTTTCCTTAGGCCTCATGCCATTCGTCTGAGGCTGAAAGACTCCTCTGCCTTGTCTGTATATGTGATGGAAACAGATGAGTCCCAGGGGAGAGCAGAGTGACCTTTGCACTCCAGCAGCTTGGCAAAAGTGCAGCAGAGCCCTTCAGATCCTCATCCAGAGTCTGGAGGAGCCCTAGGATGCTGACAAGGTTCACAGAGGTTTTCTTTCCGGTTCTGCTTTCTGCAAAAAGAAAGTGCCGGTGATCAAATTAGAAAAAATTATGACACTCCCCATTTGCTGGCAAAATACAAAAGACAGATTAATAACTTGCTGGCACATTTTTCCTTCTTTATTCTCTTCCTTTTTGTTCATTCCTCAAACTTCAACACAATAGTAGAATAGAGAGGTGAAAAATTGTCTGACTGTATTTCTTTGCAAATGACTTGTTAAAAAGCAAGATGTTTCTTGAAAAATCCCAAAGATGATATAAAAGTCCACAGCTGGTTAGGAAATTGGAGGGAAATTGTAGTAAATTCACTATAGTTTATTCCATCTGGGCTTCTTTTCTCCTTGGGTATCGAATGTATAGACACAATTCTGAAAAACTCCTGTTTCTTTAAGCTCAATCCTGCAAGTTCAAGGCCATGTTTTTAAAACTGAAAACCAAAATGTCAGAAATGTGTCAGAGTTAACAGAAGTTACTCCAAAAGCTCACTGTTCACACCCTATTTATTCTGTCATGAAGCACAATAAGTGCACTAACTTATACATGGAATAATTTTGTAAGAAGTTGCGAGGGGCTTGATTCAATGGAAATAGTCATGATTTTTGTGGAGAGTTGATCACATCCCTTCCTCAGATGTTCAATCTGATGTTCAATGAAAAAAACTAAAGCAGAGGGTTTAGAAGAGTTTTGGTCTATCAGGAGGTGATCTGTGTAACAGAAAGCCTTGAAGAAAAGATAGAACAGAGCTCAGATTATTCTATAATTGGAAGAAGTCATGACTGAAGCTAAGGTTCTCATGTATAGGTCCTCAAAGACTTGTGGAAACTCTGGCAGAAGTCAGTCATAAAAATAGGAGAATGTGTTTAATCATCTTTGAAGCTTTGAGTTAAGCTCTCTTAAAACTAATCTTCCTCCAGTCCTTATCCTCACATTGTCAAATAGACTTGAAATAACATATAAAGCTGGACTTTATGGCCATTCATTTATAAATCACCAGCAGAATGATGAATGGTGATGGAGAAAGTGCTGACATTAGAGGTAATGCTGGTCAGGATCACCTTGTGTATTTGCAGCTTCTCTCTAATTCCTGTGCAAACCAACAAAGATATTGATTCAATACATTGAAGTGTGGCTACTGTATCATGCACTAGATAAACATTTATCTACAAGCTGCAGTTCTTCCTCCAGTCAGTCTTCTGCACCAGAGGAGGAGGGAAGGGAAGGAGACAGGCTCTGAGTGTATATGAGCAAAATCTGTAGTAGGTAAGAATCCAAGAGCACAGGAGGAGACAACACAGGAGCAGAAGCTGCAATAAAGAATTACCACATGAAGCCTCAAGCTGTACTGAGTTTAGCTGGCATCCAGGCCACACAGACACAGCCAGCTTGGAGAAGCCCTTCAGCTCCCCCAGAAATTACAGTGAGCAGATCTTGTCAACAGCTTAATAGGAAATCCTGCCTGGAGTGGAAATTCACTTTGCATTTGTTGGGAAGTCTGACAGAGCAGAGATAAGGTGTTTTTAGCATGTGGCAGCAGCTGGGCCAAGGCTGGACAAAAGTGAGGTTCCTGTTTCTGCAACAGGGAGATCTTTGGGACACTTTGGAGGACGCTTCCTATGATATCCATGAAAGTCAATCCAGCTTTTGTTATTTAAAAACCAGAAGTCTCCATTGAGCTCTAAAAAGCCAAATGGAGCTGTAACGACCAGGGTCACAAAAAGAAGGTCCTTCTTTTTCCCGTTGCTAAGGAGTTGTGGGCTTTGTCTCAGCATCACCCATCTCTTTGTCCTGCCCCACCTGAATTCATGTCAAAAAAAGAACCAAAAATAACTATTTGGTGAGAACTTACTACACAGAAAAGAGGTCAAAGGGACTTGGATTTCTGCATTTCTAATCCAATTTCTGTTAAGCCACACAATGAAGCTGCCCTCCAGTTGCAGCTATGGGCCAAGTGATGACAGAAGCTGTACAAATGGATTGAAAAGGACAATCTCTAACCAGTGCTACCACTACCCTTCTCAAAGTAAGACTGAATAAAGGGCAAGGGAGAACATCTGGGTACAGGCAAATTGCAAAGATAGCAAGACCTTCACACCACTCTGCTGAATGTGACATGGCCACCTTCTCCCCTCTGTGCAACTACATTCAGGATTTAGGGAGTTGGCTGGTTTGGGTGCAGAAGGGCTGCCTGATTTGCAAGAGATGAGATGGAGACCAAGCTGTCTGCTATTTTTTAAATTCAAGCTAATCAAACATAGCATGGGGATTTTTTGGAAGCAGGAACAAAATTAAGAAATAATTTTAGCAACTTAGAGTTCAACAGCTTTGCTAGTAATTCTTTTCACCTTTTTTTGGAGAACAAGAGAATCAATGGAAACATCACAGTACAAAATCATGAGAGAGAAAAATTTATAACCTTAGAGGTGGTCAATAAAAGATGTTTATTTTCACTTATGCAGTGAATAGATAGAAATAAAATATCCTGTGAGAGAAGTGATGAAGTGATGTGCTCGAAAGACCAGGCTCTCTTTCGTCTAGTCCTGGGTGGTAGAAAAGTGATTTTCAAAGGTACAAACCATTGGTTTATTCTAGACAATTGGTTTATTCTGTGTTTATTCTAGCTGTCTAGCTAGACAGCTGGTTTACTCTCTAGGAACAGCTGTTCCATATAAAATGTTATGAATTATGTCCTCTGGAAAAGGATGGCAACCTTTGGAAAAGGCAGGCAAGTGGCGTCGACCTCTGGGGTTGTGGCAGAGAGGGCTATGGGGGTACCACAAGGAACAAAAGAGGTTAGATAGTGAAGGTAAGGGAAGTGAGAGAGTGTGGGGAACACAGGGGCTGGTTAGCAGAGGTCTGGGAAGCTTGTAAATTCATAGCAAAAGGTAGGAGAGACATGAACCCTAATTTTGATAAGCTGAACACAGTAATAATTCATCCCACTGACCTTTAGTCTGTGCTTCTGGGAGTGTTTGAAAATTTCTCACAGTGTTTCAGAACACAACAGATATCAGAGCACAAAACTGTATATAACAGATCCAGTTGGATCTTGAGGGAAAAGAAACAGACCCTTCAGAAAAATAAGAACAAAATCTAAACCATTACAGTAGTTTGAAAGTATTTGGAACAAATGAACCATTGGACCAGAGCTGAGGTATTAAAATGTGCATGGTAAATATATACAAAATACACTATGTTGGTGCTGCCTTGTATCAAACATATCTAATACCTGTCATATCTCTAGAACACTACACAGCTATGACAGAGAAGTTGCTCTGGTGAACAGCTGAAAAGCTGAGAACTTCAACGTGGGGTGCTGTTACAGCAACATAGCAGAGAAGACTGGTATAACTTAACACTGACCTTTTTACACTTTCTTACACTGAAGAATTCTACATAAAATACCACACAGTGTCAAAAGACTGTTTGGCAAGTTTGCTTCAAGATGAAGGAAGCAGCTTGGTTTGACTGAAGCTTGTCAAATATTTCAGCAGTCCTTTTCAGAGAACATTGAGACCGTGTTTTCTGTGCAGTTTGTCACTTGTCAGCGCACAGTAACATATGGAGAGTTAAGGCAAGATCGGTTTTGACACAATAATTCCTACTTTTAAGATTATGTTGTTGGCCTGTTTCTGGTGGTAGTTTGGAGAGAATCAATGAAGCAGCAATGAGCAATACTATAAACCCCCTAATTTTTTTACTAGAAGACAAATTAGTAGACCACATGAAAAAAACATACTCATTTTCTATCTCTTTTAAACCCCCATTTGTTTCACTAAGAGAAAGGAATTTGCCATGGCCATAACATGGTCCCTAGCGGCCATGTATCTGCATTACACAACCAGCAAGTTGTTCAACATGTGGACTTTGTTACCTGAGGACAGATCTTCAGCTCCAGAGTCTATGATTAATTCCCAGTGAAGCCAACAGGTCCAGATTTCATCTCAACACATATCTGCCTATCTGTCTTTGTTTAGCTATTGGAGAGACACAGATGAGTCTGACTGGTCTGAAAATGTACCACTGCCTGCTCTTCAGCACTACTTCTTTCTCTCAGGATGAGTGACTCTCCTGGAAGTATTTATTTACTGACTACAGAATGGTGAATGATTACCTTTGATTACAAGACTAACTTTTAAACACTGAAAAAGGTCACGTGATTTCTAAGACTCATTAAATCTTCTGGGTGTGAAATGGCCTGTAGACACCCTATAACAAGCTTGAGTGAGAATTGCCTAGCTTTTGACCACAGAGACTGGAAACTGGTGGAATGGATCTGACAAACAGACAAAGAGCAACAAGACCAAGCACTATGGGCAAATCCCACGTTGTATTGCATAAAATGTTCCCTCCACACGGTTGTATTCCTGATGGCTGTGTGCACATAACATGAATGGTCCTGGCTCAGGGTGTAGGATAGTTGATCCCATGCAGGAAGAAGGATGACTTGAGATGTCATTTTAGCCCAGTCTTCCAAGAGAACAAGTCTTGTCTGATCAGATGCTGTGTGTGTTTGTCCACACAGCTAATTTTTGAATGACTGGCCAATTTTAAGAAAACATGGCAGCAGAGTATTAGTTCAAAGAAAACAGACAGGTTGGTAGGGTAATTCTAGGTGCAGAAAGGCTTCAGCAGCACTTCAGCCCTTGTTAGTTATCAGCAGATCCAGAGAGGGCACGCATTTTGTAGCACACATGAACAGCTCAAGTGTGAGAAGAAATCTGTAAAATATTTCCACTTGACTGGAAGAACAGAATAATCCAGCCTCGAAACCAGTTGTGTGTATGTGGACTAATTGGAGAGGAGTCAAATGCAGGGCTCAGTATGAAAATACTCATGCCTTGAAGCTTGAAGGCATAGATGGCTCTTTAATACATTGACAGTTATGGTGGGAGTACAGAAGAAAAGGCTGTCATTGGACTTGTGGAGAGGAAGCTGTTCTGGTTGACAGCTGCCAAACACGGCTGACCATGCAGGGCCTGCAGCACACATCCTACCTGCTGCACACACGTGCTTGGCTGCACACAGTGACTTGTCACTGCTCTGCTGCAGAACCAACAAGGGCATGATATGAGTGGTTATTTGAGATAAAGCACTTCTACCATCAGGCCTGAAAATTCCACTGGGGTTTGGAAGTCATAGTGTATACCTATATTATCCCTGGTTCCTGCTGATGTACTACTTCCAGCAATGAAAAATAAAAGATGGTTTGAGACAAATTCTAACTTCTTCAAGTCTTGCTTTGCTTTCTTGTCTTTTCATCCAATCCCAAGAAACTTTCTATCCTTGCAAAGGCCCAAGTCAGAAAAGTATTTGGCCTTGCATCTGCAACTCACTTAACAATTATTTGAACAACAAATGAGCCAAACCCACAATTTTCTTTTCTGTAGTGTTATAAAGCTCTGAGCTCTGAGGAGTTCACTCATGAGTACTGATTTCATAAGCAGAGTTGAGGAAACACACATGCAGAGGAATATGCATTTCACATGGAAGTGTGAAAGTTTGTTCACACATTTCAAGCCACATTTTCCTTTAAACTCACAGCCTTCATTGTGTCCACAAAGAACTTTAAGAATCTGCAGAAAGCAAGGTGGAACAGGAAAATTACAGTTTGCCCTGCTTTACAGCTGCAAAGGGAAAAATCATTACTAACTTTGCTTTATTTCTTACTTTACACCTGAGATTAAACTGTCCATCTTGGCCAACACTCAGAAAATAACAAATTATCCAGGAATGGATTGTTTGTTGTAAACTCCTCAGCAGTGTAGAAATCACTTATCATTTGTTTTTGTCTAACAGCTTTTAATAGTACTAACAACAACAATAAAATAAAAATCTCAGGTTTTAGTTTGGTCTCTCTTACATCATAATATTCCCTCAGACACACCTTTGGCATTTCAGGTCAACTGAACAGGATAGCGTGAAGAAATGAGAGAGGTAATCAAGGTCTGCTGCTTCAGACAAATTCAGTTTTTCAGTATCCAGTTTGGCTGAGGCCATGGAGACAAATCCAGCCTAAGAATATTTNCTTTTCTTTTTTCTTTTCCTTTTTGAATCTACTGATGCTCTGTTGTTTTTTGTTTGGTTGGTTTGTTTGGGGTTTTATTTGTTGTTGCTGGTTTACAAGTCAGTCCACAAACACAACATCTGTTTCAGTTTCTCTAGGCCAGTGGTCCACCCCAGTCCTCAGGTGCCAGACGCTGATCGCTGCTGCCTGGGACTGGCTCGGCTGCCAGTCGGCTGGGTTGGAGAGGTGTGGGCTGAGATGCACTTTGCCCTACTCTCCCTGCCAGCCTTGCTTTGGCTTTTCTACTCCTTTGGTGAACATGGAGAGTCGAGATGGTCTTACAGGAAAAGAATGGCTCGTATGTCCTAGGCTGGAGATGGCAGCTTTATATGAAAGCTGACCAATTATCCAGTTTTAACTTCTCCAGGTAAAGGAATTTTGTTGCATCCAAAATCTCCCTCTATATTCTTTCACCTTGTGGTTTATCATGTTTACATAAATCAAATCTTAGATACAGAAATTTTCTATGAAAACATACACAGGCTTCAACATTGAATGTAGCTGTTTTGTTGCTCTTTTGGATTGGAGTCTTAACCAGAAAATTACATATCTTCATTCAAGCATTCATGGAGTTCTGTTTTATGATTTCATCATTGTAAAACATTTCTGCAAAGGTCCAAGAAAGTATTTTGCAGTACTATTGTGATTTTTTGGACAGGTTTTCTGAGTTGCTCTGAGATTTTTGCAGGGATATCAGTTCAACTGTCTCTAGATTGAACTCTTTAATATTTAAATATTTCAGTTCTAGTGAGTTTGTCAGCCATGTAGGTCATAATAAAATAGAAGTAAAATCAGGAAAACCACAGGCATTTCTACCAATTTTTCAGAAAAATTGTTTCTGATACTGTGGTTCTAGCTATCTACTTCAAGATAACTGTGGTTTCCACAGTTCTTTTTCTTTTGTGGAAAATTATTTTAAAATTAAATAAACTTATTTCGCAGTAGAGAAATTATTTAAGACATGAACCACTTGTCAGTCCTGTAGACATTTTTATTCAAAACAATGTTTCAGAAAGAAAATTGCACCTTGCTCTGAATGGCTTCCTTCACTGGTTTTGCCATCATTTAGGTAATGACATTTAACAGGTGGCAAACATGACCAGAAACTTCTACCTTTGGTGGAATCTTATCTGGTATATCCACAAATTTTCCTTTAGAGGCAAGACTTGCAACACATTCCCAACATTTCTAAGTATTTAGTGACACCCATAACCAAGGGTGTGATTCCTTGCTAAAGCACCACCTTCCCAAAATAGGAGATTAAACTGGAATTCCAGCATTCATCTACAAAAAGAATAACAGAATATTTATATATCTAGATACTGCAGTCACTGAGGAAAGCTGAAAATCCTGGCTTTAGGCAAGAAGCCAGACAAACAAGCACAATTGCTTGCTAATTAGTTATTTTGTGTTGGCAATGCTTTGGAGAACAAACTCATATTTTTTAAGTAGCTGGGGCTGACAATACCAGTTTCGGGATACAGTATAAACACAGCAAGTGTAAGGACTGTCTGCACCATCATGTTCTGGTTATGTTCATAACAGCATAGGCAAAAGAAGGGGAAATTATTTCAGAGTTAAGAGTTTTTGCATCATAGACTGAAACATAAGTTTGTGTGTGAATAACTGCAGTAGGAGGCATGAGCAGCCCGGGCAATAACCCAGAAGGCCACTGGGTTAAACTAGGGACACACACAAGGCATCTGCTGTGCAGATGGGAGCAAGGATGGGCCCATGCCCTGATCTTCCACAAATTTAAGACTATCTCTGGCCACTGAACAACAGCTGAAAGGATGTGCCTGTAGGTGTGAACCCCACTGCTTCCGTAAACCATAATAAATCTTACATATAAAGCACAGGCAAGTGATGTTTCCCAAAGACACCTGTCTCCAAACAGAGTAAAAGGGAGAGAGAGCAATCCAGCACAAGGTCATATGCCCATTAGCTCACAGATCTGGACTGCCAGCTCCAGTTTACACCCGTAGAGAATCCAAGTAGAGACCCCAAGATGCCATTCCCAAGCCTTCTGTACCCACTCTGGAGCAAGCAGCAAATTTCTCCAACTCTGCAGACTTTAGTTTCCTGATCTAAAATGAAGACTGTGATAGTGATACAACTTTTTTAGAGCCTCTTCTTTGAAAGAAATGTGCTAAACACATCCATAAGAAAATCTAACCAACAGGGAAAACACTGATGAGAGAGCATGACTGAAAACAAGGCAGAAAAGTTACAAATGAGGATAATGCAGTAGGGAAATCTACAGCTGGGAGAGGGAGCGGGGTGTGTGAAGAGCAGATAGCTTTTATTTGAAACACATGTGTGCCTCTTAATCACGGCTGGAACCGGGGATGGGGTGAGACTCTGTAGTAGAGAGGGGGTGGCAGACACAGGGAAATTATTTTTTATTTCAAACAGATGTATTAACAATGGCCTTATGCTGATGAAACTCAATAAAGAAGAGATTTAAAAAAGGGTATACCGTGATGGGAATTTGTAGCTGGGAGGCAGAAGAGAAAATGATCATTTGCAATAGACGTGTGTAATCACTGTGTGCAGGATGAGGGTGGGACTGCAGCTGCCAGAGCAAGTGAAAGGAAAAGCCTGGCTGCTGTTACAGCAGAAAATGGGAAGAAGGGATAGGCTGGTCCAGCCATAAGGGAGGAGGAAATGTGGTAGAGGATGTACAAATATATTTACAAATGACTCCTCACAAAGCTAAAATTCTCACTTTAATTTGCCACATTACAGAAATGTTCTGCTCGGCCTTGTAACCATTTTCTCTCTCATTATGGGTTGTCTTATGGCTTAGCATTTATAAATTGATGCTGGAACATGATCCTTGAGTTTTCATAAATTCAGTATCTTTGTCACTCAATGTGAAGTTAGAATTTCACTTCCTCTTCACATTTTTTTTATTTGCTTCCTTGTTTTTTTAACACTGTGTTAGAAACTTATGTTCCTAATTTGGTTTAAGGTGAAAGCTGTTATCAGTTTTGCCTCCCTGGGGAATCTCCAATCACAAGCAGCAAGAGATAACATAAACACATATTACCACGAGCATATGAAAACTGAGTCCAGTACAGGCAAAACCTGAATAATATAACTATGACAGCAGTAAAAAAATGGTAAAAACCACAGTTGTATAGGTAACATGTTCAAAACTAAATAAATATCTACACCTAATTTAAATTTTAACTTTGAGAATGCCAACAGACAAAATGAAAGTGAAAATTGTTTCCCGAATTCAGAGGGTACCCAGAAGTAGGTGTCCAGATGAGTAAGTGCAAGGAGTCTCAGCTTTCACGACTGTCAGTGAAGATCCCATCAACAGTGTCACTGCAGGCTGGGACGGGATGCCATGCCATCTGTAGGTGTTTAGGTTAGGATGAAATGAATCCCACTACATCCCCTTGACCACATTAACTTTTGCTTTCTCACAAAGCTGTATTTTGTAAGATAGGAAGACGTACAACACTGACATTTTCGGGCACAGCGGGTCTCAGATACACAGTCAATTTTCAGTAACAAGGAGCACGTGCTCAGCTCCTGTGCCTTGATGTATATGATGACTTGCTAGACCTACAAAAGTCATTGCATCCCCAACTTTTCAAAAACTTTCAGATAGGCCACAGCCTTAAAGCTGCACAAAAATAAAACTATGATCCTTAATTAATGCTACTTTATTCTCATCCAGGGGTGAAAAGTGCATTTTTCCTATGACTTGCCATTGAGTCAATAAACAGAAGGAACTAGGGGCTGCTCTGGAACAGGAAATAGCTGCTCTGACCCTCCAGGGTGCAGACTCCCACTTTGAGGGCCCTCTGTTTTGCTCTATGCTCTAAAGAAAGATCTCCAAAGGCTTTTATAATGACAATTTTTTTCCCTATGCTTTTGGATGTCAGAGAGAAAGTACAGTTTATAAAAAAAATTTAAAGGAGATTTCTGTGTTTGATTTTTTCCCTGTCTTTTTAAATAGTGCTGCCAGCTTGCAGCAGAAGGCAAAGTAGAAATCCATGGGAAAGCAAACTGAAATTATATTTGAGAAAAGCTGTTTGCTATCAGCTTTTGCTGGTTTCAATCCACTGTTCTATGACTAGAACAAGGCCATTTTATGCTCTAGGTTTTCCTTTTAAAATCCAGACACAAGGGAAGTGATTGTCTAAAGTTATTAACATCTTAAACAGGGTTTACTAAAGACATTAAGATACATTAGAAAATGCTCGTATACATTATAAAAGTTGGTGAAATGTGCTTTTTCCAATGCTCTTTTAGGAAAGAAATGAGAAGTGTGTTTTGCATGTTTCTCTTGGGACAGATTCACCAGCAGTGATTTGAACCTAAAGTCTCCTTCACTTTCGCAATCTGTAATGGAGGAAAACTGAGCTGTAAGTTAAAGATGAAGGTAAAAGCCTGACCCCAATGAAATTCATGGGAATACTGCCATTGATTTCAAAGTGGCCAGTGTTTCAACCAAGATACAAACTTGACTTTTTCTGCCTCATTCTGGGAATTACTCAGGAGCAGTGCTATGCATGAAATTAATGATTTTTTTTCTGATGCTCTGCCCAAACTGAAAAAAAAATTAAAAGAAAATAATCTTCAGTCAACCAAAACCCATTGTTTATTTTGCTAAACCAACAGAAACTCACAATACATTTTTTGTCAGCAGAGGTATTTCTTCAGACACAAAATATATTGTTTGTGCAACTCAAATCTCTCAGTCTTCTGTCTTCATTTATTATCAAAAACAGTTTTTCAAGCAAAACCAAATAAATGTCTTTGTTTAAAGACGTCAAAACAAATTGTTTAGGGTTTTCTAAATCTTTTATCACCCAATGCTTTTGTCCAAAACCACTCACCAATGTCAAAAGAGATTCCTTTGAGTTCTTCAGGAACTTCACGTTTTTTGAATAATTCCCCTTTTCTGGGAACAAACCAAAACAAAACAAAGCAACACAAATCTCTTCAGGATTACAACATGGTCAGAACTGCAAAGAGAATTTAAATCAGCTTTGAAAGAATGATCATATTAAAACTACTTACCTGATAATTAATTCCAAATAATATTTTCAATATGAAAACACAGCATTTATTTGTGTGAGTCACAAAGAAGAGCGGAGAGTGGATGAACATTTAATGCAAACAACAGAATCAAGTACGTTTGAGATCCTGGTGCCTCTAGTTCTGAAAATATACTTCTAACTGTGTCAAAAGCTTCCATTAAATATCTCCCAGTTCATTCAGTTAAGACCTTGAAGAGCAATGTCACAGTAGCATGTGGACAGAGTTGTAGCATCACTACACAGCCCAACTGCAGACATGTGAACTGGTGGAGTTTCAGAGTTTACCAACAGGGATTTTTGACCTTTTTTTCCTTTTTTTTTTTTTTCTAGTTTGTATGTCAGTATAATGTAGGTTTGAGCAGTTCAAACTTTACACAGCCCTAGTAGAAATGGAAAGTCCTAACCACAGATTAAATCATCTGTATTGTATTATGAATAGTCAGCTCTGTTGAGAAAGGACGTTTGACTTTGCAATATGGTAGATATTAGCAAACACTTAAGAGAAACCACAAAACTTCATGTACTTGCCCGGAGTAAGCCTGCAACATCTGCTTGAACCCTTCTGGGTCTACACTGTTAAGAACATAAGTCAGCTTGTTGGTCATTCCTCTGAACTTGAAGCCAGATGAGCAAATCCAAGCCATTTCATGGTACAATCACTCTAATCATTTCAGCATGGTTACTAGGGTTTTTTGCAGGGGACGTGAGCTTCAGAAAAATACTGGGCAGCATTTGCAACACTTCCCTTCCTTACAAAGATTAAGTTGTGTGAGTTGCAGGGCTCTGAGTAAAAAGCCTTCCTTATCTGTCTGTCTGGTTTATTATTTATTAGGTCACATTCCCAGGACTCGTAGTTCAGTTTCATGTATTTAGCACTACTGGCTTTCTCCTTCATGACCTGAAATTGCCCATTTTGCATTCTCACTCAAAGGACTTGCTACCATACATACATACAGATTACCATTTATAAGGACACTTTCTTATTGTATAATACTTTCATAACTGCTCTGGGTGTACAGATGTCTCTGCTGGGTGGAACTGCATTTGTTCAGCTGGCAAGGTCAGCCCTGACAGGTGAACAAGAAATGTTTTCCTCAGCTGTTGGTATTTGTTGGATGCTGTTTCTAAAGTCGCATGGTAGACGCAGAAGCCAGAGACTACCACCCAAAACAACTGTGAATGTAGAGACAGCCACAATCATCTGGCCATATTTATACAGAATTACTGATATCCAAACAAAATTTTAAGGACAGGCTCCATTTCTACATACCTCACAATCCAAAAAGGACACAGGGTGGTAAGGGATGATCATAGCCAATGGTGTGTGGCAGGAATGAGAGAGAAGCATTACACTAGATAAAAATCAGCTTTGTTTCATACAGTTTCAGATGTCTTTTTAGCTATTGTTCAAATCTCCCTTTTTATTCTGCTAGTTTATTTTAGAACATTTATATTTCTTCCTCACACACATATAAATTAAGGTAATGGGAACAAAGTTTGTTGTCCACTAAAGACACAAAAAGAAGTTCTCTAAGTGCAGAATGATAAGTTTTTCCAGTTCCATGCCATTTTGGAAATAATATTTTCCATATGTCTGCACACAACTTTCTGGTTTGAAGTAAGGTAGGCTAAGTGATGTTCTGTTTCTTGAAACCTGAGTATTAATGTATTAAAGATATGTTCTTGGAGGTAATCTTAAAATCTGATCCAAACACATTATATAGGAATTTGATCAAGGTTTCTACAGGTGCTGAAGTCAAATTAGAATTTGGTTTGTAAAGAAAAAGTTTTCTGTATGAAGTAAAAATTCCTAACCCTCCTTAAGTTTTCTTCTAGTATAGTAAAATTGAGAAAATTGGAGAAATTAAAAATACCTTTTTTTTTTTTCCCAAAAAGGAAAAACTGGGAGAGGAAAAAGGAAGAAAAAAAATTTGACAAATCCAATATGTTTTAAACATTCTCTTGTAACTAAAATAATTAAGTTAATATACATTTCAAAAATGTACAACTGAAATGTACATTTCCTCACAATGACCACTTTTGGAGCTCTGCAAGCAAGGGGGTGTCTCATACAAACAATAGCAGTGACTGGATATGAGTGAAGTTGAATAAAAATTGTCTCTCCAATATTCATCAAAATCAAAAGGAGTTATTACAAAAAGTTCAATACCTTTCAGTAAAGTAAGAAATCTTATATTCTCAAATTATCTTCTGTCAAAAGGAAGCAGCCAGGACTATTACTTTCAAAGCTTTCCAGAAACAAATAGTTTGGACCCAAGTCTAAACAAAGGGATTTTGCTGAAAAGAAATTGAGAGAAGCTGTGGTTAAATGAATATAAATTTGAGTTGAAACAAAAGAGATCTGACAAACAATTATACCATTATACCACTGCAGTTAGTGACAAAAGCTGAACATCTCAACAAGTACAAAATAATGATCAGTATGATCAAATGGGAAGGTACAGAATGGCAGAAAAGGTCCAAATTCAGACAGTTTCCACGTGTGCTGTAAGGAAACAGCAGCAGAACCATGTTCTGAAACGGTGGTGTCGAGTGGTGTCCTGCCAAACACAAACCTTCAAGAGAATTTGTAGAGGTTAAAATGGAGTGCCCTGGTGGCTTCTGTGCTGCAGCTGCCCTGGGGATGCCCCGAGGGCCCCACAGGAGAAGAGCCCTCATGAGGTGAGGTGGTGCAGGATTCCTTCGGTGCCCTCATCCATCGATGGGGAGCTCCAGCCGGGCACTGCGGGGCTGCGCCAGGGAGGCGGCCGGGACTCGCCTCATCCCCCGGGCATTCGTGCAATGTCAGGAATGGAGAGAATATTGATTTAAACCCCCAATCCTGCTGGTTTTGCAAGAGTCTTGCATGATTTTGCCAGAGGAACATCTGAAATCCTGAACACAAATACACACACATTCTGGCCAGTTTTGAGTTTGGTTGGATGTCTCCTTTTTTCACATCTCATGCCCCATTTCTGTCAGCCAAGGGAGCACATTTCGGCTATCACAATTGTTCCTTGACCCTTCACAGCTACAGGAGGAGAAGAGGAGGCCATTTTATCCCCACATCATTCCCTGCAGAAGATAATTCACCTGGAGCATGTGGAAAGGTCCAGGATTCCAGAACCTTTTGACAGTTTGCTGGAGACTCACACTGTTAACTTGTTTTTCTTCTGCACCGGAAAAGGATACAAAAATACAAGCTCAGTGAATCAAATGAGCAGCTGTTTACTCTCAGGTTCTGAAGGCACCTCCCAGTTTATTGCTCATTGTTTCTGGACCACTTTTATCCGTTCTTATCACCCCTTCAACACCACAAGGGAATCATTGCAGACAGCATCCACAATCCATACTTCTATATTCCTCTCACAGCTTCAGATAAAGCCAATAGCTTACACAGAAACCTAATACATCTTCCTGCATGAAATAATCCTCAAATGCAGGTACTAGAGCTGGAGGTCTAAAAGAGAAAGAAGCCTTAGGTTTTAACTTCTATATTTTTCAAATCCTGTACTGCCGAGTGTGTAACTCTGAAGTTTCTTGTATTCTGTTAATTTCTGCTCTCTGGTGATGAGCAGTAACAACAAAGCCTCTCCAGGCCTGCTCTTCAGGGACACCTAGACCATCCTAGGCCCAAAAAGCGTAAACCAAAAGCCTCTGAAAGGGGGCCAAGCTGAGGGGAATTACATGATTAACTGCAGCTTTAATTGGAGAATTAACCCTGATATGCAAATGAACCAAACCCATAAAAGTGTAAAGAACTCGTGACCTGCTGTCCATCAAGGGGTCCATCTTGGCAGCAGCCTCTGGCTCCCCAGGTGTACCTTGAAGGATTTTCAAATAAATACCCACCTTTATTCCCTTTACTCCTGTCTGGTCTATGTTTTAAGTGGCCTCTTAAGGCATAAACCCCCAGGAGGCAATGTAGAAGCAATGCTTGATGATAAAACAGGGTGGATGGGCAGTCTCAAAATCAGAGATTGGATCTGCTGGTTGATTGCAGATAGCCCCAGTACGATGTGATGTTGAGCTCGTGTGAGCAGCCCAGAGCACAGCAGGTTATGAGGCAGCGCTGTGCACATGTGGTACATGCTGCAGGGCCATCCAAGCATCGTGCAATTGCTCTACAGTTAATGGCCCTCCTGGTCTCCTAGGGGCTCCCTCACTTTGGTTGCCAGCCACCACTTCACTCAAGAGCTGTTCCTTTAGCTCCAGGAGAGATTTCAAGGGTACAGTTCCCTTCCAGTTCAACGCGATTATCTCAGCAGGTCTCAGTTTAATTTGGCAGATCTGCTCTTTTTCAAAGAAAATAAGAAAGTTAACCACTGATGAACCGCTTTTCACAAAGCAGGCTATTCACTTAGAAAGAGACTGGAAATAGAGTTTATATGAATGAGGATCAGGCACCACCTTCAGCACAGGTCTCTCTCAAATATAGGAATATAGGACAAAATTTTTTAAGTACTCAGAGTCAATATAAGGCATTACAGGAGTCTTTTATGCATATTCAGTTCTTCTTTTTATTATTTTTTTTTAACCTAATAAAAATCAATCACTCAAACAACCAAACAAAAACTTAAACAATAACAAAACCATGATTTTGTTCTTCTTCCCCTCCTTCCGAATGAAGTTTCCACTGCCTGGTCGCCAGTCACACGAGGCTTCCTACCTCTGAGGCCAGGAATACAAATCACCAGTTAAGGTTTTTACCACTGGCACATTAATCTGCAAATGCTCTTGTGGAGTTGCCATTGCCTGTTACAGGAAACATGCCTTTAGGCAGAACATGTTTTCTTCCATGCATATCTCTATATACTTTGCTTTGTTTGTGGAACAAAACATAATTGGGAAATCATAAAGACACTGCCTGAAAGGTTTCAAAGTCTACTGCTGTCAGAAAAAGAGACAATCTCAAATCCAGGATCCGCAAAAAAAGTTTATTTAGTCGGCAGCTTAAAAAAACCGAAACATCTAAAGCCCGGGTGCCGGGATCAAAGACCTTAGCCTGAGCCTGAAGAGAGGCAGGCAATCCGAGACGAGGGTCTGCTGCTCAGGAATAGACTCCCCAGTTAAGCTGGGCTGTCAGTCTATAAATGCCAAAGGGGCAGAGGCCATTTATCCTGAGCAGGGTACTCCCAGGGCTAATCCACCGAGGAGTGGCACAGGGTCCCAGCTGGGCAAGCCTTTTTATCAGTTCTTGGCCCTGCCCAGGAACGCCCCATACCGCCCCTTGCCCCGCCCCTGCGGTCCCGGAGCATTGGATGGTTCAAGCAGTGAGGGCACTCCTGCCCACCAATGGCTCCTTGTCCTGCCTCCATGGTCCCGGAGCATTGGATGGTTCAAGCAGTGAGGTCACTCCTGCCCACCAATGGCTTGCTGGCTGTCTGGGATGTTGGTTTGGGCGGGAATGAGCCTCATTAATATTCCGGGTTGCTGATATTCCGGGTTGCCATGGAGGCAGTCTGCAAGAGGGCAGTGTAGCTGTTAGTTTTAGAAAGTGGCTCTTAATATTCCCCCTTCAGACTCAGCCAAGATTTGATCCCAGTTTTGAAAATGTACCTTTAAAATATGAAAATTGTCTCAAAATTTCTAAATTTTACACAATACGTAAGCAAACTCAAAAGCTTAAGTAGAGATTACACAAAACTTGAAAACTTTCTTAAAAAGTGTACCTTTTGACAATTTAAATAGATTCTGACAGAAGGTATTTCTTAAAACATTATAAAAACATCTTAAAAGTTTGAATGTATAAACTTTAACTCTCTGAACTGGACTAATTAATTTCACAATTTCATAACAAGTCACAACTTCATAACAAGTAACAAACTTAATTAACCTAAAAACAACAATTATTTTCCCTGCTTTAACCCCCAGTTCCTCACAGTCACTGGTGCAAAAGTCACTTTTTGGTCAAAACGTGCATAACAGTTGCTGTAAATTAACCAGAAATCTGCTTCTCTCAGATATCTGAAAGTTAGGTCTGAAGTTAGTGCCTGTGTACCCTTTATAGCCAGCAGAGGAGGAATGGCCTGCCAGTCTCCAGGTGAGGACACATGCCAAACTTTGGTGCCTAAAATCATATATATTAAAGCCAGATCCCACCCTGAGTTTCCAGTTTGATTTTAGCCCAGCCCAGAGAGTTCATACATTTTTAGGATGTAGTTAAAAATCAGAACTTATCAATTTTTTGCTTCACATCCCATGTATTTTACCTTGCTGTAAAAGACCATTAACAAATGCATCAGCTTCCCTTTATACAGCATTAAAAGCCACCAGATTCTCAAAAAACTTAATGAACTTATACTGTAAAAGAGAAGGAAAAATCTTCTCTGAGGGATAGTGAGAACTTCTAAGCTTTGAAAGTTACTTTAACTTCATCCCTGAAGTTACATGTCCCACAGAAAAGAATCAGAATCTTCTTAAATAGTCCAGTTCCATGAGTAATTCATGCCAAGAAAGTTGTCTGAACCCAAACTACTGTTTTCAACACACCCTAGCTTTGTCTAATTTTGCAGTCCAACTGATCAATATCAGTTTTGTCCTAATTCCAGTGGAATAAATCCAAATTTTCTTTTCTAAAAGGTTCCAGGTTACGCTCTGAGGTTTAGGCTGCCTTTTACTTCCAATGCCAATGGCAGGCTGAAAAATACCAGAGTACAAATCAGATTTCTTTAGGGGCAGACACGATGTAACCAAATGTTTAAAGAAACTGATACCTGAGCCAACAACATGGATTTACTCTAGATGTTTCATTTTGCTTCTAAACACAAAAGCAATTTATGAGAAGGTCTGAAGTGAGACTTGGGTGTCTAAAGCAGAAGCCAGGTAGACTTTAGGTGCAAAAAGCCAAACTGCTTAGAAATTGCGTTCTCAGTTGGTGCTGTGTTAGCTACTGCCTTTGGCTGACCTGAGAGCATCAGTTCTGTGCTGCTCTGCACCACATCATTCCCCAGGATGTCTCTGCAAGCTGCCCCCAGCCTTGGGGAGACAGAGGGAAAAAAAGCATCTAAAATTCAGGTTCCTCCAAAGCAACCATCACACAACTTTAGTCCCTCTCCAGGTGAAGACTGCAGTGAGGCAGAAAAAGCAGTAAGTATGCATTTCTGAAATCATGACAGTCCTATACACTTGGCCAGGAAAAGTGGGAATACTCTTATCTGCAATGCAGTGCACTGAGCAGGCAAAGCACTTCAAATCCTTTACAAGTGTGTTCATTAAAGGGGCTGTCTGTAAAGTCCTGGTGCTCATCAGTGCTGAGATTCAGCTTTTGAGATACTATTCATCTTCCAAACACAAAAGTCTCCAACCACTTTTTGTAAGTCCTGCGCCAACAATTGGATTGGAGACACCTCTGTGCACTGGGAGCTGCAGCCAAAGGGGCAGCCAAGCCAGGCCTTTGTACCTAAAAGGATTTTCATTGGGAATTGAATTACTCTTGGACACATTTACTTGCTTTGACTAGAGTCATGTTGTGCAATTTCCCCTTTCCAAATGGAGTTTCCACACAGAGCCTGTTATCAGAGAAGTGCTGACACAATTTCTGTTGTCATAGATTCAGAGGAGGATTCAGGGTTGCATATACATAAAAAAGTAAGCAAATTACTAGCTGGAGTGGTTGGGCTGTAATGTAACAGTTAATATTTAAAAAGTGGCTCTCTTTACCCAGTCACTTGTGAGTATCATAAGGGTCCTCCTAGATGAGTTTCATTATTTTAGATAGCCCTTTTCAGAAAGTAATTGGGTTACATGTATAAGCCCTGGGAGCACAGCAAGTACTAGGCATGTGTTCATTTGTTAGGGTTTTATACTTGCTTTAGAAGAACCAAGAGGATATACACACCTGAACATCCTTGAGAAGGTTACTTTCTTTTCCCCCAGGCAAATGAAAATCTACAAATGTTCTGACACAGTTTTTGTGTGAGAGATTATTTGTTGAGATACAGGCAAAGATAAAGCATTTATTTATTGGGACCAGTACCTGCAGTTTTGATAACCATAATAATAATTATGAGGCTTAACAAACCTTCTGCTTTAGGGCTTAAATTAAGTGGCTCAGTAAAACCATCTTTTAATTCATTGAAAATATTTCCAGTAGCTTCAGATGAAGTTGTTTAAGCTCCAAGCCTGGCAAAGACTTTTCTCCCCAAACTAAATTATTGCTGGGCTGAAGAGCAGCTTTACCATAAGATGATGTTTCTTCATTTACAATTACCACTACTGATTACTTGGATAACTGATTACTGTCACAGGATTTTGATCTAGATGACACAATGGCCATATTCAATAAAATATGTTTTCTAAATCAGAATAAAAAGAGTTTATCTAAGGTAAATTAGGAAAGTGTATCAAGAAGTAAAGCCATTTTTTATTTCATTGCTTAACTTTTTTGGTAAAATATTTATTTCCCATATGTTAAGAAGAAATAATGAGTAAACTAGAAATTTGCAACAAATTTTGTGCTGTGAACAATTTCTAGGGTAATCCAAAATTATAACCTTGTAAAAAAAATCAGCTGTATTTTTTCACAGCAGTTGGACAGTATCATTGGAATATCAAATAATAGTATTTACTGGTCAAACAAGATCAAATAATTTCATTAGTAGTCTGTAGCTTTTCAAACTACATTTGGGCTTTGTTAAGGGAATGCACCATACAAAGATGCCAAGGGTGTTGTTCATGGCAATCCAGGAGTTGATGTGAATAAACTGTGAGGTTACAGAAGAAATAAAAGCTCTTCAACACAGAGTCAGCTTCTGGCAGTGGCAGTGTCTGGCTTATCTCTGTTTCAAGCTGATTTAAAATTTCTGTGATTATAACACATGTTAATAATCCAAGCACTGCAGATGTGTTTCCTGCCACAATAGGAAAATGCTGCTTCTCTGCTTGGTGTCAGAAGACCAGACCTTGCCAGAACACAGGAGGCAGGACCCAGGCCACCAGCCCCAGGCATTTCATGCTTCTTATCAACTTCTACATAGTCTTGTTATACTAGAATTAATCTTTGGAAGACATTAAAATGGGATGTTTGGCTGGTTTTTGCTCTACATTCAATTCAGCAGTTTTTCATCTTTGCCAGATTAGGATCTGAATTATTGATCAGTTTAAACAGACATTTAATTTCCTTGTAGGCCACACTGCATTATTTAAAAAAACAAAAAAAACAAAAAAAAACCCAAACAAAACCTAAGGAAATAAAAAATGAAAGTTACAGATAAAACTTTTCACATTAGTTTTCACTCATGTTCAATTGCCCTGTAAAAATAATTTAATCGTCATGGAATCATAGGTTCATCAAATTTGGAAGAGACCTACAAGACCATCCAGTCCAACCATTCACCCAGCACCACCACTGTAACCCCTAAACCACTAAACCATCACCCAGAGCCAGATCCAGACACCTTTTAAACACCTCCAGGGATGGTCCCTCAACCACCTCCCTGGACAACATATTCCAATGCCTGATCAGGTTATGTTATCCAATAATGACAGAGTATGCTGCAGAGGCTGTAAAGTCCTCCTGATAGAGTAGGTTTTGTCATTGATGTTTGACCAACTTTTTTCTCTGGATTCTTTTAAGCAGAATGTAAAATGAAATAAGTAGCATAAACTATTAAGAAACAATTTATATTTAATTTTTTTCCCCATGATTTAAGACAGAGTACTAAGAGATTCAGGATTTATCATGAAAATGTTTGCAGTGTTGCAAACATGCAGGACATGCAGAAAGTGTTGGCACATAGAAGCCAAAATAATCTATCTGGGTGAATCAGTGCATGCATGCAATTGATAAATCAGAATATTTTCTGGAATTTTTGTAATCCCACAGTTTCTATCACAATGGTATGTGAGCACCTCCTAAAGTAGTTGTATACCCAGAGAGGTGGAAAAAGGAAATCTTCATCCCTGTGTGGCAAACTGCAGAACAAGCAGTTGTTTTCTGAACGTGTCACCAATCTGATACCTCCTTTTTAAATGTATATAATTTTAGGGCAATCACCTGAATATTTCCAAGAACACAGTGTACGTGACTTGGCCCTGGAACCATAGCAGCATAATACATATATTTTAATTCTTGACCCTTACCCTAGGAATTATCTTGGTGAGGTAAGTCTAAACTACTCTGTATTAACATCTCTTAACTCTCTGTTACAAGAAGTTACTGATTCAACATGATATTTTTCAAATTAAAAAATTACTCATTACATTTATAATCCCAGATGATGGTGCTTCCAGCCAAAACAAGTAAGATTTCTATCAGCACTTATACCTTAAGGAGCTCATGCCTGAGCAAGATGAGCAGGAACCAGGCTTGTTCTCAGGAAGTGCTGCTACAAACAACCTTCACCAACACAGACGCTTCTGCCTCCTCCGGAATGGCTTCTTCTCTTTCCAGTCAGGACAACACTTACAACAAATTCTAAGATCCTAAATATTAAAAACATATTATTATTAAGAATTTAAATAGCAATTACTGACATCCTAAATATTAAGAATAATTATTAGAAAATATTTAATATCTAAATTGAAGTTCTAGTCAAAGATGCCAATGCACTGCGGACATTGGTCTCTGCATTTGAGTGCCCTAGACAGTTTGAGAAGAAACATCTCCAAATAGTTATGTACAACATGAACATATTTCAGTGCCTGACAGAGATTTGTGGTGCTGCTGCCCAGTCAAGGCTCAGACCCAGAGCAAAGTGTTCACTTACACAGAGTCTGAATTTGGTCCCGAGACTCTCTCAAGCACACTTACAGAAATTGTACAGCAGTTTACTAGAACAGAATCAACAATAACAAAAAAAAACCCACCAAAAACCCACAATCCTCAACCCTGTAACTAATCAAATCAAATACAAATTCAAGAAGATGAATTACTTTCAGATTTAAAGAAAATGCATGCAGACAAAAATCCAGACCCTTTAGCCTGAAGGCAGGGGGTTATTCATCCGCTGCATTTTAATGATAATTTCAATGAAAAGCTAAGGAAATTATTGGTTTTCAGTCTCTCTTCTGTAGTACTTTGCAAAATTAGTATAAATTTTAGAAATCCTTTAATAAAAACCTTCCTGCCACAGTCACAGTAACAGCCACTTTAACAGACTCACAGTCAGCCTGGTTACTGTCAATTTACCACTTGGAAAATAGGTTATCTAATATTAACTATGAATCACTCACAAATATTTGTGGTGTGAAAACAGAAACACACTTACAGTCTGTGCTTGCTAATATCTGATTTTATGGTCAGAGAAAAAGAGTCAAGGGAGTTCCCCTTGTCCCTGCCTTCAAAAAGGCAATAAACTGCATCACAGCAGAACAATTATATGAAGTGGGTTTTTTCATTTTTAATTGATCTATGAGGTCTACCTGGCTAGAGACTGTGAAAATATTTTTGCAAAGGAAGTGTCTCACCTGGTAAGAGTTTTCAGGAGGGAAATTTTTTTATGTTGTTCTTTTTGTATTGCATTTGTCTGTGTTAAAATTCACATTTTGTTTAAATTTTACACCACAGTGTAAACCCTCATCAGTTTCCTGCATAAGCAGAAAACCCAGTGATTTGGGGTTTACAGAAATAATGATCTACAGAGAGGACTGCCCATGCATTCTAAGGGTCACACCCTGAAAATCTTTGGAGAGAAACTTTTCCTTTTATACCTATGATATTTCAGTTTCCAAGCAGTGGTGTTGCAACCTGCTGATGCCATGGGGAAAGAAAATGACATATTTTGTCAGACCAGATGGAAGTGATATTTATCTGATTTAATATAATGTAGACTCTGTGCATCTCCTTAAAATAACTAGATAATGATTTCTTACTATAGACAGTGTCTCTCAGCTGACCTTTTCCATCCTCCTTCCAAGTTGCCTACTATAACTCCATAATTTGGAGTAACTGAAGTGTGTTTTCATTCCCCTTAGCTGCTAGGATTTATTCTTACCTGTTTTATGTGCTAAGGAGATCTTGGAAAACCACTGTAAAGAAGTGGAGATGATGGAGGTGACAAACTAGAAGCAGTGGAGAGTTCCTCAGGACATTGATAAGGAAAACTTGGCAATCCAAACAAGGTGTGTGGAGAAAGTGCTGTGCCGGGGGCCTTCAGAGATACCAAAATATTAAAACCCTGATTAGCTTTAACTGCTTAAGACCACAATTTCCTCTAGCAGGCATTGCCAAGGCTGTCCAAATTGAGCTCAGGCATTTGTGCATTACAGTTTGCATTGTGCCATATAGATAAAGCCACAAAAAGGCCCGGAGTTGGATTTTGAACCAGGACCAAAGTAAAGGTAAGTCTTAATTTCATGATTCACAGCAAGCCTTCTGCATGAATTTGTCCAAAATGGACACTGCCTAATTTTAAGCACTAGTGAGCTGCTCTGTAGCCACTGGCTGTTGCTCCTTCTAGTTGTAGTTGTGACTTACAGAGACTTTACAAGGCCCAAGACATTCCCATCTTTGAGAGCACTCAGAAAAGAAGTGCCTTCACCTACCCACACTGTGGGATCTGTCCTGCAGTTCAGGGAAACCATTTTCACTCCTTGGTGAAGGTTTTGAGCACTCTGATTATAGTCACCACTGCATATTTTCTTTTTCAAGCAAGATGCAACTTCTCTGCTCCAGTTTTTTCAGCTTTGATCGTCCCTCCCACTATTCAATCCTTTTTTTCCACAGGGTCAGTTAGTGAACTACATTAGACATAAAACTTTTTACTTTTCTTTCAGTGTATCAGTTCAGTGTTTTGTTCTCTCCTGGGTCCTCAGTCATAGAAGCAGTACAAGTCTTATTTTTGAGCCATATTAACAGAGATACCAAAACCAGGTGCCTTAAAACCATCATGGTTTTGAGAATTGTAGAGAAAGTAGCTACTTTCCACAGAATGTAGGCAATTGACATAATAATATAGCAGAACATGTTAAGTCTTGCTTATTTTCACAAGTATTGGTATTGAACAGCTAAGATTATCTGTAAAAGAACTCTCCAAACATGCTGAGACAGCTGAACTTGCACAATGCTCTCTTTACTTGTCAGTAAACCCAGCAAATGCGTAACATTCAATATGGAAAGGCAGGTCTCATCTTAACCAGCTGGCAAGCCAAAGCAGCAAAAAGTCTGTTATTGCCCCAGGACATAATCTCAGCTTTCCCCCAAAACTGTGTTGAAGTCAGAGAAGCATTTGAGAAAACCCCTGTACTCACCCAAACTCAGTTTACTGCAATGTCTTCAATCCATGATATATCTGAGATCTTTTTCTACTACCCTGTTTGGTAGAAGCCATGGACTTTCATTCAAACAGAGAGAAAATACAGTCATCAAAACATTAAGCTTGCATGAAATTTCCATTTCCTTTCAGGAAAGACTGTATGGGATTTGAACACTCTCCAAACCATGCAGCCGTTCTGGAGTCACACTTGAACATTTGAGCTCAGACCTATCTGTTCTTGTTGAATATTTTATGTTGACACAAACCACATATGTTATGTATCTGCCTCCTCTTGCCCTTTTAAATTGGTTTCTCTGATCAGTAAAACAAAGATACAAGAGGAAATTCATCTGCTGCACATAAATGTCCTTCATGGTATTTAAAGTCTTTCCCAGGTCTTACTCTGAATGAGTATGAAGATAAGCCCAACATGAATTGCAGCATACAGATTTGGGAGGATAAATTTTGAGAAAAGGAAAACCTTATTCTTATTTTTTGCCTTCTTTGCTGAAAATGAAGGGTATCAGCTCAGTTCATGAAGCTTAAGACATGTTCTTCACAATATCATTTATAGTCACAAATCTCAGATTAGAGGTAACATTTGTTTTGTTTGGGAACTAAAAATTCTGAGCACTTTTATTTACAATAAGGTGGTTGGGTTAATAATGCTTTATTCATTTCATATTTGTAAGGTTTTGAAACTTTTATGCTTAAGGTCTATTTTCACAAGTGATCCAAATACAGGATAAAAAAAAATTCTGCTTTTCCCCAGGTTTTTATGAAACCGATGGTCAAAATAATTATTTACAAAATTTAATTATTAGACAGAAATTATTTAAAATATAAGAAATGTATTATAATCCTTTTCTTAAGCATAGATTAGGGATGCCAGATGAAGAGCTGAAGTTGTTCTTCTTACCTGTGCTCTCAATGAGCTGATATTAGAGAGTTTCAAGAACTGTTTTGAGAATTCTTTGCTTGGAGTAAACATGGAGTTAAACACAGGAATGTGTGTACATGATAGAGTCACTGGTTTGAGCAATTATTGAAGGATTTGTTAAAATGTCTGCAGGTAACACTTAAAACGCTTAGAGATTGTTGGAATTTAGATGGAAGTTGTCACAGAGATCTTATAAATATATAGAGTAACTAAATAGCCAAAACAACATTCCATATTTACAGATACACACAAGTGACTGGAAAGAAGTGCTTTTCCTGTAGTTTCTGAAGCAATAATTTATTTGGAGACATTTCTCTTGGGGCACTCTACAACTGCTTTGCAGCTAATTCATCTTTCCTGTTTGTGGAAAGTGAAGAATAAGATCAGATAATAAAGGCAGAAAAGCAGCACGTGTGTGATGAAATACCTGTTCTGTAATTTTCCACAATGTGGCAAAAAGCAAAGCTCCAATCTTTGGCAAGGAAGGTACAAATCACAGCACATAACTTTTATCCTAATGTGTTAATCACAGAATCACAGAATTATTATGTTTGCAAAAGACCCCCAAGATCCTCGAGTCCAACCTTTGAACACCACCACGCCAACTAAAATATAGCACTAAGTGCCATGTCCAGTCATTTCTAGAACACTTCCAGGAATGATGACTCTGCCACCTCCCTGGGCAGCTGTTTGAATGCTTCATAACCCTTTCAGTGAAGAAATTCTTCCCAGTGTCAAACCTGAATATCCCCTGACACAGGTTTGAGGCCATTTCCTCTTGTCCTGTTGCTGTTGAAGAGGTTAATTGCCCGGGAGAAGATACAGAGAATGCCAGGAGTGCTTTGATTTATTTATCATGCAAGTGATGGAGCTCATTCCACCCTGCATTCACCAATTTCCCCATGTAGTCAATCATTCTGTAGCTGCACATAACTCTCTAGCTCCTGACTATCATGAGTGAATCTATGGAGATCCTGAAGCTTTGGTCAGGCTACAGAAACAGGTTTTCAGGTAAACCACAAGCCTGGAAAATATCTTCCAGCTTCTGTTTTTTGACTACTGGATAATGAAGACTGAAGCCCTTGCTGAAACATTATGGCTCTTTTTGACCAAGGTGGGGCAGTGTCCTTCAGGCAAACTGTGCACCTTGGCCAGAAAATGGAAGTGATGGCATTTGCTAACACGAAATCTGAAATATCTTCAGAAAACAATATAGAATAGTCCAAAGAAATCATAAAGGTTGTTCCAAAGCTGACTTCATGGGCCATGCAGAAATGAGTAAAGAGTATTAGCAGAACATAAAATAGACAGATACAGACATATTTGAGGTGTGAATGACACCAAGTATAGAAGCCTCAAAAATGCGGACTGATAACTAGACCTATAAATGTAACTTCTCTCTGTGGTTGGTTTTCTTGGCACATCTTCTAGAATATGAGTTTTTTACATTTATTACTTAACACTTTGCAGACAATTCATCAGCATCAGCTATTTCTCTCCTTCAGAGGCCCTACTAAATGAACTTGTTTGAAGTCAGTAAAAAGCAATCTCTCCAGAATACAGAAAAATCAGTTTCTTGCTTATAAGGGACAAAATTATTTTTTGCAGTCCAAGTAGTCTGTTTTCCGTTTTCAAATTAGCATGCATGATGTTGAAATCATGTCTACATAGGTTATGTTCAACTGCAGGAGTTTGGAGGTATTTTGTTACGGAAAAGAAAACCAAAAGCAGTTAAAAAACCAAATAGATGCTGTTCGTGTCTACAACAGTTAAATTTGAGACAAGTATAAAATAAACAGCTGATTTGTAAATAAGCTCATATAATGGGTTAAAAAACCTTATGATCAGGAATCTCAAGTTGTGAGCTTTGCTACATTCATTTCCTTTATTCTTGCCTTACAAGCAGGTACAAGCTCTGTTCACCTTTGTTCTGAAAAAAAAAATCTGCATTAAAACTAAAGCAAGAACTAGCCCTGCAAAAAATAACTTTGCAGCATTTCTTAAAGGAAGTGTTTTTACACTTTTACACTAGGAATGGTGAACTCAGTCACCATGGACACTAGGTACATAGAATAAAACCATTTATTTTGGAAAACACCTGTAAGATCATCCAGTCCAGTCCTTAAACCATTCTCTGCCAAGTCCACCACTAAACCATGTCCTTAAGTGCCACATCTTTTGAACGTTTGAAGGAATGGTGACTCTGCCACTTCCTAGAGTTGCCTGACCGCCCTAACAGAGAAGCCATTTTTACTAATATCCAACCTAAACCATCCCTGGCACAGCTTGAAGTCATTTCCTCTTGTTCCCTCAGTTGTTACCTGGGAGAAGAGATGACTTTCACATGGCTACAGCCTCCTTTCAGGGAGTTGTAAAGAGCAAGAAGGTCCCTCTGAGCCTCCTTTTCTCCAGGCTAAACATTCCCAGTTCCCTCACCTGCTTCTCATCTCACTTGTGCTCCAGACTCTTCAGTGTAGCTACACTGGTCTTCTCTGGACTCACTCCAGTCCCTTTCTTTTACTGAGGGGCCCAGAACTGGACACAGGGTTTAAGGTGTGGCCTCAGCAGTGCCGAGTACAAGGCATGGTCACTGCCCTGGTCCTGATGAACGCAGTGTTTCTGATACAGGCCAGGATGCCACTGGGGAGAGGAGGGGATGTCACTGTACCTTCCAGTACCTTAGGGGGGACTTTGAAAAGGAGGGAGAGGGACTTTTTATATAGTCAAATAGTGACAGGACAAGGGGCAATGGTTTTAAACTGAAAGAGAGCAGGTTTAGATTAGGTATTAGAAAGAAATTCCTTACTCTAGCGGTGATGAAGCACTGGAACAACTTCCCCAGGGAGACTGTGAGTGCCTCATCCCTGGAAGTGTTCAAGGCAAGGTTGGATGGGGCCCTGAGCAACCTGATCTAGTGGAAGGTGTCCCTGCCCATGGCAGGGGTGTTGGAAATAGATGATCTTTAAAGCCCCTTTCAACCCAAAACTTTCTATGATTCTATGGGGTTATTGTGACCCACTTGCAGGACCTGGCATTAGCCCCATAAAATTGACCTCAGCCCATCAATCCAGACTGTCCAGATTCCTTCATGGAACATTCCTGCCCTCCACCTTATCAGCTTGGTGCTGGCTGCAAATTCACTGAGGGTGCCCTTCATCCCCTCATGCAGATTGTTGATAAAGTTATTATTTAAGACTCTCCCCAATACTGAGCCCTGGGGAACGCCACTTGTAACCGGTTGCCAACTGGATTTAACTCCATTCACTACCATTCTCTGGGCTGGGCCATCCAGACAGGCTTTTACCCAGAAAACAGTGCACCCATCCAAGCCATGAGCAGCCAGTTTATCCAGGAAATGCTATGGGAAACAATGAAACACTACCAAGCAACATAAACACCAAAAACAACCTCTGCAGATCTTGGGTTAGATGAATATCATGTCCTTTATCTGAGTATTTGTATACAGCAATTATTTTTCTTATTAGTCCTCCAACATGGCCGTATTCCCTTTGACATTTGCAGTCTTTTGTGTGTACAGGAAATGCCCGTAAAATGTGCATTTATAGATGTTGGCTGGATGAGTACATTTCCATGCTATGCAGCTTTCCCTGCAATTTGAGCAATTGCCATCAAGTAAAAGGACATTGTTTAACAGTGGGATTTGTCTGGTCAAAAATTGATTGTTACATTTGCATTACTCTGCCAGACTGATTTTATTTAATATCAATAATACCTAATCCTAAGTAAAGGATAGTGGTTTTAAACTTAAGGAGAGTAGATTAAAGCTAGATGTAAGGAAGAAATATTTTACTATGCGAATGGTGAAGCACTGCAACCAATTTTTCAGAGAGGTGGTAGATGCCCCACCCCTGGAAACATTTGTGGTCAGGCTGGACAGGGCTTTGAGCAATCTGATCTTGTTGAATATTTCTCTGCTCATTGCAGAGTGTTGGACTAGATGAATTTTAAACATTCTTTTCAACCCAAACTCTTATTTGAGTCTATAATTCTAAAGCAAACACTGCAGTAAGTCAGAAGAAATGTTTCCTAAGAGAGTGCTGTCCCTATGTGGATCCCACTGGAGACAAGCTAGATGTGGAAAGGCACTTCCTAGGTAACCGAAATAAAGTGAGATTAATCCTGTACTGGTGACAGTAAAATGGTGCATCTCAAGTCAAGATTTACATTAACAGAACTGTAAAGTTAAAATTTTGGACAAGTATAGCTTCTAGAAAATCCAGTCTGTGTCTTCCTGAGAAATCCAGCCAGTATTACTAGACACTCTTTAACAAGGATTTAATACGTCCAGTTCCTTCTGTAAACACTACAATGAGTTCTTAGTCTCTTGTGCACAAAAAAGAAAGAAAAGTATAATAACTTTTGTCAAACTTGGCCATGTTCCCTGCTCGAGGTCTCTTCAGGAAGTGACCCAAAGGACAACTCAAAATGTGGCAGTATGGCCATTGCCTGTTTCCTACCAGTAACCATGTGCAGAGTTTCACAGGGCACCAGGCTGATGTGTTGGTAAAGGTGAGCATGCAGGACTGACTCAGAAATTGTGTGGATGTGGTTTAGACTGTAAAATAAGATAAATACTTATATACTTATTTAGCAGTAGATCTTTTGCAGTTTACAGTTCCAATTCAAGAGCAAAATCAGCAATTGTGGCAGGGACACCCTTTTCCTGGGGCAGAGAGGCCAAAGACCAGATACCACTGGTCTTAGCAGTGAAAAGAACTTTCCACAACTGTGTTCTCCATTACCCATTTTTACACACTGGCCCTTGGGTACTGAAATATTGTCCTGAGAACAGGCAAAATTAAGTCATGTTCCCTCAGGGGGGAGAGCCCAGAGGTGGCTGCTCCTGCCAAGGAAAGGGACCACAGCAGAGGGGAGTCATAAGGGGACAGCTTGCCCCTCTGGGGAGTGTGAAGACAGTGACTGGTACTTCAAGGAGATGTCCCCTTCCACTGCAAAGTTCAGATTCAAAACAAAATGAGCTAAAAACCCAACAGACTGTCATAACTTCACTGACATATTTTGGTGCTGCATGGTTTTGCCCTGCCCCAGTGAACTTGCCAGCTCTTGCTCCTTCACTCTAAAATTCCTCATAGTTATTGTATATAGTGCCTTTCGTCAAAGCATCATGAGCTGCTTTGCAAATGCTGATTATGCCTTTCAGCCTTACCTGAAGAATAATCCTAGTCCAAAATCTTGAATTGGTTAATATGAATGAGAGAAATGTTGTCTTGGTTCCCAGCCTCATGCGTTAGACACTACTTTAGAACATAATTTTGCATACTCATCATTTAGACCTGAAGGAGGTAATAAGAAAAAGTATTCTTGAACACAGCAAACACTAATCAATGCTGACACTAGGTAAGAGGAAAATATTTTTTAAAGAGACAAAAGCTGATTTCTTAAAAGTCAAAATAATATCCTATTACAACATGTCAAACAAAGAAATGCATCTTAGTGGTTCTGTTACTGTAGCCATATACTCATTACATATCAGAAGCTGAAAGAAATCAGTATGAATTAGAAAAGCAGATTAATGATTGATGGTTTTGCCAGTATGCCACAGCAATAAGTGGTGTTAGCAGTATAGCTGAGACAATATAGATGTCAATATATGCCAAATATCTACCCTGTTTTTGCAGTGAAAGCTTTATTTAAATTATTGTATTTTAAACATATCTACATACTATTTAAGATGTGTATCCTAAAAATAATTATGAGCATGCATACTTGGTGTGAATTATGTGATTTCTACTTTTCCAGAGGAAAAAAAACTGTTACATATTGCCTTCAGTGGGTGTCATTTTTCCCTTAAAAGAATTAGAGGAAAGTAGGCCAGCATTAGAAAATGAAAAGATTTCTCTCTGAACCCCAGCAGACTTTTTCATTCCTTGACTTTTGCTCCATAAATTAATCAAGTGTAGTATGTATCAATCTCTAATTCCTTAATTTCAGCTTCTTACTTTCACAGGGCAGTCACTGCCCTTTGACTTACACCAAAACAAATTTTCATCACCATCAGAACTGCCTCTTGTAAAAAATTGAATGAAGCTATTCATAAAACTAAAACTGAGTTTTGCCCACCTTTCTATCAAAAAAAATCACTTCCTTATCACATGCCACACAATGAGCCCGCTCTTTTGGGTGAGCAGCTCCCATGCTGCCCAAACTCTGTCAAAATTGGCAATTATGATGGCAGTGGGACAGATTCCAGCTGTATGTGGATTCCAGCTGTATGTGCCTCATGGGCAGATGTGGACTTTTCCATGGCCTCTCTTGCACGTCCATGATTTCTTGAGCACATATCCTCCAAATGCACCTGCAGCACAGTTAAGGTGAGACAACTGATAAAGCAGCGTGTTTGTGTTTTCACACTATGTTGCTAAGGAATGTCAGAACCAGGACTGTTATCTAAGCAGTCACTATGTTTACAAGGAGAAGAGCAAAATGATTGAGGTCTTTCTCCCAAGTACACTAAAAGGACACGATAAGAAATAACAATGTCACTGTTTGCTTTCAGTACATTAATCTCTCTGATGTTGCTGCTACATAGACATTTAAAAGTTCCTCTTTTCTGAAATTTACCATTTCAGTTCCAAAAGTATGGACTTGGTGAAAATTTGGTCATGAAATTGCCATTTGCTTTCAGTTACAGTTACTTATTTAAAACAAATTAAAGCTTTAAACACATCTTTTTCAAATGCAGGCCACTTCAAAAAGATATATTGATTTGCAACCTGAAACGTGACGGCCTGACGTCAGTATTCAGGCACTTTGCATTCCAAAGCATTCCCTTTTGTGTTTAGAGACCTCATGATGTTATCCCAAACCACAGACCAAACACCCGATTTAAGATTTAAAAAATAATAACACATCAATTAATTTGGCAATTTTAACATATAAATCTACACAACCAATCTTTAGTCCATAATGGAACAATAATCTTGTGATCTTTTGGACTAATTCCTAAAGGCAAGGGTTTTAGCTACGGATGAGAACAATAGAGAACACAGTTCAGAGGGATTAATGAAGTTTTTGTTTTGTACAGATGTGAAATCTATGAAGATCATCATTACATGCCAAAATATCAATTAGTGATTTTCCTTTTCACTGGCTCCTCTTTTCCTTCCCTTCATTGTACATAATACTTTCCCATGTTCTCACCAAGTTTTTGTCCAAGCAGAGCAAGAGAGAGGGTGGAGCATGCTCTGCAAGGAAACATCCAAGCTGTAGTATTGTGTATACAGCTTGCTGACCAGCTGATAGCACATAAACACTTGAGGTCATATCCAGTCCATGCACACCTGACCTCAGAGCATTATCCAAAGCCTTTTCCCTCGTGCCAGGGCACTGGCTGGTGAACTGAAGCGTAATATGTGTACATAAACCTCTGCCACCCACCCTTTGGCCAGATTTGAGTCCTCAAGGCGTATTCCCTCACCCAAGTCTCACCCAAAAGCCTGCAAGCCAAGTGAAGAAACGGTGTGATTAAACACACACCACACAAAGCTGATTTAGGTAATTTTCATGTGGATTTTGAGGAGGAAAAAATGAAGAGTTGTATTTGCTGTCTAGCTTGCACTGTGTACTTTACAAACGAAAGCTCAAACTGGTCATTTCATAGAACAATACATAACACTGGTCAACAGGGCTCCTCTCTTGAGAAAAGCAGCACTGACTAGATGAATCTCTTCTTACATTACATGGAGACACGGGGTAGACAGGGAACACATGAGATCTTTAACCTTCCCTCCTGGACAACCACTGGAAAAAGGCATCAGGGACCTCAGTTAATAATAAACAACTCCTCCATATTACACTGCATCTAACAATACCCCACACACACTGCTGCTGCTGCTGCTCTGAAATGTCATCATTGGTTACAAGCCCAAATCCCTCAGTGGGACCTGACCATCTGTTATGGAGAACAGGACACAGTTTGGTGCACAGTGTTACCTACAGACAGGAAAACAAAACCAGCAATAGCAGGATGAGGTGGTGCATAAACCACACAATGCCTATAAAGCAGGGATCTGCCATCCTGTTCTTCTATTTCATCACCTTTTACTGCAAAGGGGAGATTCTTGCCTGTATCCTCAAAAGGAGCCTGTGACATCTTTCAACATTTGCACCCAAGTAATGTCAGCATATCCATATGTCCAAGTTTTTCCCTTTCCCAGACTGTTATCCAAATCCTCTGATGTGCAACTGGTGCTTTGAGAGGGCACATCCTCTTCCAGAGCTACTATAAACCCACAAAGCCAAGCGAGGTAGAAAAACAAACTACGTAATTTTCAGGCAAAATTGATAACCTCTTCCTTTGGATCTTTGGGGACAAGGGAAAGGAAGTAATAGTACAGTTAAGCTTGCTGAGTTACTGATTTGTTTTCTATAGCTTAAGTCGGGAATTTTAAGAGTGACTTTGTAATAGTTATCTTTAACAGACTGGCAGCTTTTTAAAGACAAACAGGTAACATCAGAAAATTTGCCAAGAAAATTGTTCTCTTGGAATAAGGAATGTTGACTTAAAGCAGTTTCTTCATATAAGGAACAAGAAATCAGATTTCCTTGACCACATTTTCAAGGATATCTCTGTACAATTTTTCCAGCTCAGCTAAAGCCAAAATTGCAAAACCATAAAAATTTTATCCAGTGCAAAGCCAAGACAATGGGATGTGAAACTGTATCCAAATTTTGTCACAATTATGGCACACTAAATGTCAAATATGATCAAGTTTTACCATCATTAATTTGCATCCTGCAACACAAAAACAAAATACACAGCTGATTCATGTGGAATAAAGAAGCAGCACTTACCTCTCATTTTTGTTTCATCAGGTTTGAAATAATTCTGCTTTGTTCTTCGTCCATAGCCAGGATGAACACTGCTCTCAGCTGATCTGGGGTTTTTAATTCATTATTTTAATTGGACAGTAGCATGTTAGAGTTCTTTTCTCAGATATATTGCTGTATGTAAAAGCCACCACAGACTCTCTGACAGAGTATTTCTGCACAGACCTTCTCTAGGCAGGCTGCAAATGTTTATCAGCCTGCAGTTGACTTTTCCCCAAGCTGAGTCTGTTTTGCCCATGATGGTAATTGGTGAGTGCTCTGTCCCTGCCCTTATGTCAACTCAGGAGGCCTTTGTTATATTTCCTCTCCCCCGTGCAGCAGAGGAGAGGGAAGATAGAGCAGCTTCAGTGGGCACTGGGCATCCAGCCAGAGTGGGCGTCCAGCTGACGATCCACCACGCCAGCCTTGGAGAGCTGTGGGTGTCCCGTTCACCTGTCACATCTACAAGCCCTCCTGCCTCGACAGCCACTGCTATTCAGGCTCTTTTGCCAAGGACAGACCATGAGGCTATCCCTACAAGAAGCCCTAACTTCAGGAGCAGTGTATTGTACTACCCATCCTCTTCCCAGGGCACTGCTAAGGCTAAGAACACTGCTGTCATCCTCTAAAACCATCAGAAAGCGTTTTCTGTCACTTGGTCTCCAGACTAAGCTCAGCTAGCAGCAGCAAAAGACAAGTGCCATGAGATTTAATGCAACAGATGCAGTTTTAGAAGTGTGGGAATATTTTTAACAAGAATAACCATTGGAACAGCTTACATATTGGTTGTGCATCATCCATCTGTTCAGATCAAGACAAGCTGCTATTCTTGGAAGACATAGTGTAGGGCAAACCGAAATTATAATGTAGGAAACTGACTTTTCTTGATCTTTGTTGAGTAAGTCACATTAAAGAAGACTAAATACAATTGCCATATGTTTACATTTTCCAAATATGTGCTATTTTCCACCTGTAATTTAAGTAAAATCATTTTTGTATTGAAATGATTTGTGCCTCTTTTTTACCCTGCTGCACATGTAGAAGACTGGTAACTTGAACATACCACATAAACCCAAAAGGCCCATTGAATTACACAGCCCCAGGTCAGCAGTACCTTTTCTATACAGCCCTTCCCAGATGTGTCATGTTCACATGTGCTGTACAATGCATATTTCTACCTAGGAAATCCCACCTAAAATTCTGGGAACACTTATCATAACAGCTATTTCCACCTTAGGGTAACTGACACTTTTTAATTCAATCCTATCCTTTTAGGATAAACTTTCCTGAGACTGCAGAAAGTGCTGTCAGCCATAGTTGAGGGACTAAAAGGAAGTACACAGTGAATGAGTAGAAATTTGGAGGACAGCATGATGTCATTTATACAAGCATAGACCAGGGAAGTAAGATAGCACTCAACAGCTTAAAAAGCCTCAAACTGGACCACCTTCCTTTCCAGCCCCTTGCTCAGCAGACAATTTCTCTTAATTTGCTTATTGATGAATCATTAACCTTGCTCCATTTCCTTCTGGTTGGCCCTGGTCAGGAGAGTGCAAAGCTCTGAAGAATAGGTGAGGGCACTCAGACAGCTCTGTTTCTCCAGAGTAAGTAGACAAAGCTGTCTGACTGGGACTTCTTGTCTGCTTTTTGTGGGTTTTATTTATACTTTCAAGTTCTTCATTCCAGCTGTGCCTGAAAGTGGGGGACAGTTTAGTCCCATTTAAGCCAAGTTCATGTGTGGTATCTGCTCCTACTTTCTCTTCTCAAAATGGGAAGACAGCCAAGGGACATCCAATCAGTAGGAAAATGATCTTCAGGGATGCTTGAGTGAGGACCCATCAAAGTAAAGAGCCAACACAGCTGGAAAAAATAGGAGAGAGCAAGACCTCACTGAAAGCCAGATGTTCAGTGCACATTTTCCTTTCTATTTTTTTTTTTTAATCAGAAGTTTTTAACAACAACAGAAATATATCTTACATTTTCCTTAAAATACAGTCAGGAAAGGAGACTGCTTATGAGTTTAAGTTCACGTGTTTTATTGCTCTAATTCCTTTGAAAGAAGTTTAGACATAAAATGTTATTGATTGGAGAAGAAACATATGCTTCTTGGCTTGGCTTGGCTCAATGCAGTCAGTGTTGGATTTTTTTCTCTTTGTGTACTTTCACAAGATGTCTGTTGGTTTTGAATTAGTTGCATTGTAGAGTTAAATTTATATGATGGGATTTAGCAGACAAAACAAAGACCCTTTACAAAAAATGTTTTCATGCAGATTTTGATGGAAGAAGAGATATAAAATAATGGGAAAGAGTGTAGTTGAAGAATAAGAAGTCTGTAGGGAACGTTTCCCGCACAGCTTAAAAGCTTGGTAAATCCAGCACTGAACTAATTTACAAGGGACTGTGACTGAAGCAATGCCAAAAGAAAGAAGAAGGGAGGATCAAATGTCAAAAAACCCCGAGTCCTATTGAAGAAGTCAGTTTAGGGGTAGAATGGTAAAAGAACTTGGAATCAGAGATGCCTTGTTTGGGCCAGATGTCTCAGTGTCTCTGTACAGGTGTGACTAATATTTCCCCTGATGCACAACAAACTTGAGAAGAAAGAGCACTCAGCAGGGATTTGAGAGTTCAGCTCTTGGCTTCATTATTAACCTTTTCTTTGTGTACATCAAGTACTGATCCTCCCTCTTCATGTGAGCTGTCCTGGAAAGAAAGTGTGTCCTGTCGTGTTTGCAGCTACTCAGCCATTGTGCTCATTTCAGAAGGGTGGCTAAACAGTTCTATTCAGAAGAAAATTGATAAATTTCACAGTGTTTTGATCAAGATGCTGGCACATGCTGGCACAAAACTGGACATACTTCATCTACATGGGTATCAGTAATCTGCTTTTAATGAGAAATTGGTAGTGTCCATAGTAACTGAGGATTGTAGAGGAAAGAGCTGAGGGAGAGTGAAAAACAGTTTTGAAAGATGGGAAATGTAATCTGAAATGAGCATATTTTGAATTTAGCCACAAGTTTGCTTAATCACAGAATGAATTAATATTTTCAAAAATGCCAATTAGGAATTTTTTATAAAATCTGCTGGTGAGACCTCGAAATTTGGTATAAACACAGTCATGACAAACATCACACCAAAAGCTGGTTAAGAATCAGAATCACAGATATGGACTGAAATCAAATTAAGTAGCACAAAATGCATCCTTTAGAAAAAGTTGAAGATGAGGAACTATGTATAGTTTTTTATCAGTGGATGACAGTGAGGTGGTGGGTCACTGCTGTGGAAAGGAGATGCAGCCCTAGGATGAATGGAGGAACTATTTTAGTCACACATAAGGGAGTATTAACAGAACTAAACTGCTGAAGACATCACCTTTAGGAGACTACAGTTATAGAATCATCAAGATTGGAAGGACCTTTAAGATCATCCAGTCCAACCATCAGCCCAGCACCACCACTGTAACCCCTAAACTACTAAACCACATCACCCAGGGCCAGATCTCGATGCCTCAAACGCCTCCAGGGATGGTCATTCCAACACCTGCCTGGGCGGCCTCTTCCAGTGCTTGACCACCTTAACAGTGAAATTTTTCTCTAATATCTAATCTGAATCTCCTCTGTCTTGGCTTAAGGCCATCTCCTCTTGTCCTCTCACTGCAGGCATGGCAGGATAGACTGGCCCTCACCTCACTACATCCTCCTTTCAAATGGTTGTAGAGGGCGATGAGGTCCCCCCAGAGCCTCCTCTTCTCAAACCCAGCTCCCTCAGCCATAACACACATTTTCTAAACCTTTCACAAGCCTTGTTGCCCTTCCCTGGATTGGCTCCAGTGTCCTAAACTATCATCCACCTATTTAGAGAGAGATTTAGTGAAAAACAAAAGTAGAAGCAGGAACTTTAGGGAGGTAAGGAATATACAGCTTTTACGCCAAATGGCAGCTAAAGAGCCTAAGAAGTTTGCTCTTGTAAATGAAAAACCCAATTAACCAAATAACCCAATTAACACACACCACACCCACCCACCCACACAGAGGGTGAAAAGACCTAGGTGTATTCAAAGCAGTGTCATTTTAAGAGCAATGACATAAAGACTAGAAGAGAACTGTCAGACAGAAATTGGAACTCAGAAGAAATAAAAGTTAGAAGGTTCCCAACTGTTAGAAAAAGGAATTTCTAGCAAGCAATTAGGTCATAGTAAAAATAAAAATTAAATATATAATATATACATTATATGCTTTTAAAATAGAATTAATTGGATTTATCAGATGGAATTAGGATGACTAGAGAAGAGAACCCAGAGGATCCTACCCCAGACTATCATTCAGTTTCCTGTCACAGCTTCTTTTGTCTTCCAGGAAATGTTCCACTATCTTTTTATCTTCAAATCATATCCAACTCTTAAATTACCATTGGCTTCCTTTCAGGATTTTTATAGCTCTTTCCTCAAGCTACACAATTTCCATTCCAATTTGTCCACCTTGAGATCTTCATAGTACTCCTACGTTGGCTGAACATTTGCAACCCCACCACCCTTTAACCCCTTCACCAAGGAGAAGGAGCTTCTCAGCCCTTCCCCCGAGACCTGTATCCTGGCTAAGGCTTTTTTCCCCCTCAGGGAGCTCTCAGACTAAGCTCAGATTTCCTTGAAGAAGCGCTCACCCATTCAACACCTTCAGTCTGTCCCAGGTGATCCAGCTCCTCCAAAAGCCTTTTTTTTTTTTTTTTTTGGTTGAGGGAGGAGTTTTTCAAGGCTTCAGGTCCTGAAGCCTTGAAAGATTCTTCTGCTTCTAAAACCCATCTTTCCTTTAGAAGTAAATTCTTCTTTCCCAAAACTGCAGTTTTTTTCTCCAAAGACACTCCCAAAATAAGAAATTTTGGGCTTTCATGCATCCTTACATAATGCAGGGAATGGGAATCACTGGTGTCAGACACCTCCACTAACTTCAGAGAATCAGTATATTTTCATGGCACATTAACTACTTCATTTTATGTGAATGTTTGATTTAAAGTTACTGAACAATTTTTTTTTTTTGTTTCAGCCTCTGAAGATGAAAATTTTAGGTATGTTTGATAAAGAATCACAAAAATTATTTTACCCCTCATCTCCTGGCAAACACTTCTAGCAGATTCTAAGTGGCAATCCCACTAGAGAGAGTGATATGGTTATACTTAGAGTTTGAATTGCAATTATTTTAATTAAAATCAGTTATTTGTAGTAACTGGAGTTCTGTTTTCTAGAGTAACACATAACCAAAACTGCAACTTTAGAAAGCTTAATTTATACATGCACTAAGGTGTATACAGTGTTACAAGACTTCTGATATTATTCTGAACCAATTGCTCCCTTTTACCCCCCCCAAAAATATTGCACATGGTGGATATTGTGAGATTCCAGGAAAAAAAAAAGTAAGAAAATACAGGTAAAAATAAAAATTATGGCGGAAAAAAATCCGAGAAAGAGCAATGGTTCTGCTCTCTCCTGCCTCAAGAAATAAACAGACTGTCCAAGGACTGACTGTGGATCTCACAGTGATGGAGAGTTTGCACTGGCCACGGTTTCATGTGCTCTGTACTGCATGTGCAATTTTGTAGATATTTGTCAGAAGTCTTCAGCATCCCCTTCCATAGCTCAGCTCTCTAATCATGATATGAAAAGAATCCCTGTCTTTACAAAGACTGATTTTGGTCTCAGAATCAATGTTCCCAGTCAATTTCTCCAAACCTCGTTTCATGAAAACCTCTCAGTCCTATTGGTGCTGCTGCCTTTTCATCACACTTGGGTCACCAGAGCTGGGATCCCATGCAGTGCTGTTATTTCTCTGTGCTGTTCTTAAACTTGGTGTTTTAGTGAAAAGCATGTGCCTCACTCAGTGAAAAGCTAATTATCACCTCAAGAAAGAGAAAGGATAGAAAAGAAAGAACAAGGTAATGGGATCAGGTCCACCCCAGTAGGTAGGGCATGGCACAGGGACCCTTTTTGTCATCCCATATAGGCTGGAACTTAGGGAAAGCCACCTAAAAGCTCTGGATTTTAGTGCTTCTAGGCTAGAAAACAAACATAATGTTACTCATAATGATACTACATTATCATGACCTGTTAGAGAAAAAGAAGAATTGTATAAGAGATTACGATGTATCGTTGTAAAAACCAAAAAATTGCTCATATTTTATTGGTGTAACCAGTGTAAAATCAACCATCCTTATGCTACTCTGTAAAATATGGGACACAAAGGACTCTATCTTTTGCTTATGCAGCAGGTATAAGGCCTAGATTTGCTGTTTTAAGGAGAAAATAAATCTTCCCCTCAAGGGGATAGGATTTAAAGGGGGATGAGGAGAGAAAGGAATCAGTGCAGCCTTTAGCAAATATGACAAGCTTTACTAGAGACAAGTAGATAATGCAGGTGAAAGACAGATAAACAAACCATCTGTCCCACCTAGCATAAGTGTTTCTAGAGTATCTGCCATTTTTCTTTGCTGGAAGATATGCAAAATGATAAATCTCTGCTGATAAATCCCTCTTGTGCTGAGTGGGTTCCAACCCTTGTAGGATTTGAAATTTCAGGATTGTATAATTGAAACACTTTACCAGACATAGCCTCAAATATATATATCTCATGTAAGTTATTGTCAAATATAAGGGTGCGTAGAATATATCAATAATTCTGTGCAATCAATGCACACACCTGGCTTACCTGTGTGCTATCACTTTTAATGACCAGGTCAGTCCTAGAACCTCTAAATACCCTGTATAACTCTGAAAACTCAGACTGGCTTTTCCTACACTTCAGTCATCTTCTAAACCTGTTTCATTTTTTTTTCTTAATTAAAAAATAAAGCCAAAACCAAACCAAACAAAAACCCCACAAACAAACAGATTTTTTAATATGTATTCACAAATCTTGATGCTTTGTAAGATTTCTGAGATGACTGGTGGTTTCCTACATGGTTCCCATTTCTTCAATAATCCAATATATTCATACACTAGCATCCTAATAATCAGGCCAGTTGGCACTAAGGGATCACAAGATAGCTCCAAATAGATTTCAAATGGTATAGAGATATTTTACTGTGGAAAAAATGTCAGTGATATCCTTTAAATGACAAAATATTTTAGTGTAGACAGGATAAATGTTTTCATCCTTCCCAAGTTACATGTAGTGCAATGCAGCATATGTGGGTAGTACAATATTTCCGAAGTGCAAAATCCTGAGTCACTGCATGGAGCACACCCCCAAGGGCTGGCTCACTCATCCTGCTGTAAAATTCTCCCTCCCAGCACTGAAAGTTGTCGCTTACCATACAGATTTGGCTCTCTTCAGTGTGATCACACAGATGTCATCTGAATCATCACTTGAATGCCTGGAATCTCTGGCAAGAACTGCTGGTGAATCCCTTAGAAACCTCTCCTTAGCTGGGTAAGTGACCATAAATGATGAAAGAGAGGGCAAAGACAGATTTTCCTTTCAACAGCAGTGCTTCCTGGCACATGTTGGAGGACATATTGTAAACCCTGCTCTGCTGAAGTTGGTGCTTTAGGCAATGGGAAAAAATTGCTGAGGAAAACAGCAAGCTTCACACTAGAATATCAGTTTCTTCCATAACCTGAGCTCAGCAAATCCATACAAGAGCCAAGGTTCTTTGCTGCCCATGATGGAGGTGAGGCACAATTGAACTGCAAGGACCATTTCACAGAATTCCTGTCCAACAGCTAGGACCTTAAACCTTCCCTGGAAAGCTTCATCCTGCTAAAAGTTATACTGTAGCACAATCCCAGAGAAGAATCTTGGTGAAGAGGTTACACAAACTCATCAGACTCCCAAATCCCTGTATTTTTTGGACTTACCATCCTCCCCACCAAGGAGCCCATCTTTGGTCACAAGAGGTGCCAGGGAGTCCTACGCAATGATTTACCACACTGCCACATAGATCTGTGTTCCTCTTCTCACGAGACTGCAGCAGTTCTTTAAGCACAAGAGTGTAAAAATCAGCAGTCATCATTGTCTGCAAGTGTTCATGCTGCCAAGGAATGGCTAATTAGCTTTGACTGCCAGCAGCAGCTCAGCTGGGGCTGGGGGTGTCACCAAAATTTACATTAAGAGTAATCATTGCAGCTGAGTTTTGCCCTCCCTTACCCTGAAGGAGCCAAAGTCTTCCAGTAATTATACTTGACCTGAGCTGTTTTTTAATTTAAACATGCAGATGTGAGGAAAATTGTATGAAGATACATGAGCCAAAAGAGGGTAACACTTTCAAAATCTGGAAAGAAAATGTATGCCCTTGGTGCAGGATTGTAAAGTTCATTGCCAAAGCAGAAGTGCTGTAGCAGTGCTAAGGTTATTATGTTCAAATCCCTTTATGAATCTGGATTTATGTGCCTAAGCTTTGTCCATAAAATATAAACCAGGATATTCTTCAGTAAAAAGTAGAGAAGCCTGAGGTCTCCTCACTCTATGCAAATGATGTTCTAGTCCTCACAAAAAGGGCAACTCTTTCAGGCAATCTGGTGTAAATGGCCAAAATGTTTCATCATCCAAAGAAGAAAACTGTAAGTGGATCAAAGTTAAGTAAAAATAGTAATTTACTACATCAGATCAATTCAGAGGTTACCACTTATAATTTTAAACTACAATTATCAATTTATAATGGAAAGTGAAGTATGTCTAAGTTACCACATGGGAGTATCTCTTTCATAGAGGACACATTTTTGTAATTATTTTAATATGCAATAATGAAACATGACTGTAGTAGAAGATTCACATAATAGAATGTATATGCACAAAACTTTACAAATGGAATTTTAAACTCCATAAATTTCTTTGTTCTTCTTGATGCTCATTGTATCATATACAGGGGACAATTTTGAATAAAATTACTAATGAGGAAATAAAGACGCACTGAGGGTTATTTTGGGCTAATATTTGAACAGGTCCATAAGGATACATTTGTCCTCATTTCCTAAGTAAAGTTTTAGTGGGTCATAATAATGAGATTCATTACTCCAGGATTCATTTGTGCACAGGGGGTCTCACATGCCCCAGCTACAGCTGAGATCCTAATTGGACTACGTGCACAAATCAAGCTTCAGAAAGCTCCACAAAAAAAGGGAGTTTCCTTTGCCCTTTAAGTTTCTTTTCCCTACAGCCTGCTCAGACTTCCCATCCTCTGGGCTCCTTGACTCTTGGCCTGGACTCACTTAACTCCCTACCTTTATTCTGTTTTCAAATTTAAAAGCTGTAGGTATTATTTTCAGATACTGCCTGTGTTGAATATCACTATTCTATTTCCCACCCCTCTCTGTCAAGGATTCTGTACTTTCTGGGTTTGACCTCTACATTTTCTCTTAGGAGAGTTTCTGTCCCAGCAGGAGAGCTGGTGCAGAAATAACCCAACATTGCTGACACTGGTGTTCAGCTCTCTTTGGCTAAACAGTTCAGTGATGATTATTTCTATCAGCATGAAATCACTTTGGAAAAGCCCATTAACACTAATAAAGACTTGCTGTAGATTCAGTGGCCCATGATATAATTACTACAATTAGAGGGTATGAAATCTCTTATTCAGACTTATAGATAAACTAGAAAGCAAAAAATTTTCTAAATGATCACCTACCCTCTCTCAAACCTGATGAGGGCAGGGAGGATTTATCAAGCATTCATTGATAGATATTTTTCCTGTATTTGGAGTCTAACTGCAGGTTCTTTTCTTTTTTTTCCCCCTCAGGAATCCTGTGCAATTAACCAGTCTTGACATAGAGTGAAGCAGTGAATTGCACTAGGAAACATGCCAATGATAATTGCACTCCACGTTAGTGTTTTAAACCAAATTTACCCTTTCAAGTACTTTGCTGAAAAAAAGCCCTCAATAAAGACTCATCTGAAGACTCATCTGAAAAAGGGATGCAAACAACAGTGGTCACTTGAGTTTCTTTATTATGCCAAGCTAATTCCTCAGAGGCATTTTTATGAAAGGGTCAACAGACATAATTCATGAATGTGCAACCACAGAACAACAACTGTATCAGAACTTTGAGAGCATCAATCTCTCCAAGTCAGGACCTAGCAGTCCTGGGGGAGCACCAAGAACACGACCTTTACTCATGACCAGAGATCACTTTTCTCCTCTTTCCTTGATTTTTGTTCTTTCAATGAAAAAGGCTGTAAAAACTCCACACTTAAGCAGAATTCTGGGAAAAGTCACTCTTACCTTTTTTATTACTGTTGTTGTCAATGCCTATTCTCCCACTATTAAAGGCAAAACAAATAAATAAATCAGTTAAAAATAATTTTAAACCAATCTTACAAACTTGGATATCTTTTGTCCTTCAAAACATAGTTCTCTCCATCAAGCAGAAATACTTATTAGCTATTTATACATATCTAGGCTGAAGAAAAGATGAGAGTAGATAGCTTTTTCTCATTATTTTGCAACATATACAGAAAATTATTTAGTATTTGCCACTTTCCAAACAATTATGTTTTCTGCTGTTTGTAAATCATTCCATTCTTATTCCTGGTTTTCTAGGGCTTTATGCTTAACTAATGCTCTTAGAAACAGGCAGCTAAATGTAACTTGCCATATTGTTTCTCCCCATGAAGCAGATGACCTTGAAAGGCATCAGTAGTTCCCTATTACAGAACTCATAACATTATGATGCATCTTTAGGAAGCATCTGTTTATTAAACCAGGGTAATTTTTTTTTAATGCTATGTCTTTTAAAAAATCAGCTTTTGTCCCATACCATGATAGGATGTGTCTGTGTCATGGTTACAGGGCTAATAAATAACAATAATACACAATAAAGAACATCAATATATGTGCTTAAAGCCTGTAGTTTCCAGTTTAGGGACTGTCTTCCTGCTTGTTACTCCTTTTCTTTCTGAAAAAGTAGAGATCATTTGTAACACTGCAAAAGGCTGATGGTTCAACTGCTGCACTTGATATTATGTAGCTCCCCTGGGCACCTTTGGTGGGTTTAGAGCCATATTACTAAGATTAATTTGGCTCAGGCAATTTGGACCCTCACTTCTGTTGTGTAAAAGAGCCATCTCAAAAGCATGTAATGTGTGTGGTTAAACTCATAATATAATATGTAAGTAAAGGTTAAAATTTGTGCACTTTCTGAGAAATGTACTTTTGTCAAGCAGCCAACACCCAAATAATGGAATAATGAAGTGTAATAGAAATTAGTGTATATACAGTAGCTTCAACAGGTTACTAGTTTTTTCCTTCTGAAATGATTAATCAAGGGCCAGTTCATTAAATGCAATTTAGTGTTAGTCATAATTTTGGTTAGCCATAAAAACTAAAATATGTTCCTCTCAATACTTTGAACCAAACAAACCAAATTCCCTGCTCCTACCTTATTAAAATAATCTTTGTCTGGAAATTTGAGAGGCAACTAAATAATGAACACACAGACCAAATTGTTGCAGCATGCTGAGTTGTCAGGGGGCACCTTGGCCTATTTTCACAGCCAAAGGAAAATCTACTTCTTGAAGAAGATGAAATGTATTGTAAAGAGGCTTTGGGCACCAACACCTGCAAGCATAATGCACAAAGGCCTCACTTATATTCTAGGTCATTCAGTAAGGAACTGAAGGCAATTTTGCCTCCAAAATTGCATAGGCATTTAGCATATTGTAACAAAACTCTGTGCATAAGCATGGATAGAGCAGCTTGAAATTTGTCTTGGAAGTTTATCAGTGATGGCCTGAGCAAAGAGTGTCTGCTGATCAGTGATAAGATCAAGCAAGGAGGGTCTGCTCTTCTTAGGGCTGAAGAATGCTGAGATCAGCTTGACCAAACCACCAGACCCCACCACGAGGACATGCAAGACACGGTCCCTGACTGGGCCTGGGAGCAGCAAGGATGTGCTGGCCCTGGCACGGAGCTGAGAGCCAGGAGTGTGGAGCAAAATAAACTGAAGAGCTCCTAACACCTTTTCCAGCACAAAGCATACTTTTCTGATTAACTCTGATATCACATAATCTAAAAAATGCATATGACTGACAGTCAATCATTTTATACTCCAAAAGGCCAGTCCCACTTTTGCACAGGGAGGACTTTAACATATCACCCCAAGGGGTGTGCAGAGCCTTCCCTGAATGGGAACACCTCTCAAGATTACTCCTCAAGGCTGGACAAAAGGTATTTTCCCATGGTTGATTGTATGAGTAACATCGAACTTTCCTCAGTAATTTTCTTGCTAGCTTTCATATAATTATTTCAATATTTCTTCAAAAATTGTGCATTATACTAGTAATTATAGTTATCAATACTGTGTAGCAAATAATTCTGATTAAGCTCTTTTTTCCCTAACCTTTATAATTATTGTTATCAATTAAAATAAATAATTTAATATATTTATAAAAATAGAGTAGGTTTGCCATCCTTAGCCCTGTGGACAAAATTGCACATAAAGGTTCAATTACACCTGTATAACCCTTTAGACATAAATGACAAGCACAATTATGCCTAAATTATCATTGACTCAAATTGGTTTTCTTGACATGAATGCTGGTCTGAAACAAGAGACAATAAAGTTCTGCATGCTGTCATCACAATGATATTTTTTTACAAAACATGATTTGCAAATTCTGCTTTTATAGGCAATCTATAGTTTTCTCTGGCTGAAAACAATACTGCCTTGGGATTTCCAGATTGCCCCACCTAAGAGAGGTTGACCCCACATCTAATCGACAAGCAATTTAGGTTGTAGCCAAAGAAGCAATCCTTAGCCAAAAGGACATTGCATTTCCAGCACTAAAGGTGGGAGACACAGAGCTTCAGGGCATTGTTAATATGAAATGGTAATAAATAAGTGCTGAATAAGGAGGAGGAAATAAATTTTGATTCTGAAGAGATCCCCAAACATGATACTTAAAGGAAAACATGATTCCAAGGTGACATCATCTTCTAAGAAAGCAAAGATGAAGGAGTTAGTTGACAGGTAGCTCCACGTATAGAAAGCTAAAGAATATCTTAATGCTTTTCAGCTGCAAAGAAACTTCCAAGGTATTCAAAGTGTTAGGGTGTGTAGGATGCATAGTTTTCTCTTCATTCACTTTCAGTCCTCCCAAGACATTTATAACAATGTCGTTCCTATTTCAATTTCCCTATTAAATACTTTCCCTATTTTATTTTACTCCAAGTTGCTCTGGTTTAAGGGTGCTTTTACGATAATGGAGAATTTGGGATAATGGAAATTCCTCACAGCTATTCAGAAAAAAATCCTCTTAGGCAAAAGGTAAGGAACAAAAGTTATTAAAAAGAAAGTGGCAAAACATGAAATAAAAATGGCAGGGTGGGTCTGAGAAAATCTAAGGGTGAATTAGGATTTCTGGAATTAAACAGACAAATTCAACAGATCTCATTCTTGCAGTCAATTAGGCAAAATGAAATAAGAATATTAGGAATGTTAAATGCAATTAGAGAATTAATTAAAAATTAATTACTATAATAATTATTAGTAATTACCAGGATACAGTCAGCTAGATATTCACGTATCTCTATTCTGGCTCTTTTACCTGTGAGTGATTCTTATTCTCCTGCACATATTCTTTTCCCACTTGTGTATTTCTGTCCTTTTGACTGAAAAGCCTTTGGGACAGAAGCCATCTTCCACATTTTGACTGAAAACCCTGGACTGTGTTAGAGCAATATGAAATGTATAATCCCACCAAATGAAATAAAAAACCCTGTTCCCTCTGTAGAAACAATATTTAAAAGGGCATTTAAATTATAAAAGAGAAGGAATTATTTTGTTCTGATTCCTTAGCTGTCAAGACAAAAATTGCCTTTTCTTTCAATAAAGCCAGAATTTCACTTCATTTACCTGAGATGTAACTAGCTCTAGATTTACCCAAAGCATGGCTTTTTCATACAGCAGTAGAACTGGGAAGCCTGGAAACAAGATCACAAATCTCCTGTGTTTGTGTTTTGTGCAGGCAGAAAGGCTGGATGAGGTTGCAGAGACCCCAGAGTGTTTCCTTGCAGAGATGTGGCAGGCACTGGAGCGTGGGGCCAGGATTATCAATTACTGACCTGTGCACCACTGGAGTCTTGCATCTGCCGTGTTCCCAGGCTCCCACATGAGAGGGAACTGGCCAGGAAGTTTCATAAGGGAGGGAACAGAAGTAGGATAATTTGGCCAGCGTAAGTGTGATCTTTCTGTATTCAGGTTCTAAATTACATTTTTATGAACGTGAAAAGACATAAAGGAATTACTGCTCTAGCAGTAGAAGCTACCCAGCTGGATAACTTTTTCAGCCCAATGTTATCCATTCAAGATTCAAAAACAGAGTTGCTCAAAAATTTTGGATGAAAATGAAAAATCAAAATCCTAAAGAATTGGAGAACAGTAAAGACTGAAATATTAAGAGTAGCAAACCCTGACATCAGCTCCTCCACCAGCTCACTTCTGGTTTGCTGGCAGTCACCAATGCAGTAAGGATTGGTTTCAGAATTTCCATCTAACTGAAAAATCCATAGATTTTCCATCTAACTGAAAGAATTTCATTTGATATGACAGTCAATAGTGAGCCCTGAACACATCCAAAAAATCTGGATAATTTTCCCTTGTGACTAAATTAGTCATGATTTTTTTCCTTGTTTTCAATATTCAGGCAGTGTCCAGACCTATAAAACCAAAGGACATTATCAGCGAATTTCCAAGTTTACCTGCAGCTTGATTGTGGAGAGGATCCCAACAAGCCATTCCTCACTGGAATAAATGCATGAGTTATCTCTTTGACTTTCCTGACACATCTGTCTAAAAACACTTAAAATCCTTGCATGATGGAAACTCCACTATCTATTTTGGCAAGTAATCTCAGTGTGTATCTCAGAAGTAGGAACTTTCCTTTCCTTGCTCCTCCTCAATCCCTTTTTCTTCATGCTTAATAGTATTTTTTTCCCATTTCTCACACAAAATATGTTTTTTATAGCTTTAGTATATCTCTGAACTGCTCAAATTATTACAGTGAGGAGCTTCAAACTGAACACAATATTCCAGCCAGGGTCTTACCAGTGCTGAGTACAGCAGAAGGATTATTTCATGAGTTTACAGGCTCTTCATGTTCTTTGCACAGCCCAAGGTAATGTTCAGTGTGCTTAGCAATAGCATGAAATTTTTTGATTGTAAAAAGTATGTGGCTTTCTATAGCTTCAAATCCTTTTCTTAAGAGCCACGAGCTAATGAGTTGTTCCCATCAGCTTTTTATGTACAAGAGACCCTTTCAACAGAAAGATACCATGTGGAAATTGCCCCTCAGTTTTTCATTATTTGAAGTTTTTGGATCGCTGAAGCATGACGTCCTCTGCCGATTCATTAAATTTAATCACTGTTTTGTCACCTGTGTCTTTAATGAAAATATCAGATAGAAATACACACATAGCTGTTTCACAAAGAACACATGTTTACGTTGCTTTTGAAATAGTCAAAACTTTACTGAAGTCAACCAGGCCTGTTTGTTGAGGAAACAAAAGTGACATACTGTATTTAAAATCTTAGTTCCCAATGAACTTGTGTAGTCATCAATCATTCTTACTTCATATTTCTAAGCTTTTACAAATGATTGGATCATTTTTCCTCAGAATTTTTTCGGGACATCAACTTCAGTTGATTGGTCCACAATTTCTTGGTTGATTTTCTTTTCTGTTTTAAAAATATTTGTCCACATGGTTTGAGCTGGGGATTTTTTTGGATTTTCCTAACCATTGTGACACCGTTTCCAATCATCTTGAGGCCTAGAATCTTCTCTCCTCCTCCTGGTTTGCTATAGGCTCCGACATTTGCTATTATTTGTTGTTCTCCCTTTCAGCTGACCTCTCAGTGGTGGCCATGTCTATACTTCCTGTTGTAGGGTAATGGAATTACCCTTGCTTTGTTTTTCCTGTGCTCCCCATGGGCATATAGAATTATTCCTTATGCCCCTTGCTAGTTTTATCTCGGTTTTATACCTTTCTAGATTTGTTCCTTCCTTCCCTTTCATTTTTTGTTTTATATATTTTGCCTGATGCAGTTTTTAGGTTTCATATGCTTCTGTTTCGTAATTCAGGTCAATGAAGCACTCAGGAGTTAATGAAACTGATCACATAAGATGCTTTTGATCATCCCTTCGATTTGGGATGATTTCTGCTTATGTCCCTCACTTGGGGCATTTCTGCCAATAATGGGAAAAGATTAACAGTCTCTTGTTTTTATTTAACTTTCATGTTGGATCCAGTCTATCTTATAAATGCAGCCTCTCTTCCTGAGCCCTCGTTATGGCAGATCCAGTTAGTTATTATCTTTTAATGTATCCTTTTCCATATACATATATATATACACATATGTATTTGTGCAAGGGTTGGATAACTAGGGAAGTGTCAGCCTGTTGATTTCCCCTTTCCTGACTCTCCTTTCACTTCTTGAGAAAACACTTCAATCATCTTTTTTTATCAAGCAGTTAAGTACTCGGTGCCCCATACCCCTCTGAAAAGTTGGTTTCAAGATACAAACGTACATCCTGCTGGTATCTGGTGCTGTCCTTGAACACTCAACAAGGCAGGCACAAACCTCAGTAATATTTTTAGATGTTTACAGGGTCTGACTCTGGTTCACTGTGACAGACTTGCTAATAATTTGGTTTCTCGTGATCCAAGGGCACCAGCAACGCGCAGTCATGCACAGCCTGCCAGGCTGCACACAGCTCCAAACCTCTGGGTGATACACGCAGTGGAAGGACCACACCACAGCAATTAGACAGCTGAAACCACTCAAAATCAGTGTCACCCTTCTCCCCAGGGAACTTCTGAACTGCTCAGCAATACAGTGCTGTTCTGCTTTGTTAAGGAATGGACATGGAGCCTCCTTTCTTTGACAAGCTGAGTCTTGAAGCAGGTACAGAAATGGACGCAAGATCAAGAACCTAGAAAGTATGGAGAAAAACATTTAAAAGAAAGGAGGATATAAAATTAGCAAATTCTGTGAGTCAAAAACACATTATTTATAAAAGAGAAAACTTAAAGGGCTTATGAATTTGTAGGTGTATTTCTAGCAATAGATTACAAACAGGTTTTACTAAAACAGTTTAGAAGCATAGTAATAAATACAACAAGTTATAAGTATAGAAATAAATACAACAATTTCAACACTTTTGTATTCATGATAAAAACAGTGGAATTGACAGTATCTTTCATTTGGGTTCAAGAAAAATATTGGACCCTTGTGTCTCTAGAACAGGCACCAAGCATATAAAATGTCCAACCTTCTTCTCTTTGTTTCCACAGCTTTTAAACAGTGGACCAGTTCCCACAGTCTTCAGCTGCCTGTTTCAGGACTCTCCCACAAAACTTGTCCTTGGTATAATCATAGCAAATGAGCCCATTGATAGAAGTTACTCATTGATCAGTCCATCAAACGCTTTAAGGGGATCTCTCAGCATTTCAGTATTTTCTTTTAGACAACTTCTTTTAACTTCCTTAAGACGAATTACCGTAGGAATATGCTTTTAAAACTGTTAATAGAGGGAGCTCTACTAATCCTATCTAAGCATCTATCCAGTCCTTAAAACCCCTACCTTTGTGTTGCCAAAATTGTTACCAGCTTTATTACCAGCAATGTCATAGAACTGTCTTTCCTGACTAAGAAAGCCTTTTCTGGTCAAGCATTTTTGGAGCACCTCTTCCTTTATTACAAGGCAAGCTGTAAAACCGTAGAATTTGTGAGTTAGGTTTTCATTGCCACCTTGTGCACTCGTGTCTTAATCAATGCACAACCTGCTCATACTTGCCCATTAATACTCTGCATACTGAACATTTAAAACAACTCTTACCATGTCCATAATGAGTACAATATGAAATTTGACATCCTTGTATTTTCATGAGTTAAACCACCCTGCTATACTTCCTCATATTGCCTTTTTAAAACAATAGCTAAAATGGTGAATTTTATCTTTCCTTTTCCCCAAGCAGTTAATAAAAAAACACTTCCCAGCTAGAGAGAGTGCAGAATTTTCACAGTTAAACTGCAGCTGTTTCTCATGTGGTTGAGCTCCAGAGATGTTATGAGGGATTCAAACCCTGGGAGGAGTCAGGCACAGAAGGGGAAAGCTCTATCTTAAGTAATTTCCTGCCTTCCTAGTTATTAGAAAATCATATGAAAATTATAAAAAAAAATTCTTTAAGGTTTCTGTGAGGTTTTTTTATCTGTGCTCTCATTTTTTTAATTGAAGAATTTTAAATACATACTATTTTTTGAATTTTCAAAAGAAGAGGACAGAAGATGTCACACAAATATGTTAGCACATAATTTTGTTCTCCTTATAAATTATATGTACTTCATAAAATAAGAGACTTTTCAAACAATATGCAACAATTGCCATCTGTTTGCAACAGAACAAGTACTAGGGAAAAACCAAATTAGATGACTTCTTTTTTTTCCATTGATTATATTTTTCTAAGTGCAGTTTCCTAAAACCAAAAGGCTGATATGATAACTCTCCTTATCTCTCTCCTCAATTTTGAACCCAGAGTCAATTTCAAATAAGTTTAGTATGAAGAGAGAGATTTCAAAGTATTTAAGCTCCTTCAGGTTGAAGTGAAGACTAAAGTGAAAGAAACAATGAAATGTATATAAAATTTGTGATGAGCTTTAACACTACCCTAGATTCCACTTTTCCTTCAATCAAACATAAGGAAAGCTGCAAATCTGGGCTCAGAGGAGTGAAAAATAGCAAGAAGCTGAACTGTTGTCCTAGGTTACAAAAGATGTATTTAAGTATTCTATTACCACCAGCTGTGGGCCATTAGCTGTTATCACCTGCTAACAACCCACCCCTGATAACAGACAATGGGCCATCAAGAAACCACCACATGACTCATGGACTTATCTCACCCTATTGTGAGATGCTCCACCCAGGAGGGGGGAGCCGGGCATTCCCACCTGGATAGAAGCTGCCCTTAGAACTGCCTGGCCTCAGCCCTGTCTGCTGGGTGATCAGAGGACAAGAGCCACCACGGACCTTCAGCTGGAGACCAGACCTTCCATCGGATCATCGCTTCAACTGGACCACTTCATTTGGCCTGCTACCACCACCCTAATAGGGTGTCAGGTTGTATCTGACTTTGTCAGTGCTTTTTCCTTATGTTATTTCACTTATTTGTAATTTTTTCTATTAATTTTAATCCTGACTTGCGATCTCCAACTTGTTTGTTTTCAAACCAATACAAGTGTCAAGCACAGCCCTTGTTCCTTGGGTTACAAGAAGGAAGGAAAAAGCATCCAGGTAGAGAGATGGTGTGAGAGTTGCCCCTCTTGGCTTATGACTCATTCCCCAGCATGAAAAGGAAACATCTCTTGATGACATGTCCAGCTTTCATCTTATAGCTGTGAAACATTGGTTGAACTCTAACACAAAGCAATCAAGAATAGGACAGAAAAATGACCCCTTTAAGAGTGCATCACTTAGAATGGTTTGCTTTGTGAAGTTTTATTATAAAATATTTGTTATCATACAAACTAATGATGGAAAAAGGCTCTTTTCCACCTCCTTCCTCTCTTATGACAGCTAGTAGAATTCTTTAATGAACACTTAACACACGTTTTTGGTTGTAACAGGACCAAAAAACTGATCTCCCTGAAGTATACTAATGGTCAGTGGCACCACTCACCCACACCAGAGCAAATTTTTCACTATTTTCAGCCTTCTGTCCTTATTTGTCTTCCATTAAAATGTGACAAATGTCTCATTTCCCATAACTTCAATATAGCCCAAGGAATTAATTTGAGGAAAACAGGGGAAAATAAGTGTTATTGATGTCAGAATCAGACTTATTTTAAAACTTATTCATTTGATATAGAGCATAAATTATGCATGGAAGGCTCATAGGTGGATGTCTGACCCTGGAGGTTACCAATATTTGAGGCATCCCAGCAGAGCCCTGTCGAGGTTTACATTCTCTCAGTGCTTGCTGACCTACCAGAGATGCTTGAGGTCCTGCTTTGCTGGCACCTACAACTTCCTTGGCATTTATCTCACATGCAAGCCCAAAGAACATCAGAAGAAGAATAATTCTTTCACCAGCCTCAGAGTGGAGACAAATCAGATCCATGGTCTATGTATTCAGCAGTCCATGCCCTTATCCAGAATATGGGAGTGAGGAAACCAAAAATATGTGCTCTGACAAAAAAAAAAATTTAAAAAAAATGTCTTGATGTAAATGGCTAAATGGTAGTAGGAGCTTGATGTAGACCTTTCCTCTGCTCAGGCTGTTCCACTTGAACATTCATTTACTGAGGACTAAATGTGCATCTGGAGGTAGTGTTGCATTTGGTCCATTTACCAGGTGCTTTGGAAATAATTTAGTCCCCTCTACAGTGACTTGGGGTAATATTGCAAGATCTGTGCATGCACAGGGCCTCTGGCCCCTTCCTGGTGACTATTCAGGAAAAAAATTAGGCAGAATCTTTTAGGAAAAATACAAAATCACAAAATCAAACCTTCTGGTTCCCAAAATAGCTAAGCAATCCATACAAGGCTGGAACAACTTTACCAGGCTTACATGAGTGTTTGTAATCTCATATTTATGAAATATTTCAGAAAGATAGGAGAAACTTTTTTAAACTTAGTCAGGTGGACAAAAGAAGGGGGAAGGAGACATTTCTACATCTAATGATTATTTAAGAAACTTGATCTTCTTCCAGTTGTCTGCATGCTTACAGAAATGGAGATTACCTTAGTAAGTCAGGTAGTCTACTTCCAGACATGAAGGGATATCAATGTTTTCCTCCTTGAAGAAAGGATTATTTGAGCTGATGGTTTGTGGCAGGACTTGGCTGCTCTTACTGTGCTCCCTGTAAGTGAGAGGCCCCAGCACTGGACTGAGAAGGCACTGGAGAGCAAGCAAGGTTGAATTATGTCAATCAGCTCAACATGTTACATGCTACCTGTTCCAACATTCTTCCAAAATCAATTAGGCTTCTGTACTCTCACTTTTGGTCTTGGAAATTTTCCCATGCATATGTAGAAATCCCTGGAACTTCCTTTACTGTGTATTGCTCACCTTAAATGTATTGATGTACATAAAATTAAATACTATTGAATTGCAATGCCAAAATCCTCTTTAGAGTCTGTCTCTACCTATCTCTTTGAAACTTCTGCTACCAAATAATGAAGACACAAGACTGCACCTCTTATAAGGCAGACTGGTACTCTGTCAACTTTTCAGCCTCATGCCAGCATGAAAAGCCCACAGGGCAAAGGGTTTTTTTGTCAACTATTTCAGAAGCCTGAACAAAAAAACCCCACATAATAGCAATTAGTTGATAAAAAAAAGAGAAAAACTGAAGGAAAAAGAAAAAGAAATCTAAAAGAGAAGAAAAAACATGCCAAAATAACTGTAATTTAGATGTTATTTAAGACAAGGTAGAGGCAAACAGATATTATGAGGGAAGAGAATAATACATGATGGGACCAAAGGGACAAAGGAGGGTGTCTTTGGGAGGGTAGAAGTTTCCAGGATGCAAAGCTGAAAGGCACTGGAGTGCTGAGCAAACACTGTCATTCCTTCCAATAGCATAAAGCATCCTTGGAAGAGAAAAATAAAATAGAGGCAGCAAGAGAGTGAGAGTGAAGGATTGAGAATATTCCATTATCAGTGAGTTTGTAACCCATTTTCATGGAGTTTGTTACTGCCACACTCTCCTGGAGAGAGTTTGTACCTCAGGGATTCCTCTGAGCTCCTGCCAGCACATGCAGGGACACAGTAGAATCCCCTGCAGCAGAATTGCCTCCCAGCCAGCAGTGCAGCTGTTAGCTGGTTAACAGCTGTCTGTGCAACAATATGGTTGTTATTCTTAATTAGCTACAAATTCAGTAAATGGCTTCCAAACAGAGTACAATAGTCTATGAAAATGCTGAATAGTCTCAGATCCACAACAGACAAAAGTTTGGAGCCTCACTGGTGCACACTGACAGCAAGCTGTTGCCAATAATTTCCTGAGCACAGATTTTTATCTAAATACATACTATGGCTTTACCCAGACCAAATTTCTGCAGCTTGCTTGGCAGTGTATAGTAGAGGAGAGCTCTCTTGAAAAAGCAAAATCCTTAATATTAATTTCTTGTTTTTTTCCACCAAGCCTGATATCAACCCAATCTTAATTCACGTGGAACAGTTTGACAAATCCATATGGAAAGGAAGTATTCCTTCCCTTCTTTCAGATAAGCACCATGTTTCAGACAGCTTGTACATGGTACTCAGAGTGATTTGTGTTATCAACCAGTGCTGGTTTAGGCTCTGGTGGGGCTATTTTGTGACAAGTGCCTTACACTCACCTTCACCTTGACAACAGCTCAGCTCTTTGACCCAGGAAAGGTTTTTGGGAACAAAAATCACTGTTGCACTTGAGATAAATTTTTAACCTAGACAATGAATAAAACAGGTGACAAATTTCCCCATAAATTAGAGCCCAGAGAGCTTCAGTGCAGAAGTGCAGGAAGATTTGAATTGGATAAAACTAACCAAAAAAAANAGTGTAAGGATTAAGAAAAAAAGAGACAAAAAAAAAAAAAAAAAAAAAAAAAAAAATAAATCCTTCCGTCTCTGGAGTACTTGCTTGGTGACAGATCAAAAGAGGAAGCGGTCTCATGAGGTTGCAAGGGGCCCTGCCCAGGACACTTTAGGCATCTTCACTGAGACTATGCAGAACCCTTGGGAGTTATTCAGCCCCTTAGACAGGAACAAAAATAAATAAGCAGCTGGAGACCTCAGTCATTTTATGCCCCCTGACTATCCTGTGCAGGTATATATGTCTTACAGAGATTAGAAGTTCCCAGTGAAAAATTAAGCCAGTACCACTTGCACTGAGCCAGGTGGAGAAAGAAATAGAAAAGCACCCAGTTGGCTGATTTCCTAAATGCTTTGGCCAATTTGGTCAATTTTCAATTTTAAAATTTTTTGAATGCACCTTGACACTTTTCTCAGGTATCCTGTGTCCCTTTATGGATACGTGAATATACCAAAAATAAATGTGAGTGGTTTAGAAGACACTGAAGTGTCTGTCAAAATGTAAAGACCCATCTAGCAAACCCATGTATCAGGCATCCTGGCCTGTATCAGGAATAGTGTGGCCAGCAGGACCAGGAAGTCATTCTTCCTTTGTGCTTGGCACTGGTGAGGCCACACCTTGAGTGCTGTGTCCAGTTCTGGGCCCCTCAGCTCAGGAAGGACGTTGAGACACTTGAACGTGTCCAGAGGAGGGCAACAAGGCTGGTGAGAGGCTTGGAACACGAGCCCTGTGAGGAATGGCTGAGGGAGCTGGGGTTGTTTAGTCTGGAGAAAAGGAGACTCAGAGGTGACCTTATCACTCTACAACTGCCTGAAAGGTGGCTGCAGTCGGATGGGGGTTGGTCTCTTTCTCCAGGCAACAACTGACAGAACAAGAGGACACAGTCTCAAGCTGCTCCAAGGGACGTTTAGGTTGGATGTTAGGAAAAAGTTTTTTACTGAAGGAGTGATAAAGTTCTGGAACTGTCTGCCCAGGAAGGTGGTGGAGTCACCATCCCTGGATGTGTTTAAAAAAAGAGTGGATGTGGCACTCAGTACCATGGTTTGCCATGAGGTGGTGTTGGGGCCTGGGTTGGACTTGGTGACCTTGAAGGTCTCTTCCAACGTGGTGATTCTGTGGTTCTCTTTCTTCCATTGGGTGATAATGTCTCTGTAATTCTGACCTTTGAAAGTTGCATTTGTTGGCTGGCTGGGATGAAACCCCCATGCCATTAGCCCTGCACATACAATAGACAGCATTGTACAGTCTAAATTACCTTAGGAATTTTGCTCCTGAAGCAAGCAAGTAATATAGAAGATGTGATACTTATCTGTGCCTGGGCAGAGAGAAAAAAATCAATAAGATTTTGCCACATCTCATCATTTTGCCTTGTCTTACCATTTTGCACTTCCTTGCAGCTGCAGTCTGGAGCAGCCCCCTCTCCCTTGGGTAGCATCAGCTTCTGCTTCATCCTCTGGGAGAAAAAGTGTTATGTGTAGAAAAATACAGTCCAGATCAGGGGAGGCAGAAACACCATAACTTCTGTTCTGATTTAATTTGTGATGAGTTACTACTTCGGGTTACAAAACAGGTTTTTTGGCAGGAGCTGTGTAAGGGAGCAGGTGGGAGGATGTACAGGGTCAAACATGATCATTAGAATTCTCTGTCCTAAAAGGAAAAAAAAAAAGGAAAGAAAAAAGGAAGAAGAAAATTAACAGGAAATAGAAAAAATCCTGTTCTTGAGGTAGTTTAATTTACTTCTTCTAAAAAAAGAGGGGGAGCAAGAAGAAAAAGAAGAGCCCAGAGCAAATAACCTACTATAGACTTGAAATGACAGCAAATAACCTCCATATGGATACAATATCACGTAATTGCTGGGGCAATAATTAATGATTCTTTATGCAATACTTCAAAATCTTTTTTTAATTAAAAACTTTTTTTGTGTGCAAGTTATTTTGCTTTTCTCTTTCCAATGACTTGGCTTCTCCGTGGCCCTTACTGAGAGACATGAATCCAATTTGTTTTCATCTGGCAATAAAGAGGACCTGCAAAAAAGAAATCCTTTCATCTGTGAGGAGACATGAAGGTTGCTCCTGAATAAGTGTTGACACAGAGTAGTGAACCAAATGCTTAAAAGCTCCAAAATACAGCAAAGATTACCATTTATTCCAGTGGGGTTTAGTTCAGGATCCTAATGCTGTTGAAGTTTGCTAACATTGGGTTTGGGGCTCCCACCCAAACCCCAACAAGGGCTCCATTCATGTGCTCTGTGGATGAGGTGGATGTGAATTCCTTCCACTGCTCTCTGTTGTCTGTGCTGTGTTCCTGCCTTCAGGAGCTGCAGCAGGTTGGTTCATAATCAGAGGTATTCCCCAGCACCAGGTAGGAAGCCTTCCAAGACCTAAACTCCCACTGATGTGGGGAGATCTGCATGCTGGGAAACGTGTTAGAGACATCCAGAAGGATGTGTGTCATCCCATAGCATCTGGACCTGCTCAAGAGCAGCATTATATTCCCCATGGGAGTGGGCATAAAGTGAAACTGCTCTCAGCGGGTCAGGGCAGAGTCCTAAAGGGAGTTAGGGGGTTTCAGCACCAGAAGGGACAGTGTCCAGGCCGTGATCACCACTGTGCAGTCCTTCCATTTGTGTAGGGATGAACCCACAGTTTATGACCCCAACAGTGTCAGTTGCAGTAGGAAGAGAAAAATGAGAACATCCAAGTGACCCGAACACTGGGACACATCACAGAGGGACCTGCAGATGGCTGCTTACCTGGGTACCTGCAGTCTCAAGTCTGAAGGGCCAAAATCTTCCTGCTTTTGAAGATCTCTTGCCCTTTCCCAGATGTAGAGAAAGACAAGAATTATGCTCCTGTTTGTAAAAAGTCTTCAATAAATATAAAATTTTCTTAGCTCATCCTTACATTGTTTTTCCTTGATTGTCCTATGTTTATTTCAGTGATAAAGAGCATGGCAAGGTGAGCTGTTAGAGCCCTGCAAGCACCAGCAAACTACCCATGGCTCTGTCAGGGACCACATGAGAACACTTGGAACAGGCTGCCAGCTGCTTTGAATTGTATTTAGGCACAAATATCACTAGAAAAAAAAAAATCAGTAGTGTCCTTTGCTGATCTTAGAGAGGTGTTAAAGATGGGAAAGAATACAGCTTTTAATTTTCAGTGTAACTAAATAGTATGTAAGATAGCAACAAGCACAAAGTCAAGGTGATACTGCACTGAAATACAATGCTAAGATGTGTCAGCTGTTTTCCTGATGTATGGTTAACAGTCCAGGACAGTTTTCATTTAAACTGTGTTGGAATGCAGCTTTGTGGAAAAGGACGTTGAGGTCCTGGTGGACAACAAGCTGCCCACGAGCCAGCATTGTGCTCAGGAAGATCAAGAAGGCCAATGGTATCCTGGGATGCATCAGCAAGAACACTGACAGTAGATTGAGGCTGGTCCTCTACTCTGCCCTGGAGTGCTGTGTCCTGTTCTGGGCTCCTCAGGACAAGACAGACATGGAGATCCTGGAGCAAGTCCAGCAGAGACAGAGATTATTAAGGGACTGGAACATTTCTTCTGCAAGGATAGGCTGAGGGAGCTGGGCCTGTTCAGCCCTCAGAAGAGACAACCAAGACAGTGCCTTATCAGTGTAAGTACCTGAAGGGAGGGTACCAAGAGGATGGACCAGGCTCTGCTCGATGGTGCCCAGCAAAAGGACAAGAGGAAAAGGCAGAATGTGATGCACATGAAGTTCCATCTGAACTTCCATGTGGAAGAAATTCTCCACTGTGCAGGTGACCACACACCAGAATAGATTGCCCAGAGAGGTTGTGGAGTCTCTCTCACCAGAAATATTCAAGAGCTGTGACCACAACTGGAGTGTGGCTATTGATGGCTGCAAGCAGGTCAGAAAAGACAGAAGTGTGGGGAGGGAGCACCTACATCAAGAGGTGGATTGAGTGTGAAGAGTTGTCTCTGAAGAACAGCCAAGAGTCAAAAGCCTGTGGGTAAGAATCAGAGACCACATCAACAAAGGGAATCTAGTGGTTGATGTCTCCTGCAGGCCACCTGATCAGGAGGAGCCAGCTGACAAATCCTTCTTGCTCCATCTACAGGGCTGCAGTGATCATGCATTTGTGGAGTTTGCACCCTGAGGGATATGGGTCAGGTCAGGAGTAAAGTTAAGCCACTGAACCTTAGGAAAGCAAACTTCCAGCTCTTCAAGGACATACTCAATGGGATCCCCCAGGAGACTGCCCTCAAGGACAAGGGAGCGGAACAGAGCTGGCAGATCTTTAAGAAAGTCCTCCATCAAAAGAGCTGGCAATCTCCAGGAGCAAGAGATTGGGCAAGAAAGGCAAGAGATGGAATGTCTGAGTAGGGAACTGCTGGTCAAACTAAAGGGAAAGAAGCAACTACACAGACAGTAACAACAAGGACAGGTCACCTGGGAAGAGTACAGGGATGAAATTCTGTTGTGAAGGGTTAAAGTCAGGAAGGAGAAGGCAAAGCTGGAACTGAACTTGGCAAGGAATGCCAAAGAAGGGCTTCTACAGGTATGTTAACCAGAAAAGGAAGGTCAGAGGAGGTGTATCCCCTCTGACAAAAAAATGCTGAAAATTTGCTAACAGCCCATGGGGAGAAGGCTGAGGCTCTCAATATTTTTGCCTCAGTCTTCAATGGCAGCCTTTCTTCCCACACCTCTCAAGCAGATGGACAACAGGATGGAGACTAGGGGAGAAAAATGCTTCCCACTGTAAGAAAAGATCAGGTCTGTGATCACCTGAGGAACCTGAACATACATAAGTCTATGGGACACAACAAGATGCATCCCAGAGTCCTGGGGGAATTAGCTGATGCAGTTGCCAAGCCACTCTCCATGATATCCAGAACATCATGGCAGTCTGGTGAAGTGCCATATGACTGGAAAAGAGGAAACACTGTACCCATCTTAAAAAACAGTAGAAAGGAGGACCCTGGGAACTACCAACCCCTCAGCCTCATCTCTGTGCCCATAAAGTGGATGCTCTTTCCCTGGAATGTTCAAAGCGAGGTTGGATGGGACTCTGAGCAACCTGGTCAAGTGGAAGGTGTCCCTGTCTATGGCATAGGGGTTGGAACTAGATGATCTTTAAAGTCCCTTCCAACCCAGACCATTCTATGATGACCCACCTTGGTCCCTTCCAACCTCATCCATTCTGTGACTGTGTATTTCAATCCCTTTGGATTGTATATCATTATGTCCCAAAGACATTTTTCTCTAATTTGGAAAAACACTGCTTTTTCCAGCTGTGGTAAGAGAATTTCTGGTACTATTTCATGGACTCTAGTGTCTCTGAAAGTAGTGAAAAAACATACATCATATTAAAAAATGAGTGGAAAGATGCCATATTGAATATTCACAAGGTTAGTGTAATTAAAAGAAAGAATTTTAAATCATGCCAGGTGTTCAGTCACACCTGTGTGTTCGGGGCTTTGGGAGAGAGCAAGAGGAAGTTAGGGGCAATATATATAAATGCAATCCCTTATGTAGATATACTCCAGGTTTAGATACTTTGGAAGTATAAAGAATAGAACTGAGATTAAAGAGTATGTGCAGAAGAATCACATTGAAACTCAGCAGCCTCCTTATAAATTTTAGATCACAAATACAAACTTGTGTCAAGAGAAATGCTTGTCTGAGGTGTTGTTTGGACAGGATCTGAAGAATCACAGACTGTGATATATGAACAAAGAAACAGATTACAGACTCACAACACTAATTGCCAAGGCCTGCGGTTACCATTCCCCGTGTTTTGATGTATTCTGTAGATTTATAATGGCCAAGGGCCTGATTCCCATTTGCATCACCCAACAGTATAAAGTGAAATAACAACAGAATAAAAGGACATGAATGTAAGTGAGAATCTGGCCAAATACCTATGTCTTTTGAAGTTTTGGCTGGCACCCAGAAATAATCTGGAGACTGAATCTTCCTGGTTATTATCCAATTGTAACCCAGATGTGCTCAAAAAAAAGGGCATAAGCCTCCAGATGGGGGAAGGACAGTCCCCAAAGGCATGACAAACCTGGCAGGAATTTACTGATTATGCTGGTGTTCAGCTGGTGAGCCAGAGAGATGGGGGTTAGTACCAGGCATGGGGGTGATCAGAAACAGCATGGTGCTGTGGTCCTTGGGTGGGTCTTCATCTCCCTTACAAGAAATCAGAGGTGATTTGAAAAACTGATCACCACATTTTCCCCCAGGATGACTGGCCTTCTGAGAGCACTGGAATCAAACTGTATCACAAAAAAAAAAATTATCAAAAATACCATTACAAAAGCCAGTCTACAAGGTAGAAGCGAAGCTTTCTTCACATTTGTGAAAAGCTTCCAAACCAAATTGCTGCATATTATCCTATGCAACAGGCTTTACAAAAATTGCCTGTTCAAAAGTTTTCTGGAATATTTGTCCTAATGAATTGAAAAATTGAATCTTCCAGTCTCAAATACTAGCTGCATATACATAGTACTGCCTACTTATCCCAGGAAAACAGAATATTTTCTTCAAGGTAAGGTTTTTATGAGTTAAAGCCAACTCTGAGCACATAGCTCTAATTGATAAAGTTCACATTACCCTTCTGCATGACCAGACAAATGCAGAAGATTTATATGCTCTGCCTGGCTTGTTCATATCTGAAGAAGGGCCCACATATAGAAAAAAAATATTTTTGAGTTATATCCAATGTGGTGATGAAAGATCCTAGCTCCTTTTACAAACTTTAATTTGTATTCTCAGATTACTACAGCAAACTAGAGATTGAGGGCACCCTCAGTAAATTTGCAGATAACACCAAACTGGGAGTGAGTGTTAATCTGTTGGAGGGTAGGAGAGCTCTGCAGAGGGATCTGGACAGGCTGGATCAATGGGCCAAGGCCAATGGTATGAGGTTCAACAAGGCCAAGTGCTGGGTCCTGCTCTCGGGTCACAACAACCCCATGCAGTGCTACTGGCAGGGACAGAGTGTCTGGAAAGCTGTTCTGCAGCAAGGGACTTGGCAGTGCTGTTTGACAGTGACTGAACATGAGCCAATGTCTGCCCAGGTGGCCAACAAGGCTGATGGCATCTTCACCTGTATCAAGAATAGTGTAACAGCCAGCAAGAATAGGGCAGTGATCATCATCCTGTGTGTGGCACTGCTGGGGCTGCACCTCAAGTGCTGTGGTCACTTCAGAGCTACTCACTTCAAAAAGGTCATTGGGGTGCTGAGGCGTGTCCAGTGAAGGGCAACAAGGCTGATGAAGGGTCTAGAAAACAAGTCTTATGAGGAATGGCTGAAGGAGCTGGGATTGTTTAGTCTCAAGAAGGGGAGGCTCAGGCGGGATCTCATAACTCTCTACAACCATTTGAAAGGAGGATGTAGTGAGGTGAGGGCCAGTCTGTTCTGCCATGCCTGCAGTGAGAGGACAAGAGGAGATGGCCTTAAGCCAAGACAGAGGAGATTCAGATTAGATATTAGAAAAAAACATCACTGTTAAGGTGGTCAAGCACTGGAAGAGGCCGCCCAGGCAGGTGTTGGAATGACCATCCCTGGAGGCGTTTGAGGCATCGAGATCTGGCCCTGGGTGATGTGGTTTAGTAGTTTAGGGGTTACAGTGGTGGTGCTGGGCTGATGGTTGGACTGGATGATCTTAAAGGTCTCTTCCAACTTCTGATTCTAGGAAAGCAAGACACTTATTAGTGTTCCTGAATGATCTGTGCTTTACCAGGGAGGAGTGCTCTAAGTCTTTCAAAATAAGCTGCATGACGTCTGCTAGACTATCTTAAGCACTTCAAGTCAGCCTGTTATGCAATGTTTGAGGATCAATTTCCACTGCCTTCATCACATTCAGAGAGACTAGAAGATGACACAGTTCTCTTTCCCAATGTAATGTCACTGGACAGAGACAGGAAGTGACCTTTCAAGAGCTGAACCCTGTCTAGATGCCCTGATCTGTCCAGGCCAGAGTCCCAGCCCCTGCTGGGACACTGTATAAAAGAGCAATAACACCAAACATCAGGCTACATATGGACACCAAAACTCATTCAAAATTAATTTATTGCTTAATTAGCAACAAGTAAGAAAAACAGTGGCCATAAGGATTTTTCTGGGAAAAAGTCTGGCTGATAGAGCATTTGTTTGCTCTCCTTGCATCCACTCCTGCGAGTGTTTACTTCTGTTATCATTTGCCATGGTGACACATGCAAGCACGTGAAGCACTTCTTGTTGAGAACTGTGTTTCCAGTTTGTCTATTTACTCATTTCCCAACTTTAGCCCTACTAATGACAAATAAATCTCAGCAGTCCCTGTAGGGAAGCAAGTATATAAATGTCTATGCACTGTATCAACCTTAATCCAGTGGAAAAAAGTGTCAGAACCTTCATGCAATGTCAGTGATGATAAAACTTTTTAATCTCATGTGGAAGGAGAGCCTATTGTGGCCACAATGCTTAGCTTTGTTTAAACTAAAGGAAAAAATTAATATGTGTGCATGGGAGATTATAAGAAATTGTTGGGAATTCCCAGCACAAGTTGCAATGATTCCTATTGTTCAGAAAAACTAAGTCATAGCTTTTGATAAGTAAAAGGAAGATGTTATCCCTTAAAGTGGAGAATTTCTGAGACACTTTCCATGGGTTACACTGAAAAACCACTGTCTTGAAGGAAATGCTGCCACACTTTTAGGAAACTAACCTGATACTCAGTAGATCTAACATAATGCAAGACCAGGAAAGAACTCCTCCTACAGTTCAGCAGGAGAAGGTATCTCGGGTAGCGTTTTGTGATTGCTACTAGAGCATGACACGTAATACCAAATGCTATCCCATACACTACAATAGTAGGGCCACGATTTCAAGTGTACTGCAGTGCAGTGGGTGAACTGCATGGGACCCTACAGGCCATGCAACACCAGCTCCAGAGGAGAAGAAACACATTCTGTTCTTGCTGCACTTGTCCTAGCAGAAATCTATAAAGAGAAAGCAGATGGTAATTGTATTGAGAGTTCAACAACGTCTTCTACAACTAAGCAAACATTAATAATGTAAATATGCATAGAGTGTATTTCCTCATTTACATAAAAAATATTCTTCATATGGAAACACATGAAATTATGGAACATAGAATATATGAAACACGACGTCCTCTGTGAAAATCTTGAGGATCTGAATGAAAGCCTTCTTTACTCTGTGGCAATCTCCTGACTGACTGCTGTGTTTAATAGATTTTATTTTGGGGATTGTTCTAGCATCGATTTCTGGTTTGACCAACCATACCTTATAAAAAATGATGAATTGATTGAATATCATTGGGGTGGTAGAAAAGTGAGTGCATATTCATATTTTATTTTTATGAGTCAAGGACTCTTTGCAAAATTCAAACATTCATAAATAACATATAAATTAAAATCTTGGGTTTTGACCCCAGCCCAAGTCTTGTTTACAGGGATCTATCACATTTGGAGAGCTGGACTCTGATCTCATGGTCAGAAGGAAAAAAGAGCAGCATTTCTTTTTGCTTTAAGGCGAGATACATGTTCCCAACAAGAGCTGCTGCTCAGCCTTGCCAGGAGGTGGGGCACCTTCAGTACTGTGTCCAGTTCTGGGCCCCTCAGTTCAGGAATGTTGAGATCTGGAGCAGGTCCAGAGAAGGGCAACAAGGATGCTGAAGGGTCTGGAACACAAGTCCTGTGAGGAGTGGCTGAGGGAGATGGGGTTGTTTAGCTGGAGAAAGCTCAGGGGAGACCTTACTGTTCTCTACAACTCCCTGAAAGGTGGCTGCAGCCAGGTGGGGGTTGGCTTCTTCTCCCAGGCAACTGTGACAAGAGGACACAGTCTTAATCTGCATCGGGGAGGTTTAGGCTGGACATTAGGAAGCTCTTCATGGAAAGGATGATTGGGTGTTGGATTGGGCTGCTCACGGAGCAGGTGGAGTCACCGTCCCTGGAGGTGTTTAAGGAAAGATTGGATGTGGCACTAGTGCCATGGTCTGGTTGACAGGGTGGTGTTGGGTCATAGGTTGGTCTTGGTGATCTCACAAGTTTTTTTCAGCGTAGCTGATTCTGTCATTCTGTGAACAGCAGTCTGTGTGCTGTCCCTGAAGAAAGATCTCCCTTGTCACAGCTGAACATCCCAACCACTGAATGTCAGCACACTACCACAACATTTTTTTTGTCCTTTATTAAAAGTGAGGTCTCCCCATCTATCCATAAGTAGTTTTGAACAAAAAAAAACGTGGGCTGGGATGAACAGCTAGGGAGAGGCATGAGCCATCCAGAGTGCTCCAAATCCAGCAAGAAGGAGGAATTGAATCCTCGTCCTTGCCCTTTGTCTTCCTGTAACCAGCATGTCCTTGTATGGGCTGCACCATGTTGTGTGGATCACACTCAGAGGCCCCCACCACACTGCATCCAGACACAGTTCCAGATATTCCCATTACAACTAGATAGTAAAAAATTGGTGTAATCACACTCAGAGCAGAAGCATGTTCACAACACAACAAAAAATGCTCTCAGCCTGGAGGTCAGCTTTTCACATTCTCCTTTTCTTTTTAACTTCCCTGGTTCCCTCTGTTTCAGTCTTGAAATAAGCTTTTACTTATGGTTAACCTGGTTCTCAGTTCTGTTCCAGCATCCCTCTCATTTTTTCTCCACAACAGAAAGTAAAATTGTGTTTGGCGTTCTCTCAGTGTTTATTAGCAGACCTCCAGTGCTGTCTTTGACTCAGGGCCCTGATAAAGAAGTTTTTCCTAGCAGACTTGCCCTGCACACATAGTGCTATTTTATTATTCCGGATGGGTTTGCTCTTTTCTTGCTCCTTATGAATGTCACAACATCCCTGTGCTCATTTCTTTCTTGTGTGGACTGGGGCCAAGGCTGGCTCAGGTGCAGCTCTCTCACAGGGCTTGCCCTTCCTCCTCCTCCAGCCTGATTCATTCAGATGTCACAATCCAATGTTTATGAAACATCGCCATGGCAGTGAGTCAAACGTCACTGACACTGCATCATGGAGTGAATCAGGCAGGAGAAGGATATAAAAAGGGAGAGCTACTATTTATACACAGGCATTATAGGAATCAGCAAAGATGAGAACACACATGGAAGGCGATCACTAGATGTCTTATACATCACCTTTGGGTATTCTCCAGTGGGTACTTGGAGCAGCAGGAGTGCTCCACTCCTGCTCATCAGAGACACCCCACACAGCCCCCTTTTAGGGAGTTAGTGAAAAAGTGAAAAAACAACTGACTCAAATAAATAGAAAAGCCACTGAGCATGGCTGAGCATAGGGAGCAGCTCTGATGGAGGCAAGTTGTGGGAGCACAAAGGGAGTGTCCTGCTGAACTCTTGGCTGCCTTGTATCTGTGTCTGAGAGGTTTGTTTCTGTTTGGAGTGCTCGCTGATTGGGACAGATGAACTTTTCTCTCTTTTGTCAACACTGATGGTTAAAACATGAAAGTCTGCAGAGGAAGAGGAAAACAAAACAGCCTTTCAGACTTTGCTTTTCTCACTTGAACTGGTGTCAGACTGGAGTAACACCACCTGACTCCGTGAAATTATTACCAAATTATACCAGGACAAGCCAGAACCAGGCCGGTTGCCAGGAAAAATTGTTGTTTCAAATTTCACCCCTCACCTGTGATACACAACGTTTCTCTCACAGTGTTTGTATGGAACACACAAGGGACTGGATGTGACAGCCCAGAGGCCCACCCTGGTTCCAGGTCTCTGTGCTTATTACCCGGTTTATTGATAAAAAAAAGGGAGAAAAGTAAAGAGAAGGAACAACAGTCCGCATCATACATAGCCAGTCTCATGTGCTCCTTTTGGGAACATCTTTAAGCTCAGAGCAGTCTCTCCTCCAAAGCAACTTTGACAGGGCTGATAAGTCATGCTTGTCAAACAAGGGTTGGTATTAGTTAAAAATACAGTAAATAGATGAAAGTTAACATTTTTTAAAAATCACATAGGAGGAGATTAAGACAGTCTTTCTGATGATTTTTCCTGATACAGACACTAAAGGAACCTGATTGAAATTAAGATTTGACTTGATAATAACCTAAATCAGAAAAGAATACATGATGTAATTATTCCTTGATTTAAAAAAATAAACCACACATGACCACAAACAAACAAGAAGAGTTTAGAGCTTGAAAGGAAATAATATTTCAACTCAGACATGTGCCAGTGAGCATAGGAGTGGTCCAGTCTAAATTCAAATCCTCTCTTTACTTAAGCAAAATCTTTTTGGATAAGTAATGCAACATTCATGTGTTTAGGCAAACAACCTTTGTCCTGAATTCCAGGCAGAAGAGCTCACTGAGATACAGCACAAGCTGGGATTGTCTTGAATGGAGTTTTCTTTGTTTACAATTGGACTATAACGTCTATCCCCTCAAATTACATTAAATTATTTTAGGAAAAATAAGTCAGTTGGAATAAAAAGTCCTCCCTCATAAAAGATAATAGAATTAGGCTTGCTGTCTTTAATGTCATTGCTTTCCCCCTTGCCCAGTCCCAGCTATAACAAACCTATGTTTTTCATCCTGAAGTGGTACAGCAGGATGGATGCCAAATGGAAAGAAATCTGCCAACAGGCAATGAAGTGCAAATGAAAGTGCCATGGACAGTTACAAACACCCAGCTAGACTTCCTGCTGTGAACAGAGCAGGAACAAAGCCATGCTGGTTACCACTGAAAGTGCAGCACTAAGAAAGCCAAAAGGCACAGGCCAAACCAGCTCTGGCATCTCTGCAGAGGATGTGGGACATTCCCACCTGCACTCCCCATGCATCCCAGACTGCAGCACTCTGGGAAGAGGGATCCTGAGGAGCCAACCAGGTGCCTGCCCGTGGGCAGGGTCTGCACTTTCAGCTTCACAGCTACACAGTGGAGCTGCAGAAGTTCCTGCCAAGGTGTGTTCAGCCAGAGGGCAATAACTGCATGGAAGCAGATATCATGCTGTGCTGCTTTTCACTCCATTATCTGACTCATGTAAGTCAGTGTGATGCTTCTATGAGCAGGTTTAGGATATATCCACATGGCAATTTGCACTGTGGGTGAGTGTGAGCTCTGGCATGGAAGCCACGGGGCACAGCAGTGAGCCTGGTCAGTCTGCCCTACACTCCATAACCTGGGGACCACCACTGCTCTGCTGTTGTTGGTAAAGCTGCCACAGCATGGCAGGGCATGGGAACTCTTATCTGTGCTGATGGTGGCATTTGTCTCAGTTCTTTAGGTTTTTCCCCTAACACAGGACAGCCTTGCTAGAGCAAGTGGACAGGCAGCCAGAGAGGGTGAACACAAGTCCATCCAGATGCGGGTGAACACCCCACCACAGGGAGTCCTTTTACCATCAGCATGAGTCAGTCAGGTCTCCAACCCAAAAAGGGACATCAGTGGAATTCATGACCTCCCCTCTAACACTTGGCCTGTGGGTGTGTTTCCAGGTACACACGAGAGGTTTCCTGTTTGCTGTGCAGCACAAGGAATGTGTGTCTGGTAGACACATCCTTCCTGGGAACACTTCAGTGAAGGACATCCTACTTGACCGATTAGACAACAGAGGCTTGTGAACTCTGGCAGAGATCTTGCTCTTGAAGGAGGACTTGCGAGGTCAGCTCCTGAGAAGGAAGTGAACTAACTCTCAAGCACTCAGGAGATAAGGGGCTTCAGAGTACTCAAAAAAAGTGAAAAGTGCACTCCAAGAAAGTGGATATGGATATTTAGATGTGTGCAGTTTTTGTTCAGTACTTGTCTTAATAAGGAAATTCCTACTGATATCAAATGACCTGAGACATCAAATTCTATCAGTAAAAATAAATCCATATTTAAAATATTTGCATGGGAGTTTCAACTTTCTACAATAAAATGTCAAATGTTTCCATAGGAAATTAATCTTTATCAGAAGCTGACAGCAAAGTGTAAAAGTTTTTCTCAAATTCTGAGACTTGGTCACAGCTGCAGATTATCTTCTGCAGCATCTCTGTCTTTCCACAAATCAGCTTGCTCCACAAATAGAAACACAATCTGTCTTTTAGATCTCTGAAGGAAGACAGCAATGAAGATTTTACTCAGATTTGTGTTATTGTTTTACCTGAGTGCTTTCTACAATGTTGATCTCAAATTTTCAGGCGTTTTTCTCTGCCATATACTGGGTTTTTTTACATTGTTCAATTTCATCAGTTCAGAGATTGTTCAGGTACATCAAATGAATCATCAGCACTTGGTCTGATGCTGGCTTCCCACATTTCAGCAGCCAGACAGAGGCAGTGCCCTGGAAACTGTTGTTTTTCACTATGTCTTTGCACTCCAGATCAGTTTCAAGACTAACTTGAACTTCTCTATCTGTCCTACAGCTGATTCGAGAGTAAATCCTTCAAACTCCAAGAAGGTCTTATTTCTTCTACACCTTTTTCAAACCTATTTATTTTTCTTATGTGCTTTATATATAATTTTAGTGCCACCTTGATTTTATTTACCTGGAATAGATTTTCTCACATATTGAAAAGTTGCAACTCTAAACCATTTTAACTAATTGTATTGGTTTTTCCTTTTTTTTCTCATGTAATAAATACTGTGATGGCTTCAATGAGAAACCATTTAAGTGTTCATCACCAAATTTATGAACAGGTTATTATAGTACAAAAGCAGTGAATAGTTTGCTTTATTGAATTTCCCACTAAAATTCAGAATTTTTAAAGGTTTTTATGAAAACCACAGCTATTATTACTTTTCTAAGATGAAGATTTCAACTTCTTCCTATTTCAATTCTCCCAGCTTGAAAAGCAGTCTCTGCATCTGTATGTCTGCTATTACTTTCCTTAGTACCTCTTCAACATCTATATCTTTCCTGGGGACAGAATAATTACAACCATTCTCTGAATCCCAAATTCTGGTCTACTATAGACTTGAAAAACAATTTCAGGAGTTTTTTTGCCATCCATTCTTAAATGCTTTTGAAGTCTGTTTGCCTTTATAATTTCTTATGCTGTCAGAAAATGGTCGACAATCCCTTTTCAACTTCTTTGCCAAGCAATATTTGATGACCTTATGTTTGAATGTCAGTGGTGTTTTTCTAAATGTGGCTTACTCTGTTTTGACATTCCCTCTGCTTGCAGACACTTATAATTGTAAGATTATTCGGCATCTTCTGACACTCTGCTTTTGGTTTGACTGTCTAAGTCCACTTCCTAAAGTGTTTGTGTAATCATAAAACTGAAAATTAGTGGAAAGACCTGCCACAGTGCTTGAGACAAGAAGGTCTCAGAATTCACAGAGAATGAGCACAGCTGAGATATAGAAGTCACCTAAAAGCCAAACCGCCAGCTTAAATTGCTACATAATAGCTATTATTTAAACCTATTATGCTATACCTGGTGTTTCTTAATTTGTTTATTTTATATAGTTGCTCTTCCTTTCTCTTTCAGGTAATTATTTTTGACTGCTTTTTGTTATATTAAATGCTTAGCAGGTGTTATGTAATTATGAATGTAATTTTCTATTAAAGATTTGATTACAACTGTTCTTCAGGAGTAATAGTGTAAACAAAAAGTAGTAAGGAAGTTTACATTTAAGAAAACAAAACAAAAGTGTTATATTCTCCTCATATGTAGCAGATCACAACTTTACCCATATAGTGTAATGTTCCATTCAGATGTTTATGCCCATGCAGCATTATATTATGCTGAGAGTACTTTCATATAAACACAGTTCAGTGGATATCCACTGCCAAACTGCACATAGGTTAGTACAGTAGATAAAATATTGTCACAATAATTTGGTGATCAGATAGGCTCAGAATTTCTCCTACTGAGAAGCTCAGAAAAACAATGGCTGTAACAGCACAAACCATCCATGTCCATCGTAAAGCATTGGAGATTCTCTTGAAATTTTTCTATTTGCATGTTTTTCTCATTCTAAGAAACAGATGTCATGAGCAAACTATGGGCATCTTCTATCCATGACCGATGAAGCTCATCTTTGTTGCCCTGGCTTTGCAACTTCAATTTAGTCCAGTCATAAAGAGTTTCTGAGAACTGCAGGTTCAGAGTCAATTGGAGAAGCTGGTATTACCTGTTGTGCTTAATTTCTGCAAGGTTGGAGACATTGCCCAGACCACCAACCTTTTCTTTATTTGTTCACTGAGCAATTGCTCCCTTCAGTGCTGAAGGATCTAGAATAGGCTGAATTTTTTTTCTACACAGATCTGCACACAAATTGTATCCCCACCAGGGCGGGGAATATGCAGCACAAAAAGTTTGCTTCACAATGAACATGGACTGGCATGCACTTTCCTTGAACCCCACTTGGAGAAGGAAGAATTTCAAAGCTCAATTAACAACTCAGAGGAGGTGATGTAATTCGTTTTGGTGATATTTCTCAGTTACCACCTATTTAAGGCTGGCAGTTTTAGATGAATTGTGGTGAACAAATGGGCTTTGATTAAACTTACTTTTTAAAAAATAACAGAATCAGGTACAGCAAGTTGACAGGGAAAACATATAAGTTTAATTCTCTGTGTATGATGCTGTCTGGAATACTAATTCACTTCTTTGCAAAAGACTATCATTTGTGCATAATGGTTCAGCATATAGAAAAGTTGCCAGAAAAAGCACATTTGAAAATGTTCATTTCAGGGAAAAAAAAGATATAGCCATATGTGTCTAAGTCATTCAGCATTTACAAAATATAACTGATTTTTTTTTTAAAGTTCAGAACCTACAAGGTACACCAGCTGGTGGACTCAGAGCCTCAGCTGTGCCATCTCCATGTTTTAGTCAACTGTGAGGAAGACAAGCTTATGAAAACTAATTGCTGAAGCCAACCCCATTGCTGAACCAGTTGTTGAAAATCAGGGTGGTGGTCTGGAGCTCTCTGCTGTCTCTCCAAGGAGCTGCACTGCTGGGTTCAACTCAAAGGAAAGCTCCTTGCACGCTTCCTCACCTGCCCCCATCTTGCTCTCAGCTGGCCCTTGCTCCCCTTTCTTGCCTGGGGTTAGGTCATTGTGGAACCCCACCACTGTCCCTAGCCACCTGCCACTCCCAGCCCCTCTTTGGGACAGCTTCTTGGTCTTTTGGCAGGACACATCTGACCACAGAACAACATTTTCTAATTGAAGGACTCATGACCTCCTTGCAACTTTTCAAGTCTCTGAAGAGGTGTATTCACAGAAACACCTCTGTATTCTATTATTTAAGACACAGTTGTGCAACATTTAGATCTTCAACCTCCAACTTAACTTCCTCAACAGCTCCTCAATTCTGGAATTGCCTAAAATTTCATGTGCTTCTCCCAGTAAATTTCCCCAGATACTAAACTGTCTTTTGCCAGTCACACCCAGAATTGCTTAATTCTTGAGAGTGCTGAGAAGCTGAATTAATGTCTGATTTTTGTCAGAATTTATAATCTAAGCTTATCCCCCATGTCTAGCAGCGCAGCACTACATCTTCTGGGTGCACACTGCCAGAGAGATCCTGACACAATGCAGAGAGGTAGGAAGGTTTTACATCCCTTCTTCTGCCTGACCCCAGCAGTCAGGTCACTTGGCTAAGACGTGGGAAGATTTCTCAGCAAACTAAAGGAGCTGTAGTTTCTTCTACTCTGCAAAGAGGTCCCCAGTGCTGCAGCACCACCCAGCAGAGCAGAGCAGCTCCTGTAATACGTGAGCTGTCAGAGCCAAGCAGCCCCCCCAGTCACACAGGCTGCCTCTGACTCAGTGGTGCAACGCGAATCCTTAACCCCAGAGAGCTCACAAACTTCCCAAGTAACTGCAGAGCCTCAGAGCACAGGGAATTCTCCCACTGGCTGGTTTCAGCCTTTCATGCCGAGACACTAGCACAGCTCCCTGCCCTTATGCCTGACAGCCACAAGGTTCTGGACCACTTCTGCTCTTTCACTGTCCCAATAAATATTTCATGGTTCTCCCTAAATTAAAACTGTGCAGGTCAGACAGTACTCTGACTTTAACAGGGAAAGAAGTGCCTTGGAGCTAGGTTCTCCAGAGTCTTTGCCCTGTTATGGATCTAGGCCTCCATTCCAACCCATTAGTGCACTTTGAAAATGATGTTTCTGTCTTCACAGGTGCAGATTAGCAGTGGGAAATGGGGCCACATCTCCTTAGCTGTTTTTGGAAACCTGACTAGGCAGTCACTTGGACATTTTGCTTTGCATTTTCACTCAGATTCTTCCAGGATCTGACTAAGGGGCACTTTGGAACATGTTGTCCATGCAACTTTTCACTCTGTAGACCAATTCCCAAGCATGGTGTGCCAGGAAAAAGGTGCTCTTGTCTACCTAACTGACTTAAAGTGCTTAAAGATTGTCATACAATCACTTAAAGATTTCTGGCTTCAGCACCATTATCTTACCATGAAAGATACCCCACATGCATCTTTGCCATCAGTGCAGTTTCCTGCCTATTTCAGACAGATGTGATGTGGAGACAGTAAGCCTCAAAAGCCTCAAAAGCAATTCTTCCTCTCTGTTATGCAGATTTATGTGAAAACAAATGCATTAAATGCCAAATTCACACACTGAGTTTTATACACAAAGGCATGAAAATGAATGGAGGTGTTCAATTTTCACTACCAGGGCTGCTGGTCAAGCTAACCAGTGGACCTTCATGAGAGAAATGTTTCCTGCAATGATACTGATGTTCTTAATTAACTGGATTATTGGAATCCTTCCCCCTGTTTCATGGAGCTTCTTCCTCTGCCTTGTGTTTTATTTCTTTTATCTGGGTTTCTCAAGACTTCTCATCAGCAGCCAGAGGGTATATTTGTCTGCAGTATGAATGAAATTCTAGTGTTAGATTTATTTCTCTCTCTACTCTAGTGTATTTGGTCTGATTGTTTCTGGGGTTTAATATGTTTTTATCCAGTGCTTTATTATACAGTGCTATGATATCTGTAAACTCCACATAATCATAGGAATGTTGTTTGGAGGAGATGTCTGAAGTTCATGGTCCAACTTTCCCCTGGCAGCAGGAGTGTCACCAATCTGATGAGATCAGCTGTAGCTTTGCCTAACACAGAATTGAAGCCCTCCTAGAACAGGTTTCACAGCATCACTGGGTAGCCTGTTCCACCTCTGCTCTACCCACGCAGCAGAACTGGACAGTAGCTCCCCTTGATCTGCTGACCAAGCTCCTCACCATGTATCTCAATGTGGAATTTCCAATGACAGCACAGCTGTGGCTCATGTCCAACCTGGCATCTGCCTCCTCGACCTGTCACTGAGCCAGAGCTACAGCTGAGCAGGGATTATTCCTCTGTGCTGAGCCTCACAGGGGCTTTGCTGGTGCAGCCAAATTTACTGATGTGCCCATCAGCCCCTCAGCCAGGTGCCAGCACGGGTTTGCTGAGGCCGTGCTCGCTGTCCAGGCTGCTGGTGACACCAACCCCGTGCCTCAGTAGCACCCCTGGCACTCTGTCCCCTTTCTGACATAGCAAGATATGCTGTGAGACTGCACCGTGGTAACCCAATGCAAGATCCAAAGCCTAGAGAAGCAAGAGGGAATAAATATTTTCAATGATTCTGCCAATGGTGCAGTGCTTGGAATCCCCAGATATAATTAAGCTTTGTCTTGTAGTTCCAAGCTCCCTGAGCACAGGCAGAAGAAGTTTCAAGCAATTATTCTCATGACTGAGCCACAGACAAGAGCATATAACATGTTGGGCCAGAAATTTTACTTCTCTGGGCTAAGGGCCAGGTATTTAGTGACTAGAGGCACCTTGTGCCAAAACACATCTCCACCTATTATGGAAGGTGATAGAACAAATATTACACTAGAGCTTTGCTATTCCTGAGTGAAGTGTAGAACACTGTAAGATTACATTTTGTTCATTACCAGAGGAAGTTACAATCACCAGCATCCATAAGAGTTTTTTCTACATATTTCAAAGAGAGAGCAAAATTGCATCATAAATTAATAAAGCAACAGCTAATGCATCATATTCCAAAGTGTCCTACTTTATTTAACAGGTTTGTTTTGATTCTTCATATGTATGACTAAATCTGAACTAGTATATTTTGCTTGAAGTGATAAAATTTTACTATGAGCATATTGTTTAGACATTCCTTTACTTTTTCCAGAAAAGAATTTTTTTTTTGTTTTGTGAAAAACTTCCTGCAGTAGGGACAGCTCTGTGTTATTCTGGGGACTACGAGTTAGTTGTTCCACTTGAATATTCTCTACACTTAAGCTCATATGCTTTGACGAGGTGTGTAAGTTTAAAAGAACAGGGCTCTGCTATTCTATGTGTGAAATAAATACTTACCTGTTAACTCATTTGACATTAAATAGAGCATGAGGTAGAGTGCAGCAACTCTGCACAAAACTGTGCACCTGCCCGCTGCACTGTGAACCCCATTTTCTGTGACAATTGCTTGATCTCAGCACATCTGACAGTGGATTAACAACATGAATCCTGTCAGGGTCACCTTCAAACCAGGACAGTTCCCAGGACAGTGATTTGTTGGGATGGGTCCATCTGGTGGCTGAAATTCAGCTGTCTGAAAGTTCTGGAAAAAGATCAACAAAACAGAACTAAATTCAATAAGGGAATCTGCCTGATAAAACAGCAACCAGGACACATGCCAGAGGACCAACCTGGAGGAAGAAAAAAGAGAAGCAAACCTGCCAAGCCAAGGACACTCTCCAAGGAAAGACTCACAGGAAGAATGAGGTCAGAATTGGAGCAGGGTGTGCAGAGTCTAGGAAAGGGGTCTGCAAGTTTTCTAGCACTTTTAAAAAAATATATTAGTAAAAGTGAATGTGTTTCAGTAACTATTCTGGTAGTACTGTCTGCCTCATATATCTGGCACACAACCACTGCTGATCAAGAACCAGGAGATAACCAACAAATCCCTGGCCTGAGGGTTTTAGAGTCACATTCCAAAAACACCTTAGAAACCTGGACCAAGCAAAACTGACCTGGCTTTTCCCAGGCCCACTTGGCTTACAAGTACATGGGATCCAGCAATGATTCAGAGCACTGATATTCATCCAGAGCCAAGCTGCAACTTCTGCACATCATGTTCCCTGGATGGATACACGATCTACTCCAGTCAGTTAACAAACTGAAAGCATCATTCAGCTCATTGTAACACTCCAGCAAAGCTGGGTGAGGCTTCATGGACTCATGCCAGTTTACAGCCAATGCATTCTGGCCTCCCTAAGTTCACAAGGGTGAAAGATTTGATTCTATTGCTTCAAATCAACTAAATTAATTATTATTTTCCCACTCAGGACTGAAGCTAAAAACTCTTGAAAAAATATAACTAAACCAGAATATTTCAAATTTCTGTATCAGCATCACAGACAACCAAAGCTACACTAACATATGCTCTCTATGCTTTCTTTTTTTGGACTATATCTCAGCCTAAAGAACTCAGCTTTTATCAAGGTTGCCCATAAATTGCTTCCTCAGTACTTTGGAACTTTTCATGGTGCTTTCAAAGGGCCATGTACTAGGTCATAACCAATACCATCACACCAGACTTTTTGATATTCAGCAAGATTATCCATCCAGGAATGGGTATTTCTCAGGAGCTGATCCAAGCTTGCAGAATAAGTCTTGGGACATTCACTAAGCTGCAGGTATTCTATGGAGCCATTCACAAAGCAAAGAATTTGAAATTGGGTACATGACTCCCAGATCAGCTTTATGAGAGACAGTGAGGTTTCTCAGAATAGTTTTATTGTGGTTTTCTTTTTCAGTTTTTATTTTGTCCACTTCCTTTGGAACATGATTGACAAGGCTGCAAAATACCACTTATGTGCCACAAGAGGAAAAAATATTCTGCTCTCTACATATTTTTTTCCCATTATTAAACCCTCAGCAACATTAAAGTATGTCTGCAGCATCCAGATGTTTCCTACAGCAACACATACCTGATACAGATCCCTGGTCCCTCAGGCTGCCACTTTTATATCCACAATGCAGGGGAAGGATCTGGACCAACAATACCATTTTGCACAATGCTAAAATCTATGCTCTAGAGAAAAAACAGCTGCAATATAAGCATCAGCCTGGCTTCCCACTGGCTCTACTTGTTGAAACAAGAGCAAATCCCTTCCAATGTAATCTTTACCTCAGGAAGGACAGAAAACAAAGAGACACAACTAACATCAAACAGTGTGATGTATCCCTGTGTTGTACTTTCCAGCTAGCCAGGGAGCAGCACTCTAATGTTGGTTATCAACATCTCAGATTTAAATACACACTAAATTATAAGACTAGGAGCATTGAAAACAAACTTTTCCATATTTCTTCCCTTGTCTCTCAAAGGACCACAGAAGTGATTGCCCTTTTCATTCAGAAATAATCTACAGTGGGCAATTCCTTACAGATAGCAAAAGCATTATGTTTCACAGGTGGTTTTGGAAGGGTCTGAGAATGTTTATAAGAGTGATGAGTAGATGAAAATGGGGACATGAGTGCTGACTATGTTCAATGGATTTCCATCCCAATCAGCTCCAGGCTGCCTGTAACAGCGCAGCTCACCAGGTGTGCCCTCCATGGCCTCACACCCAGAGGCCACTCTGAGATGTGAAGCAGGGCTTGGTCTGCTGGGGCAGGCTGGAGAGAACCCTCAAACCTGCACTCCTGACCCAAACTGGAAGGCACTCAGTGAGCAACTTGTGCTGTGGAATATGGCATGCAAACACTCTCATTTCCAGAGGAAGAATTTGCAAGAAAATTAGGAAGTGTATCTGTAGCAAATCAACGAAAACATTGATAAGAGGAAGCATTTCCTTGCTCCCCCCCTTTACAACATTTTACTTCCACTGCTTTGTGTTCTTCCTGTATGTCCTAACAGCAAAATTAAAGGCGTTCTCCTTTTCCTTATCAAAGATTTTTTTTTTTTTTTTTACACAGGAAAGGACTGTGAAATAAAGTTTTGACAGATAGCTAGGTCTTCTTTTCGTACAAGGGAGACACGTGGCTAAGTGTGATTTTTAAACAAAAACTCGTTTAAAAATTGTATGCAAAGGGGAAGGAAAATATTTTCTTTGAGTTAAATATTAATTTTTTTTCTTTTCAGGCATTTAATTTTCCTTTGTTTTTAGCAGGGAAAAACTATTAATGTCTTTGCAAAATCCTATACAAGGCATTTAGAGCTGACCAGAGATAGGCAGTGGCAACAACAACTTTAATCTGTAATTGCTCATGGTCTGACACTTCTCTGGCCCATTGTTGCAACCTGGCAGGAGGTCCAGGAATCCCTGAAAGCCCCAAGTCCCAGATGATGGAGACAGGGCCAGAAATTCGGGCATTGATGAAACCAAAGGAGCAGCTGGCAGAAACCAGGCCCTTGGGGAATCTCAGTTTGGAAATATAGTTCTTCATATGCTGTATTTTGGGTTTGGCAAATCAAAAAACCTCCAGGGAGAAAAAAATGGGTTTGTTTCCCTAGACCTATTACAACTGAATAGCACTTTTAGCTATGGCACAGACACTTCTGCCACAAGCAGAAAGAAGCAAAGAGAAATCTGCTGCCTCTCTTCTGCTGCATTTTTTGCCCAGGTTTTCACCTTTCAGGGTTTTTATTACCAGGTTTCCTCCACCTTAGTGAGAATGAACACATAATATTTATCCCAAAATACTGAATGCAAATATATCAGAAGGTGACACTTATCAGTGATGCTCAAAACAAATTGAAGATTCATGTCTGATGCCTGCAGCTTGACAACATTTTCAGTGAATCCTCAGAATAATGTAAAAAGAGAAGACTCCTGAGAAGGTTTTACTGCTGAATGGATTCAGCAGCAATGCCAGTTTAAGGAATTTAATTTTGCTTCTCACAAAGTTTCTCCCAACTCTTCTGATTTCAAAATAGTTTTGGGGGACATGGAAATGTCAGAAATAGATTTCACTGCTAATTTTACCCCAAACACCTGTTGAAAGCAATGAACTTACTTAATGTGAAATAGCCTGCACTGTGCAGTGCTGGATTCTATTCTATATATTTATATATATCCATGATGAACCCAGTTTCTTTTTAGAAAACAATTTTTCTCAAAGTACTAACTAGTCAGTAAGCCACAGGGCTTGGATAAGGAGTTTTTAAATGTCTTTAAACAAAATTAAATGTAGACTAATTCAATTTAAAACAGAAAAGGGAAGAAAGAAAAATAGGGATTTGCCATCAATGCCTGAAAGATTTTGTTTTGTGCAACCTCATTGACGTTATCATTACTCTATTTTCATCAAGTTGCCTGACAGGGCTCTCTCTGCAGTGTGGAACTGGCTTTTAGCAGGCTGTGTGTTGCAGTTTGCCAAAATCTTAAATGCCATAACTATCATTAGTGCAACTGTGAGTGGGTAAGGTGGTGTTTATGAGCTCACAGCCCTTCCACCCTCTAATACAATTATGATGTTTGTTTTATCAAGGGGATTCATTTCACCCTCTTGCAGCTTTATATCTGAGTGGATAGAAGTAAGGTCCTCTTTCCTTTAACCTTTTAGTGCTATTATACTGGCCAAAACCTAAAGTATATTCTTGTTTTCAAAATACAATGGGAAAAAGTGGAAAAACAAAAAATGAAATGAAATAAAATAAAATAAAATAAAATAAAATAAAATAAAATAAAATAAAATAAAATAAAATAAAATAAAATAAAATAAAATAAAATAAAATAAAATAAAATAAAATAAATACATTTTGCAAGGCAGTACTCAGGCTACATCCCTCCCCTCATAATTCCTGGGCCACAGAACCATACTGATTTCTTCCGGTCCACATGCTCACACCCAAAAATCTGCATAGCTCAGTGAGGGTTGAGGTAGGTGTGGTTGTGGCATCTCCAATTGTTCCAGGAGAGCCCAAGATGACTATGACCATCAGAGATCAAAACAAAGTAAACCTATGCCTTGGAATTAAAAGCAAATTTATAGTTTCTTATTTTTTCTTTCATTTTCTACAATTTTTTTTTTCTTAGGATTTAGGGTCTACAGAAAAAAATATCCTGCATTTAGGAAACTACAGGAGGTTATTCAACAGCTGTTTCCTACTGAGAACTTTAATCTGATTGAAAAAGTGAAGCAATAAAAAAATAACATGCATCTATGGAAAAATGACAGAATCATGGAATTCGTGACTTTTCTGCTCATCTGGTTGTGGCCACTGAAAAGCAATGGTACAAAGATGTCTTACTGGAAAAACATGACTATGACCTCAGTGTTCCTCCAGAACATAGAATTGTTTAAGTTGGAATAGACCCTGAGTCTCATCAAGTATAACCATTAACCCAGCACTGCCAAATCCACCACTAAATCTTGTCCCCAAGTGCCACATCTGCTCACTTTTTAATCACCTCCAGGGATGTGATTCCACTGCTTGCCTGAGCAGCCTGTTTCAGTGCTTGGCAACATTTCCAGTGAAGAAATTTTCCCTAATATCCAAACAAAACCTCCCCTGGTGCAACTTGAGGACATTTCCTCTGATCCTGTCACTTGTTACCTGGGAGAAGGGACCAACCCCAGCATGGCCACAGCCTCCTTTCAGGAGTTGTACAGAGATCCCCGGAGGCTCCTTTTCTCCAGGCTAAACACCCCCAGCTCCCTCAGCCACTCCTTGAAGGACTTGTGCTCCAGACCCTTCACCAGCAGTGTTGCCCTCCTCTGGACACACTCCAGCCTCTCAAAATAGCTGAGGCAACCAAGCCAGCTGGGCAGTTCCCCTCAGGCACAACAGTGCTGTCCCCTCCCGCGTTTGCTTACAGAGATGCAAATGGATTTCAGATTTCAACATGAGCTGCTAAAATTTGACATGTTGCAACTTAGGAGCACCAGAAAAAAATGCAAAAAAAGTTACATTTTAAGGGCATTTTTAAAAAAATTTGATGTAACAGGAAGGAAAAAGTACCAGAAAATCTGCACCTAGGAAGCTTATGTTCTCTAGTCCTGAGAGCTCTGGGGGAACATCAGAAATTGTGAGCTCATTTATGAATTCTTTTCTTGCATAATTTGCTTACATCTCAGTTCTGCTTGCAAAGACTAAACTCACTCTATCCCCTGTGCTATGCTCTTAGACCTCCTGCAGCACCCACCTAATGAGCACCTTCGACCCTGGGGTCATGCACCGATGCAGAGCTCTGGTGTCACACCCTGCCATGCACAGTCACCCTCAGAGCAGCCTGCTCCCTGCTCCTGAGTTGGCTGCATGGACAGAAAATGGATGAGACAAGCAGACAAAACGATGCTCACAGCTGCTCCGGGGTCAACATCTGCACAGGTGGTGGCTGACTGCCATTACATTGGGTTCCACAAGCACAGGAGAAAATACTGGTGAAACTCTGCAGCGTGATATGTGCTGTGTATGAGAAGGCAGGGTCACAAGCATCTTCTGACTTTCCAATGGCATCTGGGAGTCTTTTGGGTAAAATCGACAGGAATTTCAAAGTTCCTAGTGGACTTCCCATTTCCCATAGTTGGAAAAATGTTTAGATTATCTAAGGTAGTAAAAATCTCCCATCTGTACAAACTTGTTGCTCACTATCTTTCACTGGTGGGATACATTTTGGAATTTCAGTATGTGAGGTGTGATTTATGCTCTGCAAAAGTTGTAGGGGTATTCACTAATCAACAACAATTTATTGTACTCCCATATGGAAAAATAAAATTTGGAAAGAGAAAAGAGAAGGATGACCTCAGAATGGAGCCTGTTAGAAGACAAGGATCACAATTCCCCGTCATCCTCCTGAGAGATTTCATTCATACCTGCATTTTGGACATATCTCATAGAATAATCATGAAATTAGGGCCAGTCTCATTGAAGGAGAGGAAGAGGGAATTGGAGTTATATCCCTGAAGTGAAATTCAGTCACTCTGGGCTTGTATATCTACATTGTATGTGGCAGTCCCAGCCATCACTGATCGCAGCAGGAAGGGGAGGATGAGCATTTCAGAGCAAAAGGGGAAAGAAATCAAATCCAGATAGAACAAGATCACACATTTCAATTTGCATCTGTATCATCTTTGAAGCTGTGGTTGCAATTATTGAACGGAGATGACTGGAAATGTCTTTCATACCAAAATGTCTTGGTTGCACTGAGTTTCTCTTTTAGCATGTCAAATCAATGAGCTGGTGTTTGGACAATGCTTTGAAAAGAGGAAGCAAGATATTACATACACACACACATGCACATGTGTAGCCCCACAACCTTCTGTGCAATTAGTATTTGTGAGGAATGGAAATTGATGTTTTAACTAGAAGAAGAAAGACACAAAACAGACATTTAAAGCTTAAGTTACTTTGTAGATTTTATTAAACTTAACAGAACAAAGAAATCATGTCACTTGGGAAAACAAAAGGACTGAGAGCAATATACTGAAAAATAAAGACTTTTAAAAGTTTTCATTTTAAACCAAGTTTAGGACAGCACAGATAGCAAAGTAAATCTGCAGCTCACTACAGGATTACATTGGAAAGTAGTGTTTCTGTATCTTATTTCATCATTCCATTGTGCTCCATCGATTTACTAGTTTGGTAGTACCAAGGCAAATGTGTAATTTTCCTTTACTTACTTACTACATCATAATAAAAAATAAATGGCAGTGTGAATAGCTATTAATCCATATGTCAGCACAAGTTAAATAACAAAATAAGAAGTATGTAACAGTTCTTGATGACACCTGTATAGATACATCTTTTTCCCCTTTCTGTTCTCCCCAGTTTCATCAACCATTCATGGCTGGCTGTGTAAGTGTCAGAATTTAGCTAGGTGAAACCTACGGGGAAATTTTGAAAGAATAAGATATTGTAGTTCCACACTGTGACACAATACCCTATGATTCAAGAAGATTAGTCAAATCTTTGAAATCTGTTGCATTCAAGGTGGATAGTTCACTTTAATATCTTCTACTGCAGGTTTAAACTAAACCTCTGACTCCAGTGTTGTTTTATAAGTTTTTCCATAATGCTCCATTTTCTGAACTCTACAAAGCTACCCCCTGCCAGTGGGGTATACTGGAGGAAATAATTTCTCTCTTCTGACAAATTGCTCCAGACTGATGAACATAAATTTATAATTTGGATCGCAATCAGAAAAAAATATATTACCTTGGAGTAATATCTATGCATTTTGCTAATTTGATGTCATAATGAAAAAACTGTTCTAAAGGCCCTCTGACAGTGAGGGTGCCTACACAAGCACTTTGGTTTAGCTCAGGGAGCACATCTGATGAGAACAACCCAGTGCTCCCCAACACCACTTGTGGTGTTTCACATCGCGGAGCAGTCTCAGAGCACACACAGTGCTCCCCAAATGGAACAAAACCAGAAGGTGAGCTCCAGCTGCTAATGAGCTTCCAGGGAATGGGGCCAGACTAGAGCTATCTGGAACCAGCCCTCCAGCTGGTACACACCTCATGCAGCAGATCCTCTGCTTATCAGCCCCTGCTAGGCACCACTACCAGTTAATGTGGAAAGCCTCAGGGTATTACTTTAATTCCTCTCATTTTCTCATCCTTCTGAATAAGACTGCATTTACTAATTCATATTTTATTAATTTGTATTTCCAAAGAGCCTGGGATCCCCCATGGAATCCAATACATTACTGCATTAACTGCCAAGAGAGAAAACAAGAGCTTCTCCCTGGAGAGCTTCTAACAGACTAATAGAGGACATGGGATTAGATGGAGATGGATAGACCAGTGACTGTGAAGGGATAGTGCAAGAACATGAGTTAAACATGGCTGATCAGAGAAAGAAGACACCTTCTAAGCACTGAAAATCAGATAAGTGATGGAAATTAGGCCAAGAAAAACACTGAGAACACAGAAAAAAATTGTATCGGTGTGACAGAGAAGTTGAAGCAGAGAGGATGAAAAGAGGGGTCAAAGCCATGCTTTAGAAAAATATGTTTTACAGCACTAGTCCACATGAATATAAATGGTCCAAAGTTTAAAAAACCCCAACACTGTACCCAAAATGCCATCTAATGCATGACCTGAACCAAGGCACCAGCCTTCAGCACATGATAACAATTCTTTCTTCTATCCAGAATCACTTCAGAGATGGAGACATCCCCTTTAACACTTCCATTACCACATATATTCCATGCCAACAGTGGAAACATAATCTTAAAATAAAAACAGAAATTTCCCTTTTCACTTGAAATACTTGGACAGTGGTGCTTTCAGCTGGAGAAATCTTGTGACATAAAGGGACCTGTAAACACTCAAACAAAGAAGACTATGTAGTAGACAAGTGAAAGAGGATATTGATAGTGCTGTTATCACCACAGTGAAGTGATTTAGAAGGCATGAATTTAAAGTACCAGCTGTTCCATTTACTTTTCCTGCTTTCAACATAGCACACATAAGTGAGGACACTGGGGAGCTGTCTTCTCCTGCCCAGAACAGGAACATGTCCTGATCTACGAGAAGGGAAAACAAGAACTCTGAAGACACTGAGCTAGCTTGGGTTTCTTCTAGTGACTGAGCCTCCTTTAAACTCACAGCTATTCAGCTAAAGAGATCTTCAGCAAAATGAGCACTTGCTTCAAGTGCTCAGTGTACTTCAAGAGTCACACAAAAGAGCTTTAGTATGAACAAGAATCAGGACTGTAAGTGCAAAGCACTTTATTTGGTAGAGTATTTCTAATTTTCAGTGAGCATCAGTGAAGAACCATATTATACTGTGCACATTCAGCACAGGAAACATTTGTCAACTGGTCAGACAGCTGCCAAAAGGAAGTCACATATTCCCCATTTTGAATTCAGACAATATATAAGGTCTATCTTTTACATCTGCAGAACAAGATCATCAGCTTTGTCAAATTGGGTTTATTGCTTTGGTTTTTGTTTAGTACTTTGTGGCAAGAGCTATTGGATTTAATTTGTGAATTAAGGATGAAATTCAAGTTTGTCAGTTGTGCTGCAGCTGGTGTCAGGATGCACACGTAGGCGTTAGTTCCCTGGATGGCTCCAGAACATGGCTCCTTCTGCAGAGGTGACATAAGGGACTGAACTGAGGCACACTGATTGATCTCTCTGCCAGCCTCAAAGCAAAGCCTTTGCCTGATTTCTGCAGGAGGTGTCCAGGTGGGAATTTTGGACAGTCCCAGAGATTTCACCAGACAGTTCCTGCTGTGTTTAGATAATTTGACACACACTACTCCTGTGCTGCAATGTGCTAGCATCTAGGAGGGAGAATCTGGCCAGGCTGAGGGACTCCTCCAGGCAAATTGTGCTGTAGAATTAACAAAATTGTACATAGATACTTGTAAATCATCAATAGAAACCATTCTTGTCTCTGCAGAAAGGCTCCCAGGGAAGTAGTCACAGCACCAAGCCTGAAGAGTTCAAGAAAAGTTTGGACAATGCTCTCAGACACATGGTGTGGTTCTCAGGGCTGTCCTGTGCAGGGCTGGGTTCTGGACTTCAATTATCCTTGTTGGTCCCTTCCCATTCAGGATATTCTGTGATCCTCTGCAGCCCAGCATGGTCACATGAGTGGAGCAAAAGAGGAGCAGAGAATCCCACTCTGTCGAGCTGAACATACCCTTGCAAGGACCCTCTCAGCAGAGACTTCCATCATCATCAGGCTGGGACTGGCCTTCCAGTTCAACAGATTTGACTTCCTGGGTGAGTGCTACCCTGTGCAAAGGTCCCAGTAAATTAGTTTAGCAAATATTTTGCCCATGGGTGTCTGTGTAACAACTTAGTCTCTCTAGCTGTGCCCACTCTCATCCTGGCAGCTCCAGTGATTCACAGGAAGGACTGCTTTCCCTGGCCTTCACCTTTACACAGACAGGCTCCACAAGACCTCTCTGGAACACAGCAAAAAATACCACATTATCTTCTTTTTTTTGATACACACATAGGAAATTTTAATTCTTTTGATTGTACATGAAGTGTGCCACCCAATCCACTTGCTGACCCTAAATTCACATCGATAACCATGGAAAAACCTACACAGCCTGCAACTGAACTTTTAGCTCTAGTTCTATGTTTTGGACAAAGATAATTATTGCTCTTACTGATATTTGATGAAGGTGTTTATCTACTTTATGTTTTCATGCTGAGTGAAAAGGTACAGGACTATTTAGCTAGTTTCACCCAGTTCCATCACACAAATTCAATGAAAAGTCCAATAGAGAATTTCTTGGCCAAAGTCCAATTAACATTATGCTGATTTACATCACTGCATTATTATAATTGACAAAGGATAATGGATCAAGTTTAAAAATTAATGAGTAATCCTGACTTCCCTTGGCAGCTTTAGCCAGAACCTACCAAAGGTGTTTGTTGCAAACATTAGGATCACTATGGTTTGTTAGTCAGGATAGGTACAGATTAATTCATTGACTCTATTTTATAGGATATGGTTGTCCAAAGCAGTATTTTAGCTAAACTAATGCAGTAAGAGCCAGTTTGCCTGTGGAATTTGCTGTACAGCAATAGGGTAAATGAAACTCTTTTGTGAAGCTGTCTGTGTATGGGAATATTAGGTTCTCTGCACCCATCTCTGCCACAAAGTAAAGGCTCCCTGCCCAAAAATCTATCCTTCTCCAAAGCTCCCACCAGCCCTCAGAGTCTGAAGAACATAAAGCTTTCCCAGAAATATCTTTTTGCCACTACCCTTGTTAATTACAGCAGCAGTATCACAGTAGGAGTTTCACAGTTAATAGCTGTATGTCTATTATCCTGGCAGCTCTCATCAGCAGAAGTAGTTCTGGTTTTGTATTACACTGTGCAGCATGAGAAATCACCATTTTTAAATGCCAGTGTCATTAAGAACAAAACAAAACAAAACAGCCCAAAACAAACAAAACACAAAAAACAACCCACAAGTTTCTCCGTTGTTAAGTCTTAAAGCACAAGTATATGAAAACACACTATACAAACATGATACAAGAAGCACAGGAATTTCACACCGAAGGCTGAATTCCTTCTGAAATAAGGTTCACAAAACCTTTATTTACCATCTGATATAAAAATGACAGGCTTGATTTTTCTCTTGGAAGCCATCTAATTTGTCCCTGTGTTATTTTACATTTTAGAGGGTAGTCATACAAAATATTGTCATTTAATAAGATGCAACATAAACTTTTTCAGATATCTCTATATAGCATAACTAACTTATCTTTCTGTGCATTTCTTATCTTCATGTGCATTTATTATAGAAGGCGAAAATCCATATTCCTCCAGAAGATCCTTTCCTATGTCAGTGTAAAGTTGCAATCTACTCAAACAAGCAAGTAAAAAGAACTGGGATCTGGTGGAAAAGCAGGAACCAAACGAGACCTTAAGCTCTGTCCTGTGAAAAAGACAGGATCGATATCATCACAACTGCCACCACCACCCACGTACTAAGGGAGTGTACATACTTTTGTAACAATACCACTAATCACTGGAACAGTCAGTTGACCAACAATACTGTAATTAATAACAGATGATCTCACAAAACAACCATCACAAACAAACAAAAACTCCAGGGTGCTTGATACATGTAGCTTTAAAAAGAAACTTTAGAATAACTGCTAGCATGTCACAGTTTGTTTACCACTGAATTTTTAACCCTTAAAAGATACCAAGTACTAAGGCAAAATAAAATCTTGGAGTTATCTGATTTTTCTTATTACATTTCTGTAGAAAGTAATTTTGCCACTTTGAAAAATTAGTCAAAATTTTAATAAAAAATGTATGCATTCTTCAATGTGATAAAACCAGGATATTCCACTGTGTTTAATGAAAACATAAATATCTGCCCAAATAGCAGGTTACAAAGGAATTCACACTGGATTAAAATCAGCAGAAAATTCAAAACATGAACTTTTTTCAATTTTTCATATTTTCCCCAGGGTGCTATCTTCACTGAACCATGCTCTGTCCTATTGTCCTTATGTTACAGTCATCTCTGGTCTAGACCAGAAATTTCATCCTGAAAACAAGCACCTTTTCTCCCAAAATCATGTCTACATATTGGTCTATTCCCACACACAGAGGGGGGAAAAAGGAAAAGAGTATTGACTTTATTGATTTCACATTGCGAAGCAATTTCCACAGAAAATTCTGACTAGTTCCTAGAATTAGTTCACAGCAGGTGATAAAATAGCGTCATCATCATTAACTCAGGGTCTTCCTCTGGGCTTAGCAAGCAGTCTGGCAGAAGTACACCCTTTTATAACTAAGCTATAAATCACCAAGGCAGGCAGTTTAGTAATTGTTTACAGCTGATCATAGAAACTAGCTATTGCTCTGAAGAAATAGCAATTTTGTATTACTAGAGAAACGAGGAAAATGGATCTTTTTTTTCTATGCATAAGACACATGGTGTGATCCTCTGTGACTTTACAACAGTTTCATACTGGCCTAACTGTTAATGTCAGCTGGCTGACAGTGGTATAAAACTGGTGTGCTCAAAGTATGGCCTGATGGAAAAGTCAACACTAAATTTGGGAGAAATTATATTTCTGTTACTATAAATCAGCAAGCTAAACAGTGGCACATGGTAGGTAAGGGAGTTAATGTGGACTCAGAAATCACATGATTATTTACTACAGCCAGATTTTATTATGGATACAGTGGTAGAAGGAGGGAAAGGAGGACTTCTTTCCCTTTGTGCCCCTGGGCACACACAACGTGTTCTTCTCGCTGACAGTCACTTCCAGGCCAGAGTGTAGGGCGTTGGCATTCTGGCCACTGTGGCAGAGGAAGACAGCACAGTAATGAGCTTGAAGCACAGGCCACCCTGCTTATGGTGCAGTTCCAAGCATCACTCAGGCCCTGGTGTCCAGATGCCCCTGCATTTTCCTCCTCATCCTATTTCTCCAGGCCAGGGGGATGCATCTCCTCTTCAAAGGTGCCTTCCACACCTTCACGCTCTGTCACTGTTCATTGCAAGGGAAGGGTCAGAGGTTCTGGCTGGGGAAGTGCTCTCAGTCAGATGTGCCTGAGTGTGTGTCCTGAGTGTGTGTCCTTGGAGTCCATTTCTCAGTGATCACATTCCTCCACTGCATGGGAAGTACAAAACCAACAGCTCTCAGGAGCCAAACAATAAGCTTTAAGGAGCTCATCAGCCACTCCACCAACTCTTACCTTCTTTTCAAATACAGGTCTTGTGCCAAAATGTGCCTTTGGTTGCAACACAATCTCATTTAAGTATGAGAGGGAGCTCAGAAGGCTATCTGCACTATGAATGTAAGTTGATGAAGAAAAGGTGTTAGATTAACTCACTGGAGACTCAAACATTCCCAGTCTCCAGCATGAGGAACTGCTAATACAAAAAAGTTTAAACTGGTAAGGCTCAGAAGTCCTAGATAATGAGTTAAATAAAGGATGTGAAAGACAATCATTCTTGCTCATTGTGTCCTGCATGGTAGATCCTTTACATATCTTTGCTCTGCACCCCATCATTTTTTTGGTGTTATTTTAGCTTGGATAAGAGTCACACAATCCCTGTATCTTTAAGAAAATTTTCTCCTCACAATCCATTTGGCTCAGAATGTTCTGGGCCCTTCTCCTGAGGAGTTTCCATTGCTCTAAGCAGATTAAGCAAATAGGTAAAAGAAAACCCCACCAATGCACCTTCATCAGAGCATCCAGAGCAGGGTTCCTGTACAGCAGACTGCAAAACAAGACATAAAACAGCTACAGAAAACCTTCTGCCTAATGGCTCCTGCATGGCATTTTAAAAGCCTATGACTTCAGTGGCAGCTGAAGGACCACTCTCCTGGATCCAGTGCGGAAACTGAGATAATCTTACATTTTACACAAAGATGAAGCTCAGATATGCTGCCCATTTGCAGTAATTTAGAGGGCATTGCAAATGACACCAATGGCAACCCCTTAGATATGCATGTCCAGACTTGTAGAATACAAAATAATTTGAAAAAAGCTTGCATTTAGGGAAAGAGAGTAATCTAAATCACATGAATTCATTGTAGTTTGTGCTACATATGCAGGAATTATTACTTCTCAGCTGACCTGTAGTAACTTGTTTAGACCTGGTAACTTGATCACGTGTCTAGGTTTCTACACAGCATAAGAAGTATGCAGAAGCTTGTAGTCCCTGCTGATAAAAGTGTGAGGAAAACTGCAGAAGTCACTAATGCAAACACTCAGGAGTCATACTGAAATTTTACTCACTCTCCCATTGTTCTCCAAGCAGAAGCATTGCAATGACTACATCAGGATGAAATTAGGAATTTGGAATTCATACAGTAAGCTTTTCAGGGTAAAAATTAGATGACGAGAGAGATGGATAAGATCCAGTGTTATTAGACAGTAAAATAGGATCTGCAAACATATAGCTCTGTAAAATAAACATTAAGAGTGTCTGCAAATATATCTAGCCAAATTAGACCCATTGGCTAAGCACTGGAGGAAGTTTAATACAGATAAATTATTCTTTTAGAAGACAGGCTTTAGTAAACATATATTTACAATGAGTTCAAAATTCAGTTACAGAAGAACAAAAAAACAAATTAAGTCCTCACACACACACACACTATTAACCCAGGCAGGATTTGCAGTGCTGAAAAGATGTCCATTTTGGAGACTATCTGAATGCTGTCACTGTAAGCAGTGTCTGTGTCCTAGAACAGATCCTGTTGCTCCTCAGTTCCTCCTGCTTTCCAGATGTTTCCCTGACTGTTCCTTCTGGCAAACTCCAAAGCAACACTCGCTCTCTGCACTCTGTCTTGTGTGCAGCACCCCAGGCACCCCTTCACAGAGCTTCCTGCCCAGCTCCCCCTGACAGCCCAGCTAGCAGGGCAGTGGGCTGTAAGATCAGCTTACCTAGAGGAGGTAACTCAGGAGGCTTAGGTGAAGCAGCACTGTGTTAGCAGGAAAATGTTGCTCCTGGTACACAGGCTGGTAGGTAATTCAGAGTTGTTTGGGGTATTTATGTGTGACATTGCACTGGGCCATGTCACTCAGGGGTCACAGCATGCCTCAGGTTCATCCCCATCTCTAAAGAGCTCTTTCTCTGAACAAGGCTAAATGAAAGTGGTAATGTCCAAGCTGAAAAGTTGACATGGATGTAGAAAAAGTGGCTACCTTTTCAGCTGGCTCTTTTCTTCAGCTCTGAAGCAAAAATGAAAACATCTACTTGTGGCAGGTTGGAAGCCACTTACAGACAAGTTATCAAACAGTATGGACATATTTTAACAGCAAGGAGAGCTAACACCTGCTACAACATAGCAAGGCTGCTGGTGTAATGTGTAATTACAACACATGTGTAATGTTTTTAAATCTAGGTTTTGATGAAGGCAGAAAAGAATTCAAAGGAGGATTCATTCGGAACAGCCTGGACTCTGCTGTCCTCACTGGTCCTTGTGGTGTCTCCTGGCCATCAAATCCAAGATGCTGATTAACATACTAAAGGCAGAAGCTTCAAGAGTCTGGCTTGAGTGTGGTGCCAGACCAGAGGAAGAGTAGTTCAGAAAAGGGCAGTGTGACGTTTTCAAGGCACTCCCTTTAGAAAGGCAGGTGGGTTCAAGCTGACAGGGGGAGTGGCATGCAGAAATATTTCTTTGACCCCCAAAAATCCATCCAAAAGTTCAATCCTTTAATCCAGTCCTTCCAGAAACTCACATCACTCTGGCATTTGAGATACAGTTTTTGCTTTTCTAGGGATGTTATGAAAGTAACCTTCTCCACTCCTTTCCTAGCTTTCTCTCTCTTTTTTTTAAAATTTGAAGTTCCACTTTGAGATTTTCTTTTCTCCAGGACAACAGACTGCTCCATCTGGCTGCACCTTTTGACTGCACTTCAAAATGAAACATAGTAAGCTGAAAATTACTTTCAGGCTCTCCATGAATCAGGTGGTTCCAGCACATTCAGGGGACTCTGGCTAGGACTGAGTCAGCAGAAGCACCCACATGTCTTCCTGGGGGGAATGCAGCTGCAAAGCAGAACACAAAAACAAAAACACCAACAAATAAGAGCTTCCATGTCAGCCAGCTGAGTAATAGGAACATTTCCATAGCTCACAGGACACTCTGCTCTTATTCACAGTGTCCAAGAAATGCTAAATTCAACAGGTCTCTGTAATTACCATGTAGTGTTTTTGCTGCTTGATGTCATTTTAAAGTCAAAGTAGAAAGTTTCTGCTGTTAGAATTAAAAGGAGTTCCTTAAAAGTGTGGGGGAAATTGTATCTTTTTCTTTAACATGTTAAGACCCTGAAAGCCAACCTCTGAAAGTTACAAGCAGCTCCTTTTTTAGTTAGGTTTAACTCAGATGCCTTGATAAAGTGTTTAAGGAACTTTTCTGTCCTGGAGGGGAATAATGTGATGAAGAACAAACAGTGGTGACCAGCATTTGGGCCTGATTTGGGCCTTGAGCTTAGGAAGCCTATGTGAAACTTCTTTCTTCCCCCTAAGCCCTGCCACTCCTGCCAGCAGAAGTATTGTTCCCAGACTTGCCACAGGACAGCTCCTGCCTCCAGAGGCTTCAAATCAAACCTAGAAGTTCCTCCAAACTAAATCTATACTGAAGTGTGAATTGCCTGATTTTTTTTGACAAAGGCCAACTTTGTTTCTTTGTCCTCATATTCTTTGCTTGTCATCTTGCTGCCCCTTTTCTTTTCTTGAGGAATTCTGGGGGAAATGTGTATGCTCAACTGTTTGTTTCTTTCCAGAGGCAGAGTAACTCCCCTAAGGCATCCCCATTTCCTTCCTCTTTCTTGGTCTTCACAAACCTGGCCAGACAGTCAATGTCCAAGTGCACAGATTCACCTGGGACCACAGCATATGTCAGTGTTTCATTCTCCAATGACAATAATCAGTAAATACTCATATAAATCCAATTATTTTTCCTCTAAAGCATCTGAAAGTCCCATGACTTATTCATCAGACTAAAATTTCATATATATTTAATTATTCCTCCCATGAGAAAAAAAATTGCTGTCATAATTCCTTTAATTCCCAATGAAGATCATCAGTAAGTCAGTGAAATTTATGATAAATTACCTGTTAATAAAATAATTTGTCTGACCAGGCTGTCAGCATTTCCTAGCTGAAAAGAGATTTCTGTGTCTGTCTCCTCACAAAAGAGGTTTGGTTCATCTAATATCATGAAGCACAGGTAAAGCCTCTACAGTGATGAGAATAAAAAGTGGTTGAACCAAAGCACTTACTGCAAATATTTTGACTTCCCTGTGTATTGCTACAACCAAAGCAATTTCTGAAACCATCAGTTCTTATTGTGTCATTGTCAAAACTAATATTTATTGACTGTCATAGGAATATCTGCTATTCTGCATGTTCCGTGAAATAGAACTGAAAATAGTTAAATATATGTGGACTAAATTCCTTTGTAAAGTATTTAAATGAGAATATTGAAACATTTACTGTTTGTGCTATATTTTTTATGTTGTTGGCAGAATAATGCAAACACCTTCAGGCTCCCATGAGCTCTATGCATCCCTAAACTCCACTGCTATCCCTGTGTGTTCTTTGGTGACAGAACTGTACAATAAATTACTCGGTTGTAGAAATGAAGCAAGTTAGCTTTCCGTGTAAGTTTGAAGTGCCTGAGAATAAACAAGAGTGCAGCCCAAATGTTTGTTCAGCTCCCATGGTTTTCAAAAACATTGACCTACAGACGAGGTGTTTGTGCTGGAAACAGCAGCCAAAGCCCACAACAGAGCAGAGCACCCGCAGCGCTCGGGCTGCGTGCTGCCCTCTGCGTGGCTGCAGGCTGGGGAAGCCAGCAGCTGCGATGCAAGATAGATCCCTGAAACACAAATGGCATATTTTAGGAAGAGAGAGACATCTCCTGGACGAACTGCAAATTCGCTACTCACTCTTCTTAATGTTTAGTAGCACGTGAAGAAAAGTTACAGCTATGTGCAATGGAATTATATACCAGATAAGAGTTCTCCGGGTTCCATGTTTTATGATTTCAAATGAATTTCAAAGCACTGTGTATTTGATATCAAGGGGAAAATAACAGGGTGTCCACAAAGAAAAGGAAAATGGGTTTTAGGATCCCACATGGATTCCTTTGAAGGAAACACTAGGTCCATGCCCTGTCTGAATTATCTTGTCTCATGGCCAGCATTACTGAAGAACAGGAGGGGAATATTAATATTGGGATTAATATTAATATTAATATTAATCTGGAATCAACTAAGGAGCAACCATGAGAAGTTATTCTGCTGTGTGTGGCAATTACTGCAGAATTTCCACAGATTTACAATTTTAAAAAATGAACAGGCAAAGACACATGGACAAAGAATACAGAGACATTGCTGATCAGCTGTGGATATCGAGGACCTGCACACAGATCCCTCCCACCAGGATTTAACAGAATTAAGTTACTTCACTTTAAGGACCCTCAAAACTCAGGCTATCAAGGGAGACAGAGAGGCATGTCAGTCTACCTGTGTATTAGCTTGTGTTTCACGGGGGTGCACCAGTGTGCTCAATCATCCTCCTCTGACACCACCTCCTCTTCACTAGGGCTGCAGCCTGGGAACCCTCCCTCTGCATTAAGATATTTGGTTAAGCATCTAAATCATAAAGTGAAAAATCTCAGCTTTTGCTGTCAGTCCAGAAACAAATACACAATACAGCTGCAGACAGCAAGGTATTGCATATTCTTTGATGTTTAGGTTGATAGTAATGTTTCTTTATAGTCCCTAAAGCCAATGATTAGACAAAAACACAGTAAGACTAAAGCAGTGGTATTCACACCACTCGTCTGACCCAAGTGAATCTGGATTGCAGATGAAACTGAAGTGAGTTTGGAATTTTATAGTGGGAATAATGTATTAAGCAACAACTTTTTTTTCCAAGGACTTTAAAATTCATGTGTGCTCTTCAAGATTGCTTTGAAATTCTCGGTCCCTCATCAAACTTCCAATCAGGTTTCATGGCCTTGATTTGTTACAATGTTTTTCAATGAGTTTCCAAGATACTTCATTGGCTAGGTGCATTGGATACCAGTTGTGTACTTGGGACTCAAATCTCCAGTTTAGTCACCCACTGTGATTTGATCTTGGTACACTGACCCTTGTTAAAAAAAACTACTTAAAAAGTCACAAATGTATTGACTCCAGAAGATGACTTTCTAGTATCTCTTGCCACAAAACAACATGAGAGAATCAAAGCAATTTGTGAGGGACCAATCTCAAGGTGGTGTGCTGCAGCCTCTGAAAATTTTATCTGTGTGCTGACAGGGAAATTCCTGCCCTACCTGTACAGCATCCTTGAAAATTCTGCTCCTGGATATCCCTAAGGTGGTACACCCAAACAAGGGACTTTGGCCAGCCCTGCTGCCTGGTTGTGACTCATGAAAACCCCATTTCTTACAGCCTTGTATGCATAACCAGGCTTCAGCATAGCCAGGCTGCACTGGGGAACACAAATGAGACACATAATCTTTTTAAGAGTCAGTCACAATATGGCTGGGCACTAGAACAGGTTCCCCAGGGAAGGGGTCACAGCACCAAGCCTGGCAAAGTTCAAATATTTGGACAATACTCTTAGACACATGGTGTGACTCTTGGGGATGGTCCTGAACAACGTCAGGAGTAGGACTGGATGATCCTGGTGGGTCCCTTCCAACTCAGTTTATTTTACAGATTTATTTATTTATTTATTTATTTATTTATTTATTTATATACACACATGTATATCCTACAGGACAGAGAGGGCACTACCTACTACCAGAACTCCTTGCCTTCCTCTTTAGTACAACTCCAACCCTTCCCAAAGCCAAGAGTCACACCTCTGCAGTGCTCATTTTCCTCCTACTATAGAGTTCCCCATTCCCAATACTTCTTGCACAAATCTTCCAGAACCTTTCTTGTTGCTGTTATTTATCAGTCCACAAAGAAAAATAAAGGTCTCTTTCCTTATCCCTCTCCCTAGGACTTCAGTACTTTTAGATCTCTTTAATAGTAACAGTCCTAACAGCAGGTTTGCTAACTGCAGTAATTGTCAGTTTGGGGTTCTTTTGCTACAAGAGTAGAAGTGTGAATGATATAGTAGTGATGCCTGTGGTTTGCTTTTTTGCATAACCATTTATCATTTGCACTTTAAGATCTTTTTGATTAATGATTTATTCTACTTGGCTTGTAAAAAGTTGCAGCAGTTTCCAGATTTCATTCTCTAAGTGCCATTAAATGTCATGCTGGCTTTCCATTTCTCTGCCTGATAATGATGGATTATTGTAGCAAAGCCTCATAGTGAATTAATGCATTGGCCATATTGGTTTGCAATTCTTAACAGGCCTGTAAACTGAACAATCTTGGGTTTCAAGGCTTTATGAGTGACAGGATATTTTTAAACATCATGTAGTCTCTAAGATAGTATGTATGTGAGTTTAATAAAGCCATTATGCTGGACTGCAACATTTTCCTGATGGGTCCCTTCCAACTCGGCATATTCTCTAATTCTATGATCCTGGTTCTGAATATTCAATTCCTTTTTTTCTCTTTGGGAACGTACAATAAAAACTCATGTTCTAAAGATTTCAGGCTCAGTCCTTAAGAGCAGAGGAACTGCTGCTTTCAGTGATCAAGAAGGATATTTGGTATTGCACAGAATGGGGAGCAGCAAGCAGATCTCTTTGCTCAAAGTGCTGTCAGATCTCATCCAGATGTGACAGAATTCAGTCACCTGAAAGCTGCAGTCCTTACCACCTGGGAACAGTAATGGCCTCACAACATTTTTCTGCAAGGAGCTACATTAATCTCATAGAGTGGCTGTGACCCCAGTCTTTGACTCAGCCCTGCTCACTGGACTGACTGGTTTCCTGTGCACAGCTTGGCACGCTGGGTGCAGTACCAAGTAGCCAGGTTAGGCATTATCAGTAATTTCATATTTTAATTCATTTCGGAAGCCTCTTTGTCCAAGAGTCCTCTTGGAGAGAAGGTAATTAGCAGACTGCTAATTACCTTTAAACTCAGAGTTTTGATTTCCCACTAGGTCTGTTAAGAACACTCACTGTACACACACCTAGAGCCATCGGTCATTAGGTCTGGCAAGGACAAGAGCAGGCCCACCAAGAGACACGGGCTGCACAGGATGGTGGTTTCTGCAGGTACAGCCTGGTGACACTCCAGAGGCACTGATGTAATTTCTGTCATCCACCCAGCAGCAGCAGGAACAGCAATGCTGGTAGACCCTCCTGTCTCCCTGAGAGGAGTAGCTGGCCCCAGCCCCTCGTCCTTGTTAAACTCAGGAGTCTGAAGCCAGCTTCACTCTCCCCTGACTCATTATGTATAATTGAAACCATTCTAAGAACTACAGAGCTGCAATGAGAAGTAGCCTGAAATATTTTACCAGTCACACTGAATGCACTTTTTTGAAGTGGTCCACCCAGTAATTTTGCAATGGTGCTTGTTCTAACTGAGCTGATTCTTGGGGACAGGTTGTTCTCAAGGCTTGGCTCATTAATTTAATTGCATGGAGAAAAATGGCATATCACATATCGTAGAAAGAGAAAATCACTTTCAAATCTACTTTTGAACCTATTGCTTAACTAAGAAAATATTTTGTGGGAAAGTATTTCTTGAGACCTAGCACTTTCCCTCTAGGCCCAGCAAAATCCCAGCAGAGCTGATGTCACTCTGAGTTGATAAAGTGCATGTTCAGTGATGCAGTTACAGACCCATCACTTCCTATCACTGGGTAAATCTCTGCACCATCTTCTTTAATCCTGCCTCATTGCAGTGAAATCTGCTTTCCAGGGCACACTTCATTTCTGATCTTTTTTTTTTTTTTTGCTTAGTGTTAGGTACAAAGGATAAAGAACCATGAAGGAATACTGCCCAAATCCTGCTCTGGCCCAGATCTGAGAATTTGACAGGTTTTCTGGTAGATGTTAACTACTGTTCATTGCAAACTCAGAGAAACCAAATTACAGTCTTCTGCTTTTAAAATCCTCTCAGGGCACAGTGAAGAACAGTGTCCATCTCTGTGTGTCAGTCAGTGGCTCTCTGTAATGCCTCTCCAGTATCAGAATCAATGGGCTATTTCACAGCTGCAGAGCCACACTCATCTAACAGCCCAGATGTGGGCTCACGTCTCCCCAGCTACTGTGCCACAGGCAATCTTGAGTTTCAGGCACAATGTATCAAGATCTTATTTCTGAAGTTGAAAAGTCTTTGTTATTTTTTATAGCTTAACATCACACCCTTTACAAAATCTAAATAAAACCATGTGATGAAATATAGAAAGAAAAATGTGATAGAAAGAAAAAGAGAAATTACCACAACCTTGAATTTGATACATGGAAACAATGCCAGACAATACTTAATCCATCACCAGGAGTAAGAAATAAGAAGATACTTCTCTATGTATTTGACATATTTCCATATATATTTATGTCTTCGTTATACATAAAAGGATCCAAGATGTCCAAGTCATGGAAGAACCAAGAACACAGCAGTTACAAAAACAGGCACTGACAATCATATTGCAGAGTTATATTTCTTTCTATACAGTGATCCTCAGTGCTCCAGGCTTTTGACTGGTGTTCTGGTTCAGTTGAATGCTATATCCACACTCAGCCAAAGCAAATAAATCAAGCTGGGCCCAAGCTGCCTGTACAGAACCATCTGGAAGTTTCTTGAAGGTGTTCCCTTGTGGCCCTTTCCTTCTCTGGCTGTGTGCCAGGATATAAAGGATTACAGGGCAGATCACCTGCAATTCATGACATAGCACCTGAGCACACACCTCCTGCAGACCACACTTGACCCTGCACAAAGACAATTTATGTTTCTTCATCTGCAGAAAATTGAGCCAAAGACTGGATAAACTGTCTGTTAGTAATCATATCTGAACTTTATGACAAAATACAATTACATCTTCTCTATTGATAGCCACCAGAGGCAGAGATGGAGCTATTTAGAGGGTTTAGGTTTCAAAAATGTTGGTACTTGCTAATAACAATTTTATTGCTTACTTTGCAATGCTTGCCTCTGTCAACACAGAAGTCAAAAAATAACTTTGAACTCCTGGTAGCCTGTCTTTTTCAAGGATATTGAATATAAAAAAGCACATGCTAACTCTCAGAAGTAATGTAGCTCCAGCCCAGGTCCTAATCTTCTGAAGAATCAAATAGTTTTGAGATGAGAAATGCCACTTTCTAACTGAGCATGAAACTGCAGGTTTGAGTCCTTGATAAAATGTGACTATCCAGGTGTGTCAACATTTCCCTTCTGCCCGAGGCAGGACCTATCAGCTCGCAGTATCACAGCTGCCTGACTCACTTTGCCTAGACAATAATATGTGTCATATCTGATTTAGCTGACATTCACAGTCACATTTCTGCTTCAGTGCTTTGGACAGGCAACAGGATACCTCTGAATAGAAATTATGACTTGTAGTAATACATCTTTGCAGTTATTTGGCAATTTTAATACACAGTGTCAACAAAATTCTGTAGTGTACAGGACAGGAAAAATAATTTCTTGTTTTCTCAAAGTTTTAACTACATGAAATGAACCTTTCATGAGAGTTTCTAACGTATCTCTCACCATGGTGTGTCAGTATAATTTGGGACTTATGACATAGGAATGAAATAAACAAAAATCATCTCACAAACTGGCAACTAATGCCTTCACATTGGCAATAACAGCCCCATCAGACATCTCAGACATTTAATATTATCACCAGAACAGTCTCAACCAAGTTTAGTAGAAACATTGCAAACTCTCCATCTTGTCATCTGGAGTTTCTCAATTAAAAAAAAAAATGTCCTGAGCATGCAATAATTCAGTAGGATGAATTTACATCTCATTAGGAGTCAAATCTGGGTGTATTTTAGCAGTTTTCTTTAATGGAGGCACTGGTATTAATGTCCACACAGTGAAAGACTTGCTCCCTCTGTCCTTTATAGAAAGACTGATGCCCACAGGCTATTAGGAGCCCTGACCATTACAGAAACCTGTTAAATAACCCCGTTTACCAAATGGTAAAAAAGATGGCAAAGATTTTCCATTTCCTTTTCGGGTGAACGCAAATCTGGGAGCGCAGGAATACTGAGATAAGACTGATCTTAAGATGTGTTAGAGCACTTGGGTTAGAAATTTTATTTATCATAGAATGGTTTGGAATGGAAAGGACCTTAAGGAGCACTTCGCTCCAACTCCCCTGCCATGGGCAGGGACACCTTCCAGTAAACCAGGTTGCTCAAAGCCCCATCCAACCTGGCCTTGAACACTGGCAGGGATGGGGGATCCACAACTTCTCTGGGAAACTCATTCCAGTGACTCATCACCCTCAAGGTAAAGAACTTCTTCCTAATATCTAACGTAAATCTACTTTCTTTCAGTGTGAAGACATTACTTCTTGTCTTAATGGCCCTCAAGAAAGTTCCTCTCCATCTTCCTTGTAGGCCTCTTTAGGTACTGGAAGATGCTCTAAGGTATCCCTGGAGCCTTCTCTTCTCCAGGCTGAACAGTCCCAACTTTCTCAGCCTGTCCTCATAGGAGAGGTGTTCCACCCCTCTGGTCATCTTCATGGCCCCCTCTGGACCTGCTCCAACAGGACCATGTCCCTCCTGTGCGGGGGACCCCACAGGTGGACACAGCACTACGCGTGGGGTCTCACAAGAGCAGAGCAGAGGGGCAGAATCCCCTCCCTTGCCCTGCTGCTCACACTGCTTTTGATGCAGCCCAGGGCACGTTTGGCTGCCTGGACTGCAGGAGCGTGCTGCCAGCTCATGCCCTGCTTCTAATCCACCAACACCCCAAGTCCTTCTACTCAGGGCTGCTTTCAGTCCATGCTCCACCCAGCCTGTACTCGTACTCAGGGCTGCCCCAACCCCGGTGCAGGACCTTGCACGTGGCCTTTTTGAAATTCATGAAGTCTGCACAGGCTCACCTCTCAGGTGGTGGTGGCTTGGTGTTGATGGCAAACTTTCTGAGGGTGCACTGGGTCCCACTGTGCATGTCACCCACAGAGATGCTGCACAGTGCCAGTCCCAATACCAACCCCTGAGGAACAGCATTTGTCACTATCTCCACTCACACATCTAGTAGCTTCTATCTTGTTTTTAAAGCTAAGTGAACGAAATAGTCTGAGGAGCAAGGATTGGAATGAAGGTCTCCTTGGCATGAACCTGATGCTGTTGGCAGCATTTCAGCATGACTCAAGCAAGACTGAATATCTAAGACGCTCATTTGAATTTAGATGATATCTGTGTATTTAAACTTTTAAAGGTCGAACAAAGAAAAAAAGACAAGTCTTCCTCTTCTGGAGTGTGCACCACTAGGTCAGTGTATCAGTGTCAGGCACAACCCAGCATTTTAAAAACAGTGAGTCATTCATCTAAATCCAAACCCCTGATTTAGACCTCAAAGTGCAGGAAATGCATTGGACTTACCAATGACAGTCTCATTGAGACACCTAATCCATAATCCAGGGAACAGATGGACAACCTCTTTCCTGTCTGTTGGTCAGTTAAGATATCTGTCCACCAACTGAATCTACTGAGACTGTTTCAGACAATTAATTTCCCTGCTGTGACAGCAGCATAGTCGGCACTGCACAGTTCTGCTGTGAAAGCAGGACAGATACAATTCTGGGATATCTTAGTTAAGCCAAGAAACATTAGCAGAAAAAAAAGATGAAAGCTGCTTGGCCACTCCTACCCAGATCTTAATGCTAAGGTTCCTTCAACCAGAAGTCACGCCTAGGCCCCTGGAACACATCTCTCAAACTTATTGTCAAGACACATGTGGCCTTTTTTATTCTCCCCATACTTCTGCTCAGCATCCAAACTTGGATGAATATGTGTTTTCGTTATGTTGGACTCATTTCCATTTGCTTTCCAACCTTTGTCTTCTTTTTTGCATTGGGTTCAGCCAAAATCCACCCTAAGCTACAGTGTTATCAGCTGGGGAAAAGTCGTGTGGTGTAAATGTGTTGATGGTACTGATGACTGTATCACATTACAAATCAATTTGCTTCACTCATGGAGTTGAAAAATTATGGCATCAAGTCTAAAACCACTACTGTCAAACACACCCTTGAGAGGCATGTAAATTTCCTATGCACTTTTATGATGTTCTTAGTCACAAAATTATTTCAAATAATGGTAAGTACCTTTTGCATCTTACATGGTACTTCAGTAAGATCCTAATTATTTGTCACAAACTCAGCCTTCAGACTTTTGTGCCATTTTTTGTTCACAACTGTAAATCTGATCACAGTCCACCAGCAGTGGGGCTGTGGCAGAGAATGTCACTGCAGTAAATTCATTATTTGCTATTTTCCTTTGGTCTCTGTGAGGCACTTACCCATCATCTCCCACTGTAATCTGTACCCTGTCTACTGTCTGCTTGGGGATCATCTTTTTGATTTCATTACTTTGCATTTCTTTTCAGCACCTAAATTTGCTCTTGGTTTGAGACTAGCTCCTTCTCATTTTCCCACATTCTACCCAACTTTCAGTGTCAGAAACAAATGCATACAGTGTTTTTTCTGTTTCTTTGAATTTAAGCACATTCTGAACAAAAATACTCACACTGTGCCTTAGAAAGTTTTGTGCCTGGGATTTCCAGTTGGCTCCTTTACAAATTTCAGTGGCACCTAGGGCTGCTGGGGCTGCAGAATCAGGAAAGGGCAGCAGGGATTTAGCCTGGTATGGCTACAGTGCTGAGTAAGAGAGCTAAACAAGCTGTTTCAGACAGCTGCCACTTGACACTAAAACATGGAACCTCATGAAGGCAATTATCTTTGCTAAAACTGTGCCTTTGTTTCCCTTCCACCATGCAGTAAAGGAACGTGAACCTTCTGAAATACCAACAATGAAAGTTTCTGGGTCTCTCCTTACACTCCCATGGTAAATGGGGGACAGGGAATTATTACAACATATTTCCAATGATTTGTTTCACCAAAATCTCTTACACGTTTTAGAAATTCTCTTTCCACCATGGACAATATGACGAACGGACTGAAGTTTACTCCTCTCTGTTCCTATTTCTCTGCCAAATTTAAGCTGTGATATGCACTTAGGAGGTCTGAGAAATCCTTAGCAATATTATCATATGTTTGCATAATTCCTTAGAAAAAAACAGAAATACATGTTATAATGTAGTCCTTTACTATTTCAGCATATTCTCCACAGAAAATATACATCGGTATGTCCATTCATTTCACTTTTTTTCTTCCTACACCATTTAACACAGTTAAAAGCACCAATGGTTTTTGCAGCAACTCCAGCAGGATATATACACAAATTTATCCCCAGTGTTTCCCCACAACGCAAGTGGTGAAACAGCCCTAACAAAATAGTGCTCCTTTTCCATCTATGTCTATAGAAGTTCTCTACAGGCAGGATTAACAGAACTGACTCGAGTTCTTCCACTTAAATCTGCCCTTTGTGCTTTGGCATACACTTGTGATTTGGGTCTGGGTTTGTCAGATGTTATTCATGAAAACTTCAAGACTTTCACATAATTTCTCATCAAGTATTAAAGTTGTTCCTTAAAGGAAGTTAAAAGAATTATTAAAGAATAGTTTTAGGAAATGTTATTAGAATTAGAATGTCAAATTAACTAAAATCCTTTATGTAAACAGTTATGAAATTGTTTTAAGTGTGTTTAAATAGTTTTAAGAGCTGTAGTATTAGTGTTATCTTATCTCACAAACACACACACAAAATATTCTCGCAGCAGCACCCTAAAAACCAACGAGCCATGATCTAAGGACTTATCCCCAGAGCCTGGAGAAGAGACAACCAATTGCTGCAGGACATGGAAGCAGGACTGGGGGTGGAGCGAAGCAGACACCCCTATATCCCACACTGAATTTCAAATCCAAGCACTTTTTTTCTTTGGGTTAGCCACAGAAAGCCTCAGTGCTGGGTATCAGACCACTTTCCAACTGCTTTTTTTAAGCAGCCAGCACCGACCAAGCTTTGCCCGGGTTGTGCCAGCCGGACAGGCTGAAAAACGTCTTCAATCGCTGGGATCCCCGGACCTCAATTTTTGTCCGATTTTTTTTTCGAGTTTTCTTCTATTGTTAAATAAACCATTTTCATCTAGTTTAATACCTGGAATTATCATTTTTTTCATAACATCAGACAAAGGAGTTGTACATATTCCGGCCCTTTATGTGAGCCTGATGTGCCTGGACTGAAAATCACATAGGAAGTGAGTGCCTATATTCTTATGAAGAAACTGTGAAATTCTGGGCAAAGTTTTTCTCCCATGCTGTTTTGTCATTTTATCTGGTGTTACCAAATGAAGAAGAACTGCAAAAAGAAGCTTGTATAACTTTCAGAATGAGGGGAAAAACATCTCGAAGTCCAGGAGGAATTTGGAAGATCTGCAACAACCCAAACAGGCCAGGCATAAGCTGAAAGGAAGGTCATAGAATGGTTTATATTTCACATTGTTGCTATAGAGGACAAAGAAAGCGTGTCCCAGCTGCTGGCATTGTCAAGAAACAAAGTCACAGAATTCTGCTCATATTCTGGAGGACTCCAGGAAAGGACTTTCCTAACAGTCCATGTCAAACAGGAGATCCCAGGCTGGTTACAGAGCCTGAAATGGAAGTTTAGCAGTACGCCTGCACTTTCAGAAATCACAATGAAAGCAGAGTCTTCTATAAAAGCTCTGTCCCAGCTGGGCAGTGAGTTAGGTGGACTCAGAATTTGTTATTCCTGCTGCTAGCAGCCGCTCTCCAAGCAGCAGTGGGCAGCATGTGGGAGGCCACTCATGCTTCCCAGGTGGCCTCTGAGCTGTTTCGCTGCAGTGGTGAAGCATCAGCTGATCTTCAAGCTGTGGCACTTCCTGCTGGCAAAAGGTCAGGTGGGGAATATTTTGGGGCATTCAGAAAGTTTGCTAACTATATTTGTCAGGAATTTTTAGGGTGTAAATTTTCCCCAAGACACGCTTCTTAAAAATGCCACAACTTTACAAGAAGTGATAAAATTATCATGAAACAGATCCCAGCTGCAATGGTATGCTCAGAGGTGTAGCACAGGGCTGCAGGCACCAGGCACAAGCAAAATACTTGGACCTGTGTACCATTATAGCCATACAGTCAATAGTATATGTGAATATAAATTAACAGCTGCAGCCATTTGTCCTAAACAAATTGTCCCCAACAAATGAATTATTAGCTGTCCAAGTGCAAAAGCTAGAGCAGCTAAAAGGACAAGATGAGAGATACAAAAAAATAGGCTGGAAGAAGAAGACTAACGGGATGTGGATTTTATCCTTTCCTTTATAAACCTAGGTGTGTTAGAACAAGAAAAGTGAGAATGGCACCTTCATATAGGGAGTTTCCACTTAGTATGTGTGAGATGGGAGTGATGTTTTTTTATAGCAGTACTGCAAGGCAAAAATTAAATTTGGTGGGGAAATTACAGGAAATGACTAAAAGTTTTCATTCTTTATGGGCAATTATGCTTTAGTTCTTGCTTCGTGATTTGGAGTAGATTTTACTTTTCACAGGAATCTCTGCAGTTAATGTTCCCACTCTGATGAAATAAAATTACACTGAAAAGTAAATAAATAAGTGGAGTCTTGTTTAACTATACCCTGAAGTATCACAGGGAGACTGTTCCCTGTGATTAATGGGTTTTGGCCTGCTGAATAATTCCATTAAACCACTTATCAGCACAACTCACTGTCACTTTTCTCAGCACTGGTTTCAGATGCATATGCAAACTAATTGCCAGGTAGAACAACGGCTTGTCATGCAGAAACTGAACCTGTCTAACCCAATTCAGAAATTTCCATCTAATTTTTACATCTAATTCTTAAAGAAAAATCTAACTGTCCTGAAAACCTTTAAGGGCCTATGGAAAACGTGTTTAGAGAACAATAAAGAACTTTTAAACCCTTTTTTTTCAGAAGAAATAAAAAAGTTTAAAAAGTATCCTCTACCGACTATATGGAAAACAGGAAATTAAATATTGGCCACAAGACACTTCTTAGAGTTTTACTGAAGTAAGAGTTTTAACAATGTGTTTAACTATGTAACACGTTCAGCAATTGTTAGCATGAAGCTCCTGCTTTTCTGCACAGCATTTGCTACCCCTGCTTTAGAAGTCTCCACATCACAGGGGGTGTAAATGTTCTTTTTAAATTTAAATTATGTTTATTAAAAGCTTCAGAATTGCCAGGAGAGCCACTGTGATGAAAACATTCTTATATATTTTTCCAAGAAGATTTACAACCTGCATTAGACACAGCACTCAGCCATAACATCAAGAGAAATGTGCAGACCTGACACACTTCCTCTGTGCAACAGAAATTAAAATATATATCCCATGAATGTTGCCATAGTAACATGTGGGAAACGTTAAATGAAGTCAACATGATGAACAGGTAATTTATACTTCTCTAAAATCTTACCCCACACATTGCTCATAAATCATCCAGTGTGAGTCTGTACTACAGAGATGTTCAACTTTCCATCCTCTAGGCATATTGTTCCAACTCACAAAATAAGTGCTGGAAAAAATGGCTCAGTATCAACTGGGGCTTACAATCTGCTCAGTAATAGACATATACAAACTTAAAAGCAAAACCAAAAAGGCTGATACCAGTTTTATGGTATTCACATGTATGTGCAAGGGAGATCCTCCAACAGGTGAACAAATCTTTCCCAAAAGGCTCAGCTAAATGATTGGTTCCTTTAGAAAGCCTTGGTCTAATTAGCTGTTAAAGACTTTCCTATTTCATAAAAGCCCTGTGGTTTACCCACCTGGAAAATGAAAATAAAAAATTAGTCAAATGACCTGTAGCCTCACCTTATAGGGAGTTCCACATGGCCCTATAAGTTCAAAATCAGTATGCTGACAGGATCAAGCTTGGGTCTGTAATGGTCCCCCTGAAATTAAAAGTCTACTTCCTATTTTTGTGCCCAAAATAATTTAGTCCGATTTTATTTCAATGTATTTTATGGTCTGTATTGACAGTAATATAATTCTATACAGTTATTTTACATGAAGACTACTTCCTAGACTATCAAGTGAATAAAAGATTTAGAAATATCCAGCCATTATTTCCTAGGCTGTAACAGTTCTTAAAAAACAGTCAGGCACTTGACACATATACAGAAGTAATTGAACTGCTTTGTAGAGGATACTTTGCACATTATGTGATGTTTAATAATAACTATGACTTTTTTTTTCAGTTTTTAAAACACTATGAGGCTTAAAAATAAAGAATAAAATAATACCACTACAGATACAGGGAAGTATTATAAAAGGTCTTCCTTAATCCAGGGAAAGTCTGGCTGTTCAAAGCTGAGCATGAGTCTCCAAATTCAACTCAACCTGTTTGAGTTAAGGTAATTTTTCAGAAACAGAAGGGATGTGGGCAGTGGAAAAGGCTCTGGGCTAACCTCCATTGGAGTGAGTGCCACAGCTATGGGGTATGGAAATGTGGAAATGCTGTGGAGCTGCTGAGCAGGCACCAGGCCAAGGGAAGGTGAGCACAGCCCAGGCAGATACGGGCTCAGCAGAGGTTGGCAGTGGAGTCATACCAGTTTCAGCCCAGGAGTATCTGGGGGATTCACACCAAGCTGTACAGTGAGCTCAGGTATGACTTTGCAAGGCAAGGAGACACCCCTGAATTTTGTTTGAAATGGGACAGGACAGGGCAATCCTACAAATTTGTCCAGAGCAACACAGGTTTTGCTGCTGCTTGCTCGTGGTGCCCACAACATCCAGTGTATCCTGAATGCACAGACACCCCAAAAGCCGTGCCAGGATTTCCTGAGGGCTCATCTGATTTGGGTGGGAATTTCAGCACTGACCTCAGCAGGACCAGGATGTCTCTTGTGCAGAAATCCACAGTAGTCAGATCAAGACTTATTTCATGTAACATCCATTCTACAATAGTGACCATCAGCAAACTTTAAGAAATGTTTATGGATGTAAGAGTTTAGGAGTGTAAGAGGGGTACTCATAAAGATACTCCCTACATTGATATAATCAATCTTCTGAGTAAAACCTTAGTATTCTTGAAGAAGTTTTAGTTTAAGGTTGCAATATTTAATGTGTCTGAATATCTTTACATTACCTTAAAAGCCATTTTCTCATACAATATAAGGATTGCAAGAAGAAGTCAAGGAATATTTTTGAAAACATCCTGAGCAAGGTATCTCAGGCTTTTAAATGTAAGTTTAACATAACTTTGGTCTTTCCAAGAAAGGGCCTTACTAAAATAATCTGTAAAGTCATTTTGTCATTAAATTGCTACATTTCTCCACACAGAGACCTATATTTCTCTTCATTATATGCTTTTGAAGTTTACAATATAAATTGCCTCTACTGGGTCAGTGTATTAAAAAAAATTAAAGTAACTATAAGCCTTCCGTATGCTTTTCAGTAGCATCTATTAATATGACTTTAGTTTTGTGGATGGTCTTGTATAAAGGATTGCTTGTTCTGTGGAAGCACACAATTCTGCTGGGTTTTTGTCATTTTTTAAAATTAGTTCTTTATACAAATGTCTCTGAAGAATATAGCACTTCACATGTTTTGTACAAAACTACAAGTTTTTCATGTGCTGCTTGAACTATGTTCTCCTGGCAACCCATACTGAAATAAAATTATTTCCTGTGAATTCAATTATGCTGAAAGCAATTAACTACATCAGTTTTCTACCTATAAAGATGAAAATCCTAGAAGACCACGTAACATATACATGATGCAAACCATTAAGCTATACTGATTTATATAACCTAAACTGCTTTGCTCTATTTTGAATGCTTGTGTCCATTTTCAACAGGTTTACAGTACTCTTTTGTTTTTCCATCAGAAAGAAACAGAATTATGAAATTCTAATTGTAATTCAACTGGATATAGCAGAAAAAATAGTGAAACGAGAGGCATCTAATCACTGGGATCTTACCCCTTGTTGCAAAGAAACCACAGAGTTTGGAGAATGTCCAGCCTAAAAATTAATGACTGAGTGTGATCCACAGAGAAATAACTTTAGCCACAATTTGGCTAGACCTTAAAGTCTGCATTTTTATTGGTTTTGGCAACTGGAACCTTATTTCTAATGGATTCACATCCCTTGAGTCAAGCAGTCAAAGGAAGGTGGCTAGTCTTAAACTTGAATATTTTGTGCTTTCTCTGCTTTCTTTTCTGAGATTTCAATAGCATTAATTACACTGTAAGCAGAAAAGTCAATTGTCTTACAGTCTGACAGGACTTGGGTTTGTTCCCAAGATGTGAGTCCTTGTGCTAAGAAAAAATTACATTCAAATGGGACTCGTTCCAACATTGACAACAGCCTTGGGATCAACACCTTAATGGCTTTTGGCTCTCACGTCCTTTGAACGTGGCCTGTGTAGGCTCAAAGGACCTGTGGAACACAACACAATCAGTACCTTCAGCAGCCATTGAAATGAATCAGATGCAAATGAAGAAATCAGGGTAGTATAGAACAACTAATCTCAAGCCTTGACCTTCCAGATGGACAGCAATGCTGAGAAGGTGATAACTGCAGCTGACCTCCATGCTTTGCTTTATGTAGCAACATGACCATGAAAAGGACAAGGAGAGCTTTGAGACCAGTACCTTGCCCTTGAGAAATGGACTGCAACCACTGAACCAACACACAGGGAGATCAGTGGGCATCTGCACCAAACTTGGCACTGGATGGATAAAGTCCTTTCTTTCTCTACAGCAAACAAAGACATGCAAAACACAAGGCTTGGTGCTAATGAGATTCTTCCCCCAGGCATATGTATGTCATTCCCACCCTTAAGTTGGGAATTACTAAGATTCCTAGATGTTTGTGGTCAAAGGAATGACAGAAGTCAGAGGGTCAACAAAAGCTTTCAATGTTTTATTAGTAAATTATACACTTGGCATGGAAATTGGTATGTTAATCCCTTATCTCCTAATATCAGGAAATAATATAAAGAACTAGCAGCCCATGGCTTGCCTTATAATCTCTGGTGAGAAAAGCACACTCTTAGAGCATCATTCATTGATTCAGATGCCAATTTAGGATGGGATGCAAAAAAAATTACTATTTACAAGTGCTGCTTACTGCAAATTCCTGTTTAATACAGCCTTTAATATATAAATCCATAAAGAAATCAGACCATGATCTGTGCTTGCATTCATTTGCTCACGTACATCTCTGTTGGGTTTGAGGAATCTCTCTCAGACTTCCCAGCAGGTGTTGTGGGTAAATTTTAGAAAATACATCTGGAAAACAGGCTTGTTTAGATCTGCTTTTCACCAACAGAGAAGTCATGAAAGTTGTAGGCAGGGGGTTAGAGTAACTAGGAAGGGTTAGGGGGTCTCTTGTAGAAGACACATACAATAAAATCCTTCAGGAAAAGTCAGCAGAATAAGTTCAGGAAGTTGGAAGTTAACATTCTATAGGAATACATGTAAAGGAAAGAGAAAATTAGAAGTACTGGAGTAAAGTATCCTGAAGCAAAGACAAAAGCAGAAAAGGCAAAGGAACCAAAAGAGACATACATCTGAATCAGAGGTTTTCAATAACTTGAAGTATAAAGAGGATCCAAACAGTAAAGCATAAAGAACGAAGCAGAAGCACACAAAGACATGAAAATCAACCCAGATGCAATTAGCAAGTAGGGTAAGAAGAAATCTCTATCTATTACATAGTCCAAGGAAGGTCATGGAAATGGTTTTTCTGCCCTCAGCAAAAAGGAAAAGCCAGGAACAGAAGGTATCAAGAAACAATATCTGTCCATGGCTTGACCTGCACAGCTGGCTCTCACCAGACAGCAAACCCGTGGTCAACCACTGCAACTGACCTGATGAAAGATCAAAGAAAGAGCAAAGCAGAGGAAACTCAGATAATTGAAGACTACATCGATAAATTAGGTTCACACAAGTTATGAGTGATTAGGGAGCAACACACATCTGCCTCTTCTGTTCTCTGAGCTGACCCATCACACAGCGCCTGTAGCCTCAGAGACACCATGGGATGATCAGCTTGAGCTGTGAGCCCAAAACCACGGAGACCTAACCTGAGAAACACACCAACCCTCCTCCTTCTTCTTATCAAATACCCAAGAGGAAAAGTATGAATACTTCTGTTCTGGTTAGTTTTACCTTGGTTCAAAAATTCAAAGTCAAATAGTGCTTAGAAATACAAAATATCTCTAAATATCTTTAATTTCTATAATGCTAATAAACTATTTACACCATCATATACATTCTAGAAAAGCTTTCTTCAAGACATTTGCATTAACCATCAACTTGAATATTGTTTATTGTTTAGAAATGCTTGGTCTTTGTGAATGTTGTCTTTAAACAGGAAACATTTTACTGCCTGTAACTGGTTCCTACTAAAAAATCACTGAAACACAATACTTCACCCTTGCTAATTTAATACAGTGGGGTTTTTTTAATCATATTATTTTCTTTTTTCTATAATGCATTTTCTGAGTCTGCACTAGCCTTCTATCACATGCCCTGGCTAGAACAGGTCAGAACAGTTTTGTTGCAATTATTGTAAAAAGCTGAGGTTTGACAGAAATCCTTCAAGTGAAATACCTCGAGTTTCTTAGGCTCTTGGTAGCCCTCAGGCATCTCTCCCATTGAAACCTGTGTGACTTCAAAAGGTAATGGCAAGGACTCAAGGCTTCTGCAAGAAGCTGGAGAGACTCGGGCATGTGTGTGTCCCCAGCCCTGCCCTCCAGAGCCAGGGCATGGACTGTTTGCCATAGAGACCTTGGGGCCCCCTTGGCTCTCCAGGCCAGGTGGGAGCCCCTTGGCCAGGGGTGCTTTGAGTGGTGCCTCTGGGATGAGAGAGGGCAGTGCTGTGAATTCAGCTGCCTGGGAACCATGAAGTCCTGGCTCCAGCCACTTGTTCAGAGAGCAGAACCAGGGTGCTGAAGCTGGAAGTAGCTGCACAAGCTCTGCTGGTCCATTCCAGGAAAGAAAATCAATTTCTTGAACTTTAAAGCTTCACAGTCTGCCATACCAGCCTTAAAATCAGGAGATGGTGCTCCAGGAACCAAGGAGTTTTTATCCTGCCCAGGGAAGGACAGTCCATCTGGAGACCTCTGGAGCCTGTGCATTCAACCAACACTTCTCTCTTGGCAGTGGGAAAAGAAGCAGAAACGCCACTTTCTTTCACACCACGGGACCTCTGTGAGCAAGTCTTGGTTCCAAAGTTCCAGCTCATTTGATATTTTTGAGCAATGATTATTATTGTCTGCCAACTTGAAATTCTATAATTTGTCCAACCCTGGATAAACCTGAATTGATGCAATACATGATGACTGAAGACATGTAAGTGACAAAATCTATCTAGACTGGCCATGTTAGAGTCATTCTGAAGGCAATGAATGATGCATATGGTGAGAATCATCTACTAACTTCCTTAAAGCAAAGGAAGGCTGGTAACAATAAATTGGGGTCTTCAAAGGGCACTGAAATTATTTAGAGGCCTTTTTTTCCACCCCCTTTCACTTTTAACATCTATTCACAATATTAAGTGTCTAAATGGATGTAGAAACCAAACTATGTGCCAGAGTTCATCTACAGCACAAGCAGCAGGCAATTTAGATCACCAGTTTGGTTATTACTAACAGTGCAAAATTGCTGTAAATGAGGCAAAGTAAAAATACTTTCACAGACTTTTCCATTTTATTCCATTTCCTGCATTTATTTTGGAGATGAATTCTGCTGTGTTTATAGCTGAATCTTATGGATAATTATATACTGCCAGCATTTAGTTTCATTATTTAGGCACAAATCCTTCTAGCACTTATGCATAAGCATAACTTCATTCATTTTGAAGTTCCGTGGGATAACCCATTGTACATGAAAGCAAGCATATGAATAAATCTTCACAGGATCAGAGATTCAAGTTGTACAAGAAGAATTAGATGTTAGAGTAATCTATTGCTGGTTTAGTGAATGTTAAGTTCTTCCCAAAATACCAGATGTGAGGAAGAATGCCCAAAGAACAAAGCAGACATGACATCACCTAACTGTCACTGTAGAAATAACAGTGTGCAGGGAGAGTAATCCAACACGTGGCAGATATGGACAATTTGATTTAATCTTTTTGCAAAACCAAAGTACAACGAATATAAACTGTAGCTGAATAGACAACACATTAGCCAGTGCACCAAGTCCATTCTTAAACAATGGCAGATTGTTTAAGATCAAAATTTCTTCTCTTAAAAGTGAGTTTCAGTTTTCCAAATAAAACCAGTTTATTTCAAACCAGGATGCTGATCTTGCCCAGAGCAGGTCACACACATTTTAGTGATCGGGCAGCCCAACTGTCCCCAGACAGTGTCACTTCACCCTCCTGACTAGGAGCAAAGGAAAATGCTCCTGTTTAGAAGTCATGGGGCCACCTTGAACCCCTCTACAATCAGCCTCAAGTCCCTTTTTATAATTTTCCCCCACCCAGTAATCTTTGGAAGCATCCACTTTTCCTGAAGAGCAAGCTGAGCCCAGCACAGGGGCTGAGCCCTGTATGCCTAAGAGAGTTAGCCATGCTGCAAGTTCACCTCTCTGGACAAAAAGTACTGGAAAATGCTTCATCTATTTCTAAATCCTAACTGGAATGAAAATATTTTTATTTGACATTAGCTTGGGAATTCAGAGGAGCCTGATGAGGTTTCACCCTATTTGTGCTGAACAAATGGCAAAGCTGCTGCTGAATTCGTGAGTGCAGGACCGAGCCTGAGGAACTTCTGTTCTATAAATTACAAAGAAACAATGTAGCTATTACCCTGTATTTCTTTTCAAATGCTTTTGTGTTTCCTATTTTAATTAATGATTTGATCAACCTTTCTGATGTACTTTTCTGAAATCCATTATTTAGTCATTTGATTATATACCAAAAAAGAGAATAGTGACTGGTATTTCCCAGTTGAGATTTCAGCTAAGCTTTCTTCTTTTCACATTTTGCATAATTTGGCAATATTTCATAGCATTTTGGAATTGAGAAATAAAAAAGACTGTATTGTTGTGATAAGAAAAATATCTGTTGAAGCCTCCCAGGCATCCAAACTTGTTTGTAGCTCTTTTAAGTCTTAAATAACAGGCCTCAGTAAATGTAGAGATTTAAATTATTAATATAATTAAATCACCAAGGGTTTAGTAATAGTCAGAATAAATTCCTGTGAGCAATGCAAAAGAAGTTTAAAGCTTTTATTTAAAAGGTGCATTTAAAAAGACTTATTTATACCTGAAAATTTAACCTCTGTCATATTGATGTTATTTTTTTCAGTCTGGAAAACCATTTATTTACTACAATAAACAGTTAGAGGCTCATATGTGTGTGCATGTGATTACACTGAGGGCAAAGCAAAGATGGCTGGAGTTGGAATTACAGTTCCAGCCCATAACCTGCTGGGCACATCTGCAGGGAGTTTGTGGTGGAAGCTTATTATAATTCTGGCTGGGGTATTGCACCTTGACCAAGAGAAATATTTCTTCCCAGAGAGGTACAGATAACCCAGGGACACCATCCCAAAACCTGGTCCCAGTTTGCATCCTCCTTGGACACCTAGGTGTCTGAGCACTCAGTTCTGACAGTCACCTTTCCTGCAAGAAACACAACTGAGTCTCAGGCAAACTTCTTTTCAATGTAAAAGATAAATTTTGTCCAGTTTTCTCATTCTTTAGCTTCATGTCATCCCAGATGAATATTTTGCTGTCCAGCAGTGCTTCCCTCCTCTGAGCATACACCTGGCCATAGGCGGGGGGGTGCAGGGCACACATCTCAAAGCACCATCCCCACAAAAAAGTGTTGCAATAAACAGCTTTCACAGAGTTCCTGTGCTGTCTGCCCTAGTCAAAGGCTACCTAAAATAGCAGCCTCCCTTTTTGAGAGTCATCTTCATTTCTTTTTGGCTTGATTTTTAATTTCCAAATACTGGCAGATGTTCCTGTCCTTTGGGCAGCTGCTGTGAGCACATTACACCTGTAAGGGATATGCTACCTCTGTTTCAATGAGCAATTTGACAAAGTGATTCTTCTGGGGGTTCTCTGAAGTTAATGGGTGATTTATTAGTTACTTCAGCAGCAGCAGGATCAGGCCCTTTGTCTTCATCAGACATGTCATCCATCTTCACATGAACAGGCTGACAGCACAGGAATTGAAATTTCACAGTCTGTGATATATTTAGAGATTGTTTAGATTGCATTAGGCTATGGAAAATACTGTGCTGACCAAGATAATCATCCTTCAGATATCGATCTAACCCCTGTCTGCTCAAATTTGTTCTTCTAAATCACACTGCCTGCAGCTACCTACCACTGTCTTGGAGTAATATTGCAGTGACACTCCTGGATCCTTGGTTTTTCCCCAGTGGAAATCAACAGTGAAACATGAGCTAATTTCAGCAGTGAAGGATAGTGTGCTCTGGATATAATTTTCAGAACCACATCTCCCATTAGAATGGGTGCATGTTTTAAGCAGCAATGCTGAAAAGCAGACAGTAATATCCCACCTTAGGCCAATAATATGTTGTTTAGATTTGGGGTGTAGGAAGGAGAATAAATCCACAGAAATCATACCTATGAGGCTATATAGCACTACCTAGACTAGCTCTGAACAAATTAGCAGGATTGATCAGGGAATGTGCCCGATTCCAAAAACCTTGTCATGAGGGTAGCATACAGTTCCCCAACAGAGCTAAATGTCCCCAGGAGAGCACTGTGCTGCCACGGCTGTCCTGCTCCCTGCACAGCATTCTCTTGTTCCAAGACAGCTCCAGTACCTCTGGGTGGTGCTGCCTTGCCACAGTTTGATTTACACACACTTTTAGTCCTTTGCTGTATTGGCTCTAAATATACACTCATGGAACAGCTCCATAACCTGGATATCCATTACAACCATGGATTTGGAGTGCAACTCTAAACACCTGGGATGGCTGAAAAGGGCACACAGAGTGAATGACTAACTACCAGCAGCCTGGAAAACTGGGAGGTTTGCCAGCAAGGCATAAGGTAGAATAAGACCAAAAGGACTCTTAAAGCTTTGCCATTGACTGTTAGGTATAAGGCAGGCCTAGCAAAGAACTAATGGCAGAAAGAAATAACAATAATAAAAGAAAACTATAATTTTCTCAGCTCTGTAAGTGCACTTCCTTTAGCGACAAAGGGAAACAGATCACAAGACATGGAGCTAACACAGGACCTCAGTGAACAGTTCAAAGTATGCTTCGAAAATTAAATTCTGTTTGATTTCCAGAGTGTGCTTTGACTAAAATTTTATGTGAATTCAAAGTGCCCTTAGTCCTGAAGGAGAGAATGGAATTAAGGTGAATTGAGTTCCTTCTTCTGATACCTTACACATTGCACAAAATAAACATAAGACTCTACAAAAACTATACAGATTTGGGATTTTGCAGTATTGTAAATTATTGCCCCAGATCAGAGCAACAGGTGGCCTGATCCTTCTTCTTACCTGCCGCTAATTCAAATAGCACTAGTGTCCTGAGTCATGTTACATTTTTTAGAATCCAAGACTTCATGTTTAGCAGACCACATAAGAAACTAAAGAGTCTTTGGTTTTTTGGTTTTTTTTTTGGGTTTTTTTTTTTTTTGTTTTGTTTTGTTTTGGTTTGTTTTTGGTTTTTTTTTTTAATTCAGTTTGTGGTAATCTCACAAACAAGACAATTCAGAGAGGCAGCCAGGCAGCAACAGCTTTTGATGTAATATTTCTAGGTCTTTTCTGAGGTACTGTGCTTGCTCCAGATCTTGTGATCTGCATTTCATTGTTGCTGGAGGTGACAAAGAGTTTGCTCTCCTTCGGCCTCTTACTCCAGTTTGTGAGGTTCAGGGTCCATGTCAGAAGCACACACAGGGAAGTTCAGCACTCTGGGTTCAATAGGTGTCATCAATAGCTCATCAATACCTTTTGTCCCAAAAGCAGCAATATTCCCCTCAAAACTCTCAGCATACTCCTACCCAGCATTATTCTGAGCTATAAAACCTCATGTTCACAATTTCTGCTTTCACAGATTCCAAGGCAAGGGTAACATATTCTACCAAAATACAGGACTTTCTCCTAAAACCCCTGTAAATCCATACAAAGGCACCACATTTTCTTACAATAAATAACCTCCTCTCTTAAATGATTCCACTCCAAATTATTGATGGCTTGCCAATTTTCATCAACTCTTTTAAGAGACATCTCTTCAGCTTCTACATTCTCCCAAAGCAGTGGCAAGGAGGGAATATTCAGACAATCCTTTATCTAGAAAAAGCAATAAACTGTCTATGTTAGGGCGAAGTAGATTTTAGAACACATTATTAACATTTTTAATAAACCAATAAAAGATTTAAATACAACACTGGCCCACACTCATTTATGAGTTTGACTATTTCTGCATGAAAAGTTAATCCAAATCAGTCATTTTAACATCAGAAAAAATTAAAATGGAAGTCAAGAAAGCAATCTTAGAAGGATAAAAACTCATATTGTATCAATTATTCTGAAACTGGGGTTTAAATACGTGCTATAGTTTCCAAGTATACTCACAGTATCTCACTTCTGATATTTTTGGTTCTTTGATTTTGTGGTAATGTAACTAATTCCAAGAATTTTCTTCATTGGTTAATGTATTATTAAGTTACATATTTGAGATAAGAGTAGCATAATCTTTTAATTGTATGTATTAAAGAAAGTGTTTTTTAGGAATGCAATTTAGGAGTTTGCTACTGCTAAATAGATGGGATGCCTGAGGTCATAAAGCTGTGACAGGAGAGGCAGATATGGACTGAGATGAGAAGCTGAAAATACATAAACACCTATCAATTTAGCAGTAAAAACGACATAATAATGACAATTATCTTTCTCCTAACTTGAGCTTTAGATGGGTTGGTTGTTGTTTTGCTTTGCTCTTGTACCATTCAGCTGTCAGAGTGCTGAATAGCAAATAGGCATCATCCTTCCTCAAAAAAGAGTGTTTGATGTCAGAAATGGATCTTGGTCTGTAGGAAAAGGTCCAGAGCTCCTGGATGTGACTAAGTGGGACAGAGTGAGGTACTCAAATACTCTTGGGATGATCAGCATGAAAAGTTTTGAGTTGTGGAGCTCCACAAGGATTGGGTCAAAGATTTTGGAATTGCTGTCACGCCTTGCCTGTCATTCCATCAGCCACCTTAATGTGGTCCCACACAAAGGATCCAACATCCAGCTCCTGCCACTGCCTGCCCAGAGTGAAACCAGACAGAGCTTCTCTCATTGGCTTTTCAGGCATGTTCAGGAGCTAAAACCTGACATCTCCTGTCCGCAGATCTGACAGAAAGAAGGTGGCTGCCTAATTCTGCCTCCCTCTGGGCCTCAGCTCCAGCATCCTTCACTGTTCACAGCCAGCCCACAGCTCCTCTAAGCACACAGATAACAGCCAAGGTGAGGCCTCCCTTTCCTTGAAGCAGACACTGAGATGCAAAAAGTGTTTGAAGCCTCCAAGAAGTCATGCCTGAGCCTTTCTGAGCCAGGACCTAAGTGCCAGAGAGGCGAGGGCATCGCAAGCAGGTGAGGCAAAGAGCCACACTGGCCCTTGGTGGGAGCACAGCTGAGCACAGCTGGGGAAGCTGGGGGGTGAGGAGCTGTGAGCAGAAGCTGGGGGAGAGAAGGGGATGTGGCAAGTCCCCAGGCCGTGGCATGAGCATGTCACAGACTCAGCTCATGCACACATGGCTGAAGTGCCACCCCACAAGGCCCAGCTGAATGGGGAAAGGAGGCTGGATTTAGGAGCTGTCATCCCTGACTAGGGAAAAGAAAAAAGCACTCTGAAAAATCAGGCACAGAGCTGAAGAGGTCATCAGCAGCTGCCTGGAGTTTATAAACACAGCCTTATCGCGGGTAGGAGTCAGTCTGAGCACAGCAGACACAACGCGTGTCCCAGCGCCACTCTCCGAAAGGTGACACACACAGGTGTCCCACCGGCCTTCAGCACACAACAGACCCATTTCACAGCAAGCAGGACTGCTGTTCTCTCCCCACAAGAGGGCCCTACAGCCTTACTTTCCAGGCGGAGGAGCCCGGGATGTGTAAGGCTGCTGTGTAACCAGTCCCACTGCCCGGGAGAGGCCACCGTGGGCTACAGACTGTCACATACTCGGCACGAAGAGAGTCCTGCCTGCAGTGAATGTGTAAGTCACCCCTGTGGCTCCTTCTGAGCCACAGCAGCAGTGCTGGAGCCACAGCAGGAACGTGAGCCTTGAGTAAAGAGAAAGAAATTGTTTTGAGGAACCCCCATTGGAGCTGAAGGGTGCAATTACACAGCACCCATTCCCCACGTGCCGCGATGTGAAAGGGATCTGTCCCAGCTGGTTCTGTAGAGTTACAAACACAAGCAGCCACAAGCTGGAGACAAAACACCCAGCATAAGCAGGGTTAATGTCAGCAAGGTGCGCTGCAGAAATGCAGCCGCTGGCGGGATGGAAAGCAGCAATGTCAGCCGGGTGGAGCAGAGGGAGGCAGCCAGGCTCACGGGCGGGTTTCCTCAGCCGGCTGTGCTGCTGCTCCCACTGAGTGGAAAATGACTGGGAGAAGCACAGACTCTGGCTGGTCCCTCTCAGCCTCTCGGGGCTCCCTGGGGAAGACCTTGGCTCTGAGGACTCCTGACAAGGCTCACAGAGAAGAGCACCAGGCAGGGTGAGACACCCAGAGGAGACCCCTAGGAAAACTCAGTCCCAGGTCCTTGCAAAATACAGACACAAAGCTTGGCTCCTGCTGCAAGTCCTAGAGAGACCACACAGGAGCAATGTCTTAAGCAGTGTAATGCTGGTAAAAGCTTCCCATCTCCCCAAGTGTTTCTTCAAACCAAGAGCTGGGTCCATGCCTTCCCACAGAGAGCTGTGAGTAAAAACCAGCATGAAGTGTTTTCACCCTGTCACTTCTCCTCATTGCTGTGATCTGGTCTTGCTTTATCTAAAAGGAAGCAGGATCAAATGTCAAAAATAAGCTCCAAACCATGTAAATAAACTTATTTTTTTCCTGCCTAAGTGCACCATTTATACTACTTTAAATACTAACCAAGAGATTCTCCTACAATTACTTCTTTCTGTGCTGGAAGGAAATGATCTTTTACAGAAAATGTGTCAAAAACACATTTCCTACTTTATATGTCAAATTCTTCAGCTACATTATTATTTTTCCCCCTTAACTTTAGTAAACCATTAAAAATAATTTTAAGGATGACTACCACAAGTGGAGTCATATGCAATCACCTGACATAAAGCACCAAACACAGGTACACCATTAACTCCCTGAGCCCTCTTGAACCTCAGTAACTCCCTTTCAGAAAACCAATGGGATGGCACAGCCTCAATCACACTATTGAATTTCTTTTGTTGTCCTAACAGTCACAAGAAAGATATAAAGGGAGCAACAACTGTGCAATGGAGAGCTTTGGGGAGTTGCAGCAACTCTTAAGAGCACAGATCAGAACAGATACTTAAGAGTGTTTGCACAACAGATGAACAAGAGACTCTTGAGGATTAAAACAAGCAAGAGAGCAGAACAATCCGCCACGTTCAATACCCATCAGTCCCTGGAAAAATAAATGTTTGTACAAAGCTGCATAACCAGCATGGCCAGTGGGAGGTTTTTTTCATCAAGTGTTTCGATTATTGACTAATTCCAAACATATTTTTCTTGGGTTCACTTCCAGGTGCAAGGATGAACATTAACTTACCTAAAAAACAGCCAAGGGCTCACCTAGGCATAGTTGAAAATGGTCCCAATTACTAGCTTGTTCAAAGCTTGCAGAAGTAATATCGTTGCCAGACTATTTGTGCAGTGCATTTGCCACCCATTTGCTGCTGCAGTGCTGCATATCACGTATTTATTTGTATTCTAAATATTTTTTGTTTATCCATCATTGAAAAGTGTTTGTGGAGACACACTCTCGAAAGAAGTGGGCTAACAACAGCTCATAATGAGGTTATTTTAATGCATCATTTCCTTCAGACTCAGGTTCCTGTTTCTATGTAGTTCCTTTTATATCAGCTACCCTCACAAGTCTTTGCTAGAGGCAAATGAAAAAAAAGTGGCAGTTCCCTCTTAGCACTGTAGTCCAAATTCAGGAAGTCATGTCTGAACTACTTCTAGCCAGCAATGAATTTAAGACAATTTATTCTAAATGCTTGTTAATGTCCCACTGAAAGAAAAATAAAACATAGTTATGCACTGAAGTGGATTGTCTGTATGGCTACAGAGGGGTTGGGCCATTTAAAATATAACGTCAAATTTAAATTAGAGATTTCCTCAGTAATGAGGGGAGAGACATTAAACAGTTCCCTTGACCACTGATCTGATCCACCTGCCCGAGGCAGGCTGAGGGCTCCCTTGGATGTCCCTGTGTCCCTGGGAGACAGGCAAGCCAAGGCTGTCACCTCTCCCAGCTGCTGGCTCCAGTGTGGGGTTATGCAGTGGCACACATCTCTGCCCAAGGCCTGCATGGGGTTTTATTCTGCTCAAGACACTCTTGTTAAAAACCAGAGGAGCCACAATAGAAAGGGAGAAGAAGTAGCAGCTTGTTCAGTGAACATCTCAAAGTGATTGTTATTTGAAGTTGTGTCACTCTTAGTGTCCTCTGGAATTGGATGTGGGGTCATTCCCACACAGCCTGTGCTTCCAGTTCTCCTTCTCTTTTTATAGAAATATCATGGTACAAATGATATTACATTTGTCAGTACCAAACTGAAAATATAACCAGTTTTGAGGCCATAATTTTTCTTTCACTTCCAATTTTGTCTTCAGCTCCTACTTCTTTGACTACGGTTCAGAATCCTACTGGAATAAATGTGTGGTAAAGACAGATTTCCCTGGCCCATGCTGAGAGATACAGAAGGCTATTAGAAGTGGAATTGATTGGTATTTAGAAAAAGTTTGCAAGCACTTCTGCCTACTTTGTTACCCCTAGACACTTTCTGTCTACTCTAAGGTTCACTGTTGGTTATTTTGGTCAGGTTTATAAGCTAGTCTCATTTCGTGCTTCTCTCAAGCATCCTGTGAATCTTGTGTAGGATTCAATTTATTAAAGATTTATGAGTCTTTCCCGTTCCAGAGTCATATACATCATATGGAAAATATTGTGCAATGGAGAGCTTTGAGGAGGTCCCTCCCTGGCTGTCTCCAGAACAGTGTTCTGAATGAATAGCTTCTGGAAAGAACCACCATAACAGTTCCTTAGTATTTTTTCTTGTGAATTTTTTAAAATCTAATTTAGGCCAATTTTGTCTTTGTATTTGAATGTTTTCTAACCAAGTCCTTGAACATTAACAGGGAAGCAGGAGAGGCAAAAAAAGATAGAAACTGTTCCTTGGTTTCAGCACTGTGACAAAGAAATGCATTTTTAAAACACTGTAAAATGTACATAAAATTCCATACTAAGTTATGGTTAAAAGCCTCTTGGATCAGTGATTTGTAGCTGAAAAGTTGATTTTTCACAATATCTAAGTTACTTTGCATAATAAGTACGACTCTTGTAGGGTTTGTTTTTCTTTTAAAGCACAACAATATTTTCTTGCAATATTTAATCAGAATATTTCAAAACATGTTTTAAAAGCAGAATTGAACCTTGTGAAATTGCTGTTTCTTTTTTATGTAGATAAAATTGGTTTTTCTCATTGCCATCTCATTCAGAGGTAAAACAATTACTCATGCAAAGCACAAGTGTCAGTGTCAGAGCCAGGAATAAATACAGATATCCCATCACTCAGGACCTTGCTCTAGACATCAAGCTGCATTTTCTTTCCCAGTCTATTACACTGCGAGATTGAAAAAAACTGGAAAGCCTTTAAGTGCATCCCTGTTTTAGAACACAGTGTCCTATGAGCTCTTCCTCATATTCATGGCTGTGATAATGATAACTACACAAAAAAACCCCAACTACTTTAATTCCATGTGCACAAGACACTTCTTAATGAAGTAAGCCCCCATCAAGGAATTGCTTTCTTTCCTAATACCTAACATGGTTTAGTGAGGCTGACCAAAGTTTCCCTCCAGTGCTATCCTGGCTTACAGTTAATACTTCCAGCAAAGTTGCTTTCTGACTGAGACAGGGTATGAGCTTTTTTTTGACCCAGACAAAAAAGGGTGATACGTGCCTAATATGAAAAGTCTGGGACAAAATGGGAGACTCCCTGAGAATTAATAAATGGACTAGCAGCTCTGATTCTAATCTCGGTGCAAGAAGGGTTCTGATTAATCTCTCTCTTAACCTGGTCAGAAGTATGTTCTTACATGTGTTTGATGTAATAGCTTATAACAAGAATTCTGTATTTGCTGAACAAAGATACTTGGCATTCTCTTGGTAATGATGCAGAACACGTGGAACAAGAAGTAGCTCAGACTGTGCATTTTTTATTGGATTCTTCTCAATTTGACATCTGTGAAGTATTTACAAAATCTCCTTTGGCTTTCTTTATATGTAATTTACCCTGGAATTTCCAGATGCCCTCTCTTTTGTGACAGAAAGCTACAGGTGCTCTGCTGAGTGCTCTGTTCTTTTAATCAAGCAGCAGATATTTACAACACATAGTCAAAATGGATGTATCATGGTAACTTCATACCAGCACTTCCAATTTAACATGCTGGCCCTTTTCCAAATGGTGCAGCAGAACAAATACATTTCGTATCAGATTTAGGGTTTGCCCACTCTTTACATTATTAACTGTCAAAATATTTTTGCCAGGAATAACAGACTGCAAGTAGCACTTGCACAAGATTTCACATGCAACAACTTGATCCAGTACTCTGTATGGGTTTGGATATTTTCTTACTGTTCAGAGTACGAGAGGAGCTATTGCTTTCCTAATTATTACTACTGAAACCCTTTCTCACTAAGAGAAGTGAGGCAAAGGTGGTCAAAAGCACAAAAAAGGAAATTATTATTATTAAAATAGCTCTGCCTGTGTACATGCTGTATCCTGCTCCAAAAGGCTTATATTTGAAGGTCAAGAGCTGGTATGTCAAAATCTTTTGGCTTTTTCAATACTTGTAAACACTGCTCTGGTATCCCTGTAATATATACACACAAAGGTTGCCAACTTTTGCAATTCTATATCCAGTCTCATCCTATTCTGTAATTTCCTGCCCAAAGGCCCCAGTGGTAGAACAGAGATCTTCTCCAAAGCTTCAGCTTGGTAAATTTCCATCCTCCAATACTAGAGAAAAAACTTTTAAGAAGAGAAAGAAGTGCCAATAAAGAATGGGGTCAGATTGGCAACTAAACAGAATTCAGAATATGCTATTATAAAATAATTGCATGATTCTGCCAGGCTGGGTTTGCTCATGGACATGTGAGACATCTCTGTCAGTCAGAGAGTGTTCCTCAAAAGTAAACAGTCCAGAGGTGTCCATACTGTCCTTTTTAGCAAAGAACATAACTCCAAATTTATAGGGAGATAAGCAGATTATCTAAAATATCATGTAACCACTCAAAATTTGAAGAGCATTCAAGTAACTGGAGCTAGATAAGGAACTACCTTCAAACGCCCCTTCTCACTTTAGGATTTTGGTTCATGTCTGTCACGTAGGTGGAAAGCAAACTTTTCAATCCCCCCTATATACTGCCTGTTGGCTCAGTTGTTTTGGTGCACATGAACAACACTCCTTTCAGGACCAGTTAAACCACACACACCCCAGAATTCTCCAGGGCCTCTTGGAGGTGGGAGGTGTGACCTGCTCTGCAGGCAGAATCAGTTCCTGCACACAGGACACCAGTCAGGCCAGACCATAAGACTGAGCCTAGTCCCAAGTAAAAGCCCAGAACCACACAAAGTGCAGATGAAAAGCCTCAGGATCCACTGCTTTATACACTGAGCCTCTCTCACTGCTCTCAGTTATTCTCCACCAATAAGAATTATTGATTTAAAAATGCAACATTATTTTGCCATTGACCATTTAACTCAAGGAAGGCAAATAAGCTAACCAATAAACCCACAAAACCATGCTGATCCCAATCAAGCTGGCTCCCTTTCCCACCTGCTCCAGCCCTGGGGTCAGCAGTCTGGCAAGGGCTGCACTGGGAAAATTATCCAAGAAACAAAACTTCATCACTTGGGAACCTCCAACGACTTTAGACAGCTGTCTTTAGATAGCTAAGCCAGCCCTACCTGACTACTGTGACAGATTACAGCCATCTGGAAAGAAATACAACTGCCTTCTTCCTTCCTCACTTGGGACTATTAAAAGAGTGGTTAATATTTTGCTGCAAAGCTCTTCCAGCACATGTAGTTGTCTGTCCCTCTGTGCTGTATGTCCCCAATAGTCCCACTCTGCCCTCCTGCTGCTTTATCCCTGCTCTGTGCAGATGCACCAGGTGCAAGATGGGTGATATTAGAGAACCAGGCAGGAGAGAACCTGAGCCATTAACTCAGATTTTCTCTTCCAACATCAGAAGATTCATCCAAATAATTACACCACACAGCTGGTGCCTGCTAATACACTTTAAATTTGATAATCTGTCCAGAAGCAAAGAACATTTTTATTCAGCACAGGTTGGAAAGACAAGGCAAGAGAATTGAATGAGACAAGGTATTTTCAACGTGATCTTTTTCATTACTGTGCTTCAGCTCTTTTTACTGTAGGACAAGAGCACCAACTAGGCAAACAAAAGACTTGTCTTTCTTCTTCAGAAGTTACATAATTTAGCAATAGTGTCTCTTTTTTTCCCCCCAGACTGACAGAGTCTTAGCAACTCTTCTCTGTCAAAACAGTGTCTGCTCTCAAAACCAAATTTTCTTAATTGCCCCACCTGAAGCAGAAATGTGCCAATTACATTCTTGTCCTGATTATCAGACAACTCACTGGAATATGTTGTACCCAGAGAAATTGACTCCTGAAGACAAGCCCATGGGATGAACATTTTAAAGATATAGATATAGATATAGATATAGATATAGATATAGATATAGATATAGATATAGATATAGATATAGATTAGATATAGATATAGATATAGACATATACCTATAGAGAAGAAAAAGTGTAAAATCAACAGTCATAGGAGAAGCTGGGAAAGAGAAGACAATGCAGCTCTGTTCTGGCAGGGAGCTTTGTGCTCAAGGAGGATGATAAGGGCCTCCATGTCCTTCTGGAGCCCCACCAGATCCATACCCTGGCCTTACAGCCACCAGAGGCTTCAGCCCTTAGAGAGGACACGTGAACCAGAGATCCCAAAAGCCTTTGTATGAACATTTATCCAGTGTCCTGGCACTGCTGAGAGATACAAGTGAGTGCCATGTTGCCCATTGTACTGATGGGAAAGCAGCAGTCAGAGAAACAGAACCAAGGAACAGAAAAAGCAGCACTTCCCATGAAAGCAAAGACTCACACCTGCACAGTGTCCCTCTTTCTGTGTGACACACCCCACAGGATGGAGGTGCCCAGTGCTGAGAACCCCTGGTGGGGCTGAGAGAATCTCCTTGTCCTGAGGTTTCACACTGTTGGAAGGAATGCTGCAAAGAGAGTTTTGACATCAACTGCCAAGCTTTAAAATTCTTTAGTAAATGATGTGAATAAACCTTCTGGGACTCTTTTCCCTATAAAATCATCCATCATGTAGCTGTAGTTGCATGCATAGAGAGTGAACTATGTGTGTAGAGAGCAGATTTTACTATCCCATTTTTAAGGCAGTGCTGTTAAACGACATTGCCCATGTGAGAACACTGTCTTAAACTATGGAGAAGAACAGATCTTTATTTGGATATCCAGATGCAAATGAAATGTATTAATATCTCCACTTTATATGAAGTGTGATGGGGTCATGTTGGGAACAGCTCCATGCAGAGTCACTCTCATGGGAGGAACAATAACTGACAATGAACCAATATTTCCTGGTGCTGATCCTCCCAGACTGACCTGCCACGTCTTCAGCTGCTCCTGCCCAAAATGCTACAGGATGAGACGAAGGTGAGGGTGAAGGCCAACCCCAGAAGGGTGGGCAGGAGGTGCCAGCATGGCATCTGAGGCATCTGAGGGTTCAGCAGACACACACAGGAGACAGGCAGCCTCTACCAGCGAGGCAGAGGATCTGCTGATACTGAGCATTGCCTTGTCTGGTAAGATGTTCATTCACTGGGAATAGTGAAGGAGCATTGCAAAGTATCAGCCTTTGTGTTCAGCCTTAGGAAATGTTTTAAAATAGATCAATGGGATATTAAATGAAAGTAGATAAGCCTACTAAAATACATGTAATAAAATTGAATTTTTGCATGAGAAAAAGATTGCAAAGTTGCAGTTGTTATTTAAAAATAGGCAATTTTATAGCTGCATGAAAATGCTTAAATCTACTAAGGAAAAATAAAATAAAGATATCTGGCTTCATTTTATGATATATTTAAAGGTTGATTATTAAACAGTTATTTTAACTAGCCATGCAAAACCACAGGATATCAGGTGTTACCACGTACAAACAATCTGTAGAGAGGTAAAAGACATCTCAAAGCTGCCTGGTTTTTGTTGTAATTGTTCAAGTGTCAGAACTGCTCCTGGCTTGAGACAGCTGCTGACCCAGTGTTCCCCATCTTTGGAGGGTGGACCCCTCCTTAATGAGACAGTGTTTTTCCAAACACTTTTTATAATTACTCTTTTCAGCACTTACTTTTTAAGCCTCCAACTGCCCGAGACAGCCCATGAAAGGGGGCACGAGACAGCTGAGAATGTTTGTGGCACAAACCAGCTGTGATGTGAAGCAGTTCGAGCCTCTATTGCTCTGATCAGGATATGGAGCTCAGTGCAGCACAAACACTCCCTGTTCTTCCTATAGCATTTCTGTGCTTGGGCCCCAGGAACCTGGCCCTGCACCTTGCCATGTACCTCCCCCACCACACAAGCCCCCAAACACGCACACAGACAAGGAGTCCTCATTCCTCTTGCATTACAGAACTTCCATTAATAGCAGGAGCCCACAGGAGAAAAAAGGAAAACTTATGACAGCAAACACACACACAAAAAAGAGATGAGCAGATGATGGCATGGAAAAATATTTTCCACAAAGGAGTGGTGAGACCATTTGAAACCTGAGGTAAAAAAGTAGTCCAAAAAATGTGACGCAAAACTGGGGAAGTCGTCTTCGCAAGGAAGGAGAAGTCAGGCTTCTGATCCTGACTCCTTCTGACTCCTCTGATCCTACATGGCATGAAGAGACTAGCAAATCCCAGAAGAAATAAATATATTTTAAAAACAACTTATTTCAGATCTCTTTTTCCTTTGCTTATCCATCATGACCAGAGAACGGACCTAAGGCTATCTATCATGGCACATAATATCTTTGTTGGTGTCTGAAGTAGCCCCACAGGCTCTGGAGGAGAGTGCTGTACTGCTTTAAGAGTAAGTGATGGGCATGACACAGATCTTGGCAACTAACAAAAATTTCAGTTTGCTTTTCCAGCAAAAATTTCAGTTTGCTTTTCCAGTGCTTAGAAGTGAAGTCAAATGCCATTTATCCAGCTAAATAAGCTTCAGCTCTCTTGATAGTTTCCCTGCTCCACTTTCATTATTTATTAGTATATATTACTGGGATATAAGAATGCTTAACAGCTTGAACCAAGAAGGAATTCTCAATTCCTTGTTGTACAAGCACAGAGCAACAGAGAGCTCCTGCTCAGAGAGTTCCTCGTCTGACCAGAAAAAACTGGCATGTGCTGGGAAAGGCAAATTAACACAGGGTTGGCAAGAAGTTTGTTTTGCAGCAAAGCCAGGAATGGTGACTGAACAGTAAACATCATTTTTACATTTAGGCACAGGGTTTTCAAGTATTTTCTGCCTTTCTGAAGCAATTTTCATGCAAAAGATCCCACCTTTGTTTTCCCACCTGAGAACAACCATGATTACAAACATCATTAGTGAGTTGGCTTAATGTTTCATCATTCCTCAGTGCATTTTTGGCCCAATATCCAGCTGAATTATGTCATTAATTTGTGTTTGTTGAAGAGTCAGCTCCTCCCAAATATTTTTGAATGCTTTTGCTCACAGCAAATTTAATAGAGGGATAAAGGTCTCAACATTACTAAACTTCTGACAAGTTCTGTAAAAGCACTAAGTAATCAGATAGAGTGGAGAGACCTCATTAATACCCCACCAAGAGAAAGAAAATACTGTGACCTCAGCTACTTTCAGAAGCTGGGTAATTCCCAAAGAAGTTCAGCCTCAGAAGACAAACCCTTGGAAAATGTTTTGCCATTAGCTCTGCTGGTCATGGAACAATCTGGCTATGCAAATGCTGATATTCGGATGATTGGGCTGACAAAAGCATAAGAACAGAAAAACCATGTAATGCCTTCTCTCCTAAGGGCCTCTTTCTCAAAGAAGGTACCATAATAAACCCTTCTTCTGGCTGCACAGGGACAATCAGAGCTGTCTAGATCCTTTCCAGCCATGTATCAAGAGTTGATTTTTCCCAGACATAAGAATAAATAGATACAGTCCATATCCTCTAATTCCCAGGCTGTGAAGGGAAAGGGACACTATGGAGAAGGCAGCTCTGCTGGGTACCGCAGAGCTGGAGTGGTTTAAGGTACCCCCTGGCACAGGTCCATCCTTCCCTCCTGCCCAGTAGCTCTTCCCCACCCAGCCCCTCCATCAGGAGCCAGCCCCACTGCCCCACATGCCGCCCACCCTTTGCTGTGGAGAGGTGGTGGTGGGACAGCTGCTCCTCCCCACAGTCCTTGTCTCATGCCTGCCACCATTTCCCTTGGCAGGGCTTGCTCTGCTGGACGCTGAGCTGGTCCTGGGTGCAATCCCTGTAGGAACCAATCAAACTATTTCAAAGTATAATTCAGCTGTTGTGGGAACACCTGCTCACATGGAGTTATGGCCTGCATTTTGACTACTCAGTGCTGTGCCTTGGTGCCTTACAGAGCACCCCAAAACACATCCTCTGCAGTGGCAGTGGATGCATCCCTGAAAGAAAGATGTAAACACCACATGCCAACCACCTGCCTCCTCCTCCCCCGCCAGAAGCGCTGGATACTGATGGTAGGCAGATGAACATCTGCTCAGTGCTTCCACTGTTTTCTCAGATGCTTCCTGTGCAGTGGTGAAGCAGAAGAGGAATGTTCTAAAGATGAGCCAGCTACACACGGAAACTCCTGAGGGTCACAGAGTTTTCAGCATTTTTTCTCACAGATGACTGCGCAAAGCATTTGGTGTAGGAAAGCAACAGCTCGTCCGAGCCAGAACAAGTCATGCCTTGTGGGTGAGGTACAGAGAAACTTTGTATATGGGAGCCTTTGGGAGGGAAACTGAGGGGTTGGCGTGGCTCAGCAGAGCAACAGAGACAACATGATCAAAACATGCTGATTTGCTTAAAGCTACAGCCTTAATGCTAAAGAAAACTTCAGAATAAATGTATGTTCTTGTTGCTTCACTGTTCTGCAGTGCTGATTCCTCTTCCATCTGTGCAACTGGGAACCTGAAGTCCCTGTGACACCAGGAAGATTTTGTGCCAGTGTTTCATGAGTGGGACATACTCTGCACAATTCTGAGTGCAAAATTCAGTACACAGCACCAGCCTCTCAGCTCAGTTGACCTTCCTTAGCAGAGCATTGTCCTCAACAAGCAAACAACAAGTTTCATTTCTGAAAAATAATGGATTACAGGTAGGGAAAGGATTATGAAAAAATGAAAGGTGGATGGATTTACTTGTACACAATCTGCTCAGATGGGTTTTTGCTCTTTTTTTTTTTTTCCTTTTGACAGAGTTTACTTTAGCTCCAGCGTTTGGGCCAATCAGAGGGGCAGTCTGGTAACTGAGGGATTTGGTGTGAGAAGTTCCAGCACTGACCTTTCTCCCAAAGGCAGCCAACAGCAAGTGAATCAGCCACTATACCAACAAAAATGACCAAGAATAGAAAGTAGATTTCCAGCCTTCCTGCTTTGCAGCAGTTTTGTTTTTCCTTGCAGAGGCAGTGGTGATTACCTTATCTGTACATACCAGCCAGCTGCACAATACAGGAAAAGCCACCATCCAAGAAATACCCATTTAATAAGCCTTGGCATCTTACACGCAGACCTGGGAAGGCAGGATGCTGCACAAGAGTATCTCCCTTCAGACAGGCTCCACAGTGACAAATACAAATCTGCAGATATGAAGTAAACCACATTCCCAGAAAGGGAACATAATGTAGGATATCTATCCTCTCTGGGAGTGCTTTACAAAAGTCCTCATTTCTCCATGGTGGAAGTTTCTTTCCAGTTTCTGTCATAGAATTTTTGTCTCCAAACCCACATCCCAAGGTTGTAGTGTATTTTTGAGTACCCATGGAGGCTCAGGAGATGGGTGTGTGAGCTGTGTCCTCCTTTCCACATCCCAGCTCATCAGGTGCTCCCATGGTGCAGCTATTAGAGAGGTGAGCAACCTCTTCCCCTATAGGACCTTCAGCTATTTTATATATTTGGTAACCAAAATTTAACAGTACCAAGGGACCTAGAAAAGCTTGGCCAAATGGGGACAGATATTACATGATTGTGCTGTATAAATACATCAGCAAGTTAATTGCCAGTGGAGGGAAAAGCCTATTTAATGAAAAGAATATGTTGGCAGGAGAGGAAATGGTTATGAGCTATCTGTCCATGAATAGATTTAGGCTGGAAATTAGATGAAGGATTCCACTCATTAAAGAAGTAGGGATCCGAAACAACACCAAAAAGGGAAGACGGAGATGAAAATCCCAAGACAGGACATGATCTATTAAGGAGGGGATTACCTTAAATGACAACCTGAAAAGGACTTGACCAGAAGCACACAAGGTCCCTCCCTTTCCTATGCTATTATGCTATTGATTCCATTTTGCAGGGAAAAACATACACTCCTAACCTTCTAATCTCAGTGCTATGGATTTGCCCTGAAATGCACATACAGGATTTGCATCTCAACAAGGAAAGCAGAGAAACACAGAGAAGTGCTGTCACAATCTAAGGATGTGCTGAACCTTCTCTTTCTGCTTGTTGCATCCCAAATGCACTTTGTAGTGACCCAAGACTGTAAAAATACACCAGAATGAGCACTCCGATTCCTGACCAATCTGTTTTACAAGTGACTACCTATTTACTGAGCTACAGTGCCTGTATGTCACAAAGTGCTATTGTTGTATCATTTAAGTAGTCATTTTCTTTCTACTCCATTGCTATTAATCTTGGTAGGACATTGAATTTCTACCACTTACCCTTTATAATGCTGTGGTATCTAAATATCCCCATTAGATCAGGATCCCCTGTGCTGAGCTCTACATAAACACGAATAACAACTTTCCCTCTCCTCACAAATGTCTAAAGCCTCTAAGATTTCCCATCCCTAACATTGTACCAGGTAAAGTTCAACCCTTGCAAACAGCTCTGCAGCTGTGAAAACAGAAATATATCTATTTCTATTTCACAGAACTGCAGAATGGCTTGGGTTGGAAGAGACCTTAATCTAATGTATTTCACTGTGGTGTGGTCAAGCAGTCACTTCTGCTCAGACAGTACAGTGCTGAACAGCTTTTGATTTTCCCATCTTTGGAGCTGCTGGTCCCAGCAAAGCCTTCAGCAAAGACACTTTGTTCTGCAGTGGCTTAGCTGTGTTGTGTTGTCACTCAGCAGAGCACAGCTCACAGGCAGCACCATCATGTTTCCAAACTGTTCATCTGACCTCGCCACTGGAGCTGGAGCCTTCCTGAGCTCAGGCACCACGTACCTGACAGTTCAGTGCATGCACAGGGCTCCCCCCTCTGCACTTACATGTGTTTGCACTGATTGGAGCTGAACTAGCACAACTTTAATTCCTGCTTAGATCAGAACAAAAAGACAAAATCAACAAATGCAGAAATGCTGAGAGAACAGTGTAAAGGTACTGCTGGAAGTGAGATTCCCTGTCACCTTGTATCTTGCTGTCTCAGGTGAAGAATGTCTGTCTCCCATTACGTGGTGTTATGTACAGAATTTTGCCCTGGAGAAAATGACTGCATGAGTAGAGATCTGAACCCACAATGCTTTGTCCTAGCAGAGTGTGCCTGAAGCCTTTAAAGCAGCCACTTAATCCCACCTGCTATCAGCCAGCAGCAGGTTTCCTCCCCACTTACTACAGAGGTGAACTTTAAATCCAAGCTAAAGCTTTATTGTATTTTTACCAGTGGTGATTATACCAGGAGCCAGTGTCATCAGAAATTGGCTGCCTAAAGAGAGCATCTTTGAGGAACAGTGTCTGAGACTGAAACAAAAAGCACAGATTTCTCAGTGGAAAAAAAACCTTAATGCAGCTCGTCAGGGAGACAGATGGCAGCTTCCCTCCCGACAGGCACCGTGGGGGCTGAGTTTGCTCAACTCCCTCTTGCTGCACTTTGATGTATTCCAGCAGCTGTATGAAATTAATTCCAATAAATTAAACCTCTTTCAGGGACAAATGATCTGGATGAAAACTATAGTGCTAGGGGCAATCAGCCATTTGAAACTTGGAGATCTCAGAGACAGGGAAGCAGCACCCTTGTTGGCTGTATCATAGGCATTTGCTGAGGCAGCCAGAAAAGGCTCTTTCAGCATAAAAAAGCAAATCAGGATCCAAAGCTCCTTCTCCATAACCACAGTAGTGTCATTCATTTATGGTGATAAAATATTAGCCCAGCACATGCAGGTCCTGAGAGCTGACCTTCCCTAAGCACCTTGGGAAGCTCCATGCCATAAATTCACCCAGCCCTTCAAAAGCCACTCCATGATGAAACTCAGCAGGAGGAAGAGCAGCTCAGCCTATTTGAAACACACACATCTAAGGCTGACATTCAGTTTAATTACTGCTAATTTAACTTGCAGTGCACCATTGTCCTTACTGGGCTTATCCAGCTGGTTGTGTCAGTTGTTTGCTCTGGTTTAGGACCACTCCAGTGAATATAACAATGTGCAAAGGCTCGGGGTGTAGCACAATGAAAGAAGAGCATCTGGAGCAGGTACCCATGTGCTGTAATTTCTGTGCTGTCAGCACCAGTCTTTCCTCAGCCATGCAGCAGGCAACCCTTACACTCTACAGGGATATTGCTGGATTGCTTTTCTCCTAAATTTTAGGAGTAGGACAATTCTTCAAGAAGTTTGTGCCCACTAATTTCAAACTTGTTTTTGGTGAACATGATAGTAATGTGCCCAAGGATACCAAATCTTTAAAACAGGAAAGAATTTCTATTGATTTTTTGCCTAGTATTACTTAATATCTATCTGCATATTTAAGCATCCCCTCATTTTTCACCTAGATGACCCTTTACAACTATAGAATTTTTTATATTCTATTGTCTGAAATGCCTCAAATGGGGAATATATTAATTTCTCAGAGCAAAACCACTAATATAGTGATAGCACAGAAGGAAAGGATTGGAAAACTTGGGTACTGGCTGTCTTTCACCCCCCAGCTCTGCTTCAGTTTGCCTGGCTATTAACTGGGTGCAAAAAACTTGAGCATCTGCTGATGGTCTGATCTGTTCCTGGTTATATGATATCTTAAGGTTCCTTGACTGCTACTGAGAATTTATTACTCTTTCCTGTTTCTTTCCAGGAAAAGTGAGTCAAATATGCAAATTACTTCTCCTTATATCCTCTCCTATATGGAGGAGATTTTAACTCTTTCCTTTCCTATAAGAACTAAAACACAGAGCTGCTGGGAAAGCATTAGAGATGTGCTTCTCAGGGCCAAATGGCCAAATAAAGTAACCTGCCAGAGATAAATTTAGCCTTTACAGAAGTACCTAAATATAAACTCGTAGGCTATTTTTGTTTTAACTTATCACCAACAAACATGGCAAGAATCATAAACACAAACCTTTAAGAGGTAGAAAAGGGGAGTTTGTGTATGTTAATGTGAAACAGCATTTGAATCCAAGACCCTGATGGGATCTATCTCTGCTTATGGTACCCTGGCCCACAGTTTTCCAAAAGTCTAGACTGCAAATTACCAAAGTTTTTAAACAGGTCATAATTTTAGCACCAAAGTCTAGGTTTCCTTTATGAGTAGGAATGATGTGCTTTTAATCATCTGCTTCTGTAATTCACTCACCTACTAATGGAAGATTTTATTTATTGGAATAAAGTGAATGTAACAGTCTTGTTCTCATTCAAGTGGTCAGACATGTCACCCTGAAATGACCATCTGAACAAGTATCAGAATAGTTTGTGTGAGAAATGAGGCCCCTGGATTTTGAAGCTTGATTATAATCCATTTGTAGCTCCCCAGGCTGATAATTCAGCTTGGCTGCTCACTGGAGTGGATTCCTCTGGTACCAAAGGAAGTGACCACCCTTGGTGTTGCAGAGTCACACAGTGGCTGCAGACACAGTGGAAGAAATACCAATCAGAGGGACAGCAAAGATGCCACACGATGGGAAATAGCCCCATCCGATGGCCCCCATTAACAAATGAGTGTGCAGAGACCAGTGGGCAGAGTGTGCTTGTGCCAACAGCCACAAATTACACAACTAATTGCAGTGCCAGACAGGAAGGCTCTTGGCAGCACCTCGTCCTGTTCTGCAACTCGTCCCCTGCCCAGCAAGGAAGTGGTATTGAGCTGCAAGGGATTGCATGCCTGTGTCCCAAGAGCAGTGAGGTGTGGGCAAGTCTTCCTTTCAAGTCCTACCTATCCTCTCACCATTCCTCTCCAGAAAGGACGGGAAAAGGTATAACTCTCCTTTTTTCCTTTCCATTCTATTTCTTTGTTTTATCCAAGGAGCTGCTAGAACAGCACCATCCCAGCAGTGGGAGATTTGCTCACTGTGGAATATGTTTAGGGAAACATTGCTTCTGGCAGGAAAATCTGAAATTTGGAGTTCTCCTCAACTCCTCTCTTTGAGAACATGAGTGCCCCCCAGGAGTTATTTGGCAGCACATATCCCCTAGCAATGCTGAGATACCTTAAAAATCCAGCTATTTCATATCCCTGGCATGGAGTGGGATCACCTGGTGTGCCAATATGGGCTGCATTTGACCCTAAGTCTTAGAGGATTTGCTACTCCACAAAATCTTGACCCAGCCCAGACCTTTTAATGTTGTCACTAACACCTACTTGTGTATGAATAGTAAATCAACCCTGAATGCTGATGTCCATTTTTTCATCACTTCAAACACCACTGATGTGATGCACTTTCCCATAGATGTTCATAAAACTTTCTTAATCTCCTGTAATTTATAACTGCTTTTACAAATACTCCACCTTCTTAGGACCCTGCTAGGACCAAGTTCAATAACTGAGTCTATGGAAATGAGATGTGAAGAAAAATTCAGAGACAAGACCCAGAGCACTACCCAAAGGCCCAGCCAATACCTCCTCTTAAGTCTGCACATGGATGGGATTTCACTGTCCTGGCCAGCTTGCTCTCACCATCGACCAGGAATTTCTGCTAAAAAGCACCACTGGGTGTTGTTCTGGCATTTCTCAGTCTGAATGGATGCAAAGCTGGCAGTCTGGACACTGGAGGAGGTGGTGTCCCCTGTAACCCATAGCAGCCAGGTGGGCAGAGGGCTCACCAGAAAAATAGGATGTTACACAACAGTTGCATTACCCATGAAACCTCTCTGCATCTTGAGTATCAGATAAACCCTAATGTGACACCTCAATTATTTTATGAAATGTGACTTTTGAATAAAGGTACTGTGAAGAGTTTGGCACTGACACTGGTGTAATTCATCCTCTGACACACTTTGCTACCAATAATTCCAGCTAGGTCTGAGGGGGGAGGTCTGAGAAAGAAATTGAAATGTTTGATAGTTCAATCACACATGAAAACAGGGAGATAGGTGAATATTGAGCAAGAAAAATTAAATCTGTAATTGCCTTTATTCCATTTAATCAATTCTGGGGTGCAGGGCTATGAATATCCTTAATTTGGTCTTCATTTTCTTTATTTATGGACAGTGAATACCCACTCAGAGAGGTACTGTGAATGATGGAGAGAGAAAGACAGGGGAAGGGAGGAGAAAAAAAGTCACAGTTTTCAAAAACTCACAAGGGTTCTGTAAACCTGGTATTAGTCCTCCTCTTTCTTGTGTTTTGGTACCCAAATTCAGCAAACCCTAAGCACTGAGTGCTGGGTGGGATTTAGGGCTAAGGAAGCCCTAGTGATGGATGTGGGGGAGGCAGAGGCAGAGTGAGACAGTGTAAGTACAGAAGGGTGGAGTCTAATTATCTTTAAAAGCCAAGTGAAGTACCAACAGGAAACTTTAGCCAACTAAATACTTGATACAAGATTCCAGGATCTGTCATTGAGATGCAGGGGGAAAATACAGAATGTATCAAATTCAGTGTTTTAAAAAAAAAAATAACATAACCATTAGAATTATGGAACAAAAAGTGTGGTCAAGGGTTGATAAATGAATCCAAATTCAAGATCCTTTTGTTTCTAACAGCTCGTCATTGACCCTGTGAAAATTGCAAAATATGATTCAATATACCAGCCTCTAAAATAATTTTTTACTTATGCCTCATTCCTATACCTATATTATTTTGTCCCCCCACTGGAAATACTATGACATTCAACTTACTGACGCAATCACAGACAATCTAGTGCAAATTCTACTGGAATAAAATCCTCAGGATTTAGCCATTTTGACAGCCTGACTACAGCATTATAAGTTTGAGATAAAAGCTAAAATTATGTGGATGTAATCCATATAAATGATGTAGTAACAGGTGCAGGGAAAATAAAGGCACAAGAAGAAACAGAAAAATCTGTGGGAAGTTCTCCAAGAGAATTCACTGTGGATGAAGCTATTACAGGAAAACAGAATTAAATGTGACAAATACATACTTTAAAACACTAGGAATCTGGAAGAGCAGAAATGTCAAGAACAATAACCAAGATGAAAACATAGAGAAAGACCTGATAAAACCACCTCTGCTTTGCTGCAAGGGTATCTATTTGGTCTTCCTGTACATATTGCAACATGGATGATAATGTTTGCTCCCTGGATGGGAGTTGCAGAAGACAGGCATGTGTGGAATTCCCCAGCCATCCTCAGGGCATCAGCCTGCCTCACTGCTTCTTTTTATTTTTTTATAGACAGAGTGTGGATTAGTAACTTTGCATGCTTGAAATTGCCAGAGATAATCCACAGGGCCCTAAATCCATACATATTACACAGCATTACAAAGCCCTTCTTCTTTACACAAGTATGGTGTTGTTTTCATTCCAGATGACTTATAGCAAGTAATTAAAGGGATCATTAGCAAAGAAGTGTACAAAAATCCTTAAGCCTCTCGTGAGCAGTCTGCTTCCTTAACAAGTGGAATTGACGCTTCCACTGCCCCATTTAATGTAGATTGTTTTGAGCATCTGCCATATTTTCTTCCTAGACTCAAAACCAAAACATCTGATTAGATCTGAGTGTCTCCACCTTGCTTGAGTAATGAGTCTGTCCTTAAAAAAATTGACAGCTTCATCAGGGACTTCCTGAGTTACAACTTTGGATAAACCACGCATTTTTTCATTGTGGCAGTGCAGTATGATCAGCTTTGTCTGCTCAGAAGCTCTTCCAGGCAGGAACAGGCTCCCTAAAAGTATGTCCTGTACATAGCAAATTGGAGTTTCAAAATAGTTTGGGCCTCAGGATGCTCCTGCAATGCAAACAGGAGGGGTGTATGTTAATGTGAAACAGCATTTGAATCCAAGACCCAAAGATCCAAAACAGTAATAACCAAACAATCTGCTGATATGATAATAACAGTGTCTGCCATTTGCCTTAAAATAGAAAATTACAATAGAAAATTGTCCTGTGTTAGTGAGAAAGAAATGAACAATCACACTATCCTCGTCCTGCAACAGTACTGCCATGTGCCCCCATGCAATGTTTCACAGCAGTCCCTGACTTCTAAGGACCTCAAAACCAATAATGTTAGTCTACTGAAGTTACAAACCCCCTACTATCAGTAGTTTCTTCAGGGTAGTCTCTTCCAAGTGGTTGAACTGTGGAAGCAGCCCTTGCACGTCTCTCCACCGTCTCAGCTGGAGACAATCAGGTTGTCACCAAGGCTGCCAAGGAGGGGCCATGGAACATTAACGGTGGTTGTGACTTTTCCAAACTCTTTTCTGTCTCAGAGTTTTCACTTCCAAAGCAATGACAAGTTATTCACTCCCCCACAAGTATGATCAATAACCAGGCTGCGTGAAGGTTTCTGGGCATAGTCCTGATCACATCAGGGTGCCTGTTCAGGATTTATCCCTCTCTTTGAGACAGAGCAGCCCTAGCCTTGCTTTCATTCCTGACTTCTTCTCTAGGATTATCTCTAGTGAGCTTGTCTGATCCCCTTCCCCCCTTAAACCTTGTTTAAAGCACCTCAACCAGCCCTGTCAAGCCATGGGGCTAGAATCCATTTGCTCCAATTAGACAGGGGAACCCCATCTGTCTCCAGCATGCCTGATGCCATATAAATCACCCTATGGTTGAAAACCCCAAAATTCCACCAATGACACCCATCTCGGGTTTTCCAGTCCTTTTTAGCATTCATTCCTGCTTACCAAAGGAATCAACATCACCTGTGCTCCTGTCTGTCCAACCAATCAACCCAGGGCCTTGAAGTCCCTTTTGGCTGTTCTGGTTCTTCTCTCATCAACCTCATTGCTGCCAACCTGGACAACCAGTGGGGGGTAATAAACAGAACAGGGGAGCTTGTCATTTTGCCAATGGAAATTGCCCTTTATGGTTATAATCCAGTGCTCATTTGGATAATTTCAATGGCCATGCTGCAAAATCTCCCTGCAGCAGCAAGGTCTGACTGATGGGATTTTGTACAATGTTGAGGGGAAGTGAAACTTTGAACTGTGATGAAATGCATTTATTTCTTAACTCAGGCAAAACTCCCACCCGAGCTCCCACTCGACCCTGTCTCACAAAGTCCATGCTGTCCCCACTGGGGGTTTCAGCTGAGTAAAGACCCCCTGCAAGCTTTAGATCCCAAAGAGGGAGGAATTAATGACAGGCACTTTTCAATGATTAACTCATACAGCTGACAGTCATCTCCCATTCCTGTAATTAAAGAGATAAAGGTGATATAGTTAATGAGTGCTTTAGCATGAGCTTAATTGCAAATCCTCTCATCAATGAAGTGATTTATTGAAACACTTGTGGAGGAGTGAATAACTTGTCTTTGCTTTGGAAGTGAAAACTGAGACATAAAAGTGTTTGGAAAATTCACAACCACTGTCAATATTCCTATGCAGCCACTCCATATCCTAGGTCTTGCACAGATACCCATTAGGTACTGAACATATTTCTGCAATTATCAGACTTTGCATAATGAGGTGAAGGAGAAAAAAGAAAAGAACTGATATTCAGTTACTAGTGTTATTTCATTCCTAGTACTGTCTTTCTACTCTTCAATCTGAAAAAACATAGTTAAAACAAATTCAGAGCAAACCTTTGAAAAATCAGTGTCAGCTGTGTATAAGCCTTTGGGAGAAAAACTAATTTTTTTCCCCAGTCTTCACAGAACATATGAGCTTCATTAGTTGTCATATTGTATCTTCAGAATAACTTCTAGAAGCCTTAAAAGGTCATTTGAATGATCTCTGGTCTGATGCGCATTTGAAGTGACCAATAAAGCATATAATTTTCATAAAGAAAACCATCTGGAAATGAAGGAAAAGTATCTCCAGGTGACCACCTCACAATAAAAAACTAAGCAGGAAAATTTAGACAGATTTCTTTTCTGGAAACAGACAGTAGTGTTTATATTTGTTTTCTACCAAAGGCTACTTAAATAGCTTGTCTAAGAAAATTTGTTTGAGCACATTCAAGCCTGTGAGCTGCTTGCAGACTGAACATTTATTCAAGCTCTGTCCTTGGTCCGCTAAGATACATGATATCGATTCCTTTCCTGACGGGAAAACTTAAAGTCTGCAAATTTCTACTATTCCTATTCAAAAGAGATTTCATTTTTGTCACCAGTATGAATAAGACCCATGATTAAACAAGTCCCGTCTGTGAGCTCAGGCTGCAGGCTTTCTCACGTACCCGTCCACACACAAGTCTCTTCGCAGAAATGGCCATGAAAAGCACATGGTCTGAGTGATAGAAGCCACCTGGAGCCTCCTGATTAACCCTGGCCACAGAAGGCTTCCTTCTGAGAAATGGCGAAAATGCCAGCGATGAAACTCATATCCCTCGTATGGGAAGTCAGGATGGCACTTACATGGAGGAGTTCAACTCAATGCAGACTGGAATTTCTGAGGAAAAAATGAGAATATATCCAGCACAGACACTGGAGCAGTTTAAGGCTATTGCAGCATAAACTGCAATATAAAAACTGTACGAAACTCCAACTGAGCCAATATCTTTAAACCCCCTGAAATCATTATCGAAGATATATATGCCTAATGCCTTTTTTTCTTAAGAGAAAGATAACAGAACATGACTGAACTGAGCAGTAGATGCTGATCTGAAATGGAAGAAAAAAAGGGGAAAACTTAAAAAAAAAGCAGGGGGACGTTTCACCAAAAAATTTCACCTACTGCCAGTGGCAGAAGCAAAGCCTCTGCCTTCAGCACCAGGGGATGTGGCTGGCCTTGACCAGATTTAACACTGCACCCAGTGCACCAGCTGCAAAACCAAGGCTCAGAGCTGGGGCTGCAAGTGGAGTTTGGGGAGGCACGGCTCTGACTCCAGCCCAGCACCTTCCTATTCCCTCAGGACACCTGCTTGTGGAAGACCACCAGTAACCTTCTCTGTCCCATCTTTGTCTTTCCCTTCTCTTCAACTTCTTGTGAAAGTTAGAGCCTTTCCTGGTTTAATAATGCAAGAAACAGCACCTTCAAAGCATTTAATTAAATGCTTTTATTCACTTGGAGGTTGCAGGATTTTCTGGCCTGTAAAAGCATGAAAAAGGGGAAAAGAAGCACGTGACTGTCCTTTGACTAACATACACAGTAGTCTGGGACAGATGTCTCAGCAAAAGGTCAAGGAGTGATATTCCTTTCACTTCACTAAAAGGCATTTCACTAACCATGGAATCCACCACTGCAAAATGTCAGCAGCCACAGTGCCCAGGGCTGGGCTGCTAGGTACAGCACGATCTGTAACAATAACCACAAAACAATAAACCAGGGGAAAAAAGCCCTCTACTTTTTTCTCTGGAGCCCATGGTCCCAGCCAGAAGCTGCTTGCTATAGAAACAGCAGCTGGCAGCTCCTACTTCTTGATCCTGCCTTCACAGATGCTTCACTGCACAGACCTTAGCAAGCTGCTCAGCCTTTCTGCACCTGTCATTTTTCTTCATCTCTTAAATTTTAATTTTATTTTGTGCCCATGCTCCCCACTGTAAAAGCCCTACACTACCCTGCTCATCCTCATCAGAATGCCCCTCCATGGCAGATGAATATCAGTGTTCCTGTTTCAATAAGATGGAGAAATTGAAGCATGGAAATTAAATTACTACTCCACACTCTCAGACCTTTCTGAATCAAAGCAATATCTTTTTGGTTTGTAGAGGTGTCCTCTGGCTACAAGATCATTTCTTTCCATCTAGTTCAGAGATAATAATATCTCTGTAACTAATCCTCATGGTTGTTGTGAGAATCCTCTGTTCATTGTGTTGAAAATCTAAAGCAGTATAAAATATATTACTGATTAAAGATATACTACTGATTAAAGTCACAGTGAAGGTGGAAAATGAGAGTTATTCCTCTTAATTTTTAGGTTTTCATCAGCAGCAACATGACATGCCTCCAGGAGCCTTGCCCTCCATTCTGTTATTGCTGTAAGGCTTTTTCAGAGGAACTGCACAGGTGGACACTGCTCAAGGAGAGGACATGAAAAGATAAAATGTTAATCAGAACAGGAGTGGACCATCACAACAAGGTAAATGTTTAAAATACAGACAGAAGAAATGCATGTGATCAGCTGGAAGGGATGGTGGGAAATTTCCATTGATTTGAAGGAATTCAAGAACAGTGTTTCCATAGTCAAGAAAACCCTTTCTAAACTTTCCTGTCCTTCCTTGGTGAGTCCTTCAAGGGTTAAACCTCCAGCATAGCTCTGCCGATAGGACCAAATTCCAGGGAGCTTGTGTAAAACCCTGGGGACCCAAAATATTAGAGGCAATAGTTTCAAAGTCAAGGAGGGCTGGGCTGTACCAAAATGAAGAGAAGAGGGAAGAGACTGGAGCTCTGGCTGGTGATTTTTAGATCCCAGACTAGAAATGACCCAGTGTTTCTCCAGATGGAGAAACAGCAGGTTTACAGCAGCCTGCTGTCCCTGTGGCCAGGGAGGGGCCGATTTTTGCACAAAATGTGGAGAAAATCAGGCAGCTTGGTGTACAGACAGCAAGCAAGCAAACACACAGGATCCACAGAAGTAATGTGAATTTGCTTTTCTAGTCAAATGGTGTAAAAATTGGCCTTTAAGACAGAGAGGTGGTGTTAAACTTGGCTCAGAGTTCAAGACAGAGGTTTGTCGTGTTTATGGCTGTAGTTTTTGCTGGCAAGAACTATGTTGTTTAAAAGCATGAAGAATTCATACCCCCAAACAGCATGTATTTGTATAGAATGTCCTTTAATAACACAAGTAATAAGTTATTTCATGGGAGATTTGACTTCTTGTTTTTTCTCCTCACTCCCCTCCCTTATTTCCCAAGTATTTAATTACAGCCAAGTACTTTCTTAGAATAAGAAAGTGTACAGGGACCTTGTATGCACCAGGGGAAGTTTGCCAATCAGTTGAACCGTGTAGACATGCAAATCCTCTTAGTGGAGACACAGTTTATAAAGGCAAAGGAGATGTATATCTAAGTGGCCTGCTCAAAACAGCAAACTCCTTCTAATGCAGACAAAACTACTGTTTGTTTTGTTATTCTGATAAGCACTAGTGATAAAATACTGAAGTATTAAACTTGAAGTTAATAAAGTTTGGCCTGTAGCTGCTCTGCCACTTGAGAGAACAAATCCAAGAGATGCCAATTAAGAGGAAAAAAAATCAGGAACCAAAATGAGTTAGATTCCAAACAGTTCCATCATGGATGAGATACAGCCTTTCATCATTTTTGGAAACTTCCCTTTTCCAATTAGAGAATACAGCTGCTCGAATAGTGTCATGTCTGTTCAGCAAGTAGCAGGCACAATGTGTAAGCACTTGTAGCATCAATAGGGACCATTGTTCAGAAAATATTGCCATTGAAATCTTGTAAATGTGAATAGAATTAACTTCCCATTCATCTCTTGCTGTCACACTCTGTTTATTTTACTGCATTGTCTGAATGAACGTGCAGCCTCTCATACACTCATAGGTCCCATTTCACCTAACAAATGTCTGATTGTATTCACTGCTCTTCCCTTCCTCCCCGCTGGGCTTCCTGCAGAGATCAGGACGTTAATGAAACCCCTCCCCAAATTGTCCTTTTCCTGCCGAGAATGTAATGTAAGGCCTAATTCTTCTTTACATGATTCTGTGCAAAGCCCTTTATATTACTCTTCTACTCGAGGAACAAAAGACACTTATTCAGCCACAGCAGAGGAGAATCAAAAGATGGTATTTTTTCAGGTAATGGCCTGTTTCTGCTGATTGGTTTGTTGGTTCTTGCTACAAAACATAGTAATGTGTCAGAACCCTGAAGACCTTAATCACACCTGACTAACTACACTCTGTTCTGAATTAGGAGTATCATGAAACAACACGGGTTGATGCAACCAGTATTCTTTGATCACTTCATGTCTTTTATAGCCTCAACCTTCCAGCTTTCCCATGGTGTTCTTGAAGATTTAAAACGTTTTTATCTGTAATGAACAGAGCTTCATTCTCCTATTGACAATGCATATGCATCTCCCTTTTAATTAATTTTAGCGCTGTAGGATTTACAGTACAGAACTACAGATACCACAAAGGAGGTTGCACTGCGTGTGGGAACAAGTGTGTGTGTGTATCTGATAGAGCGCTGGGAAAGGGCAGGGGAAAGTTCTGTATGAGCTACTATGACTTCTGCCTATAATGCTGCAGCTTTTTTTCATCCTACTGTTTTTATGGGAGCTTTATCAAATCCCATTATATGGGTGGGAATCTTACAATGCACTTCAGTGGGAGGTCGATTAGATCCACGTCACTAAACAGTGTTGACAGGCAGTCAGCGTGGTTGTATCTATCACTTACTCATTTTCCAGTATTTTCTAAAAATAGGAGAGACACAGCTGAAGTGCACTGGAGTGTGCTCTTCTGTCTTGCTGTCTGCAGAGAACAAGCTGACATGGCTAGGAAAGCACAGGTCTCTCCTGGCTCTATCTTCCCTTCAGCTAAATCAGAGTCACAAAATCACAGAACTGCTGGAGGTGTCTAGTCCAGCCTTCTGTTCAGAGCAGGGCTAGGGCCAGTGCAGTTCAGTCAGGGCTCTGTCCAGTTGGTATCTACAGTATCTACAAGGACGCAGATTCACAGTCTTTCTGGGTCACTGTTTAAATACTTGACTGCCCTTGCTGAGTTTCCACCCTGCCCCTTAGGAATCCTTATATCAATTTTCCACATTTCAGGTTGTGCTCATCACTTCCCTGGGCAGCCCAAAAGGAATCTGCATGTATCTACTCTACATCCTCCTATCAGGGGGCTGTAAACTGCATTAAGAACTCCCTGAGCCTTCTCCAGGCTGAACAAGCCCAACTCCCTCAGTCTCTCCCCTTACAACAAATGCTTCAGCCCCTGACCATCTCATTGAATCTCTGTTGGACTTACTGTGGTTTGTTAATGTTTTGCTTGCTCTGGGGAGCCCAGAACTGGTCACACTGCTCCAGAAGCAGTCTCAAAGATGCTAATTAAAGAGGCTAAAAATCACTTCCCTCCTGCTAGCTACTGTTTTGGTAACACAGCCCATGATGACATTGTCACAAGAACTCACTCCAGCTGGACTCCCAGGTCCTTTCTGCAAAGCTTCTCCCCAGTTGGCCCCCAGCCTGTACTGGTGCAGTGGGTTATTCTGCTCCAGTTGCATTGACATTTGCTGAACTTCAGGAGCACCTGTCAGCTCATCTCTCCAGCCTGTTCAGCTCCCTCTGAATAGCAGCCCTGCCCTCCAGGTTACTGATTGCTTGTCCACAAGCTCACTGAGAGTGCACTTTATCCCCACGTGCCACTGAGAAAGACATTAAACAGCACTGGCTCCAACATCAGTGCTTGAGATACACCCCTAGTAGCTGGTTGACATATATTCCAGGTCATGGATCACTAACAATCTAATTTTCCACCCGCCTTGTCATCTGTTCATCCAGTCTGTATCTCAGCACTTGGGCAATTTTAGTGATAAGGTGATCATGGGCAACACAGGGAAACCTGCTGTATACAAACATGTATGGGAAAAAAAACCTATGGTATTGTAAGCCAGGAAAGCACAGAAAGGGAATTTTCTTTATTTGTGATTTTATACTCCCTTTTGCTACACTCATCTTTTGGACAGTGGTGTTCCCGTCAAAGCCCCTCAGAAGTCAAAGAAGTATTTCAACAAAATTAGTATGAACCTTGAATTTTCTTTTTCTACTGAGTAAAACCTTCTAAGACTAATTCCAGGGATCAGAAGAGAAGCATAAATCCTCCATGTTTCTTAATTACTGAGTTTCAACAAAAGCTGGCACATTTCTTATTCAAACATGTAAATACACTGAGCCCAGGTGCAATCCTGGCTCACCACAACCAAAGCTGAACTTCAAAGAGAATTGAAAAGTGGTACAGTGACCAGAACAGATGCATTTATAGTCTCCCTGCCTTTCCTAACTCATTCTTAAACACACAGAATGTGCTGTCTTAAAAACAACCCCCAAGAAACTCTTGCAGCAAAATGATGGAAACCAAGATTTTTGTCTTGAGTTTGCCACTAAAACTGACCTAAAAGAGCGTGCAGAGACAGTATCACTTCCAGCATCTTTGGTTCTTGTCCTAGGGTTTCAGCTGTGACTTGAAAGCAGTTTAAAATGCCAGGATTTCCAGACCTCCTGCAATGGAGCCAGAAGCCCTATGTGCTTGTGAGTAGTGGAATTTAAGTTACAGACATTCGAGTGCATCCTACAACTACTGCTGTGGTGCTGCTGGTGTTGGGGCTGCATCGGGGTGCACACCCTGCACATTTAGACCTTGGTTCCCTGGGTGGTCCCAGAGCTCTCAGGTGGTCTCTGCAGAGGTGACACAAGGGACTGATCTCAGACCAGGTGACTGCCTGAGCTCCCGGACATCCTCACAGTAAAGTCTTTGTCTAATTCCTTCAGGAGGAATTAGGTGGGATTACATATGGGAATTGTGAACAGACACAGAGATTCTCCCTGGCAGATCCTGCTGTACCTGGATCATTTTATAGACGCTATTGAATGTATCAATGTGTTCATATATGGGATGGCAAATTGGGCTGTGCTCTGTCCCCAAGCAGTACCTGCTGCAGAACTGACTAACTTGCACATGGATGAGCTACTTCTAACTACTCACTAGAAATTTTTCCTGCAGTAGCAGAAATGCAGAACAGCCTTCTGCACACAGTAAAGATAAGTAGGGGATGTTTTGCTCATGGTTTAAGAAAATCTGTAGCAGACCATATAGGACTACAACACAGCTGGACTACAGGAACTGAGCAGGATGGTTGTTCAGGAAGAAGACCTGATCCAGGAGAAGACACTGATGCAGGGATCCTCACAACAGCCACTTCATTTGCCACGTGGATAGCGAGCCCAACATCCCATCCAAGAGACGTGATTTCCCACGCGAGCATTACCCTAAGCCAAGACCCCAGTAAGGCAGAGATTTTCTTAAGGAAACAAACACACTCCATGAGACAACAGATGTTTCACATTTGTTGTGCAGATGTGCAAGGCTTGAAGCCTTAGAGCTCTACAGTTATCCCCATCCAGACCTTCTGGTCCATCACTGCCCTAGGGACCGTGAGAGCCCTGCAAATGTCAGTGAGGCGTGAATGCTCTGAGCTGCTGGACTGTCTACAGAAGGGCACACAAAATTATCTGAGTCTCAGGTCTTCTGGAGTTGGGGGTGTCTGGTTTGTAAGAGAATATTTACAGCTGTTTAGATCTATAAATGTTCACACTGATTCCACAACTGCTGCCACAACAGTGGGCCCAGAGATTTTCCTGGCAGCGAATGGAACTGGAATGCAGTATTGCATGAACAAAATGTTAAAAAAAAAAAAAACTGCCACCAGACAATGTTGGTTTCCAATAAGCTGCAGCTGCTAACCTCAGAAAGGGCAGGGGAGAGCTTGAAAGACTAGCAGGAGTCAGACATTTGACTACTGACCAACAAGTGGATCTTCACTCTGCAGAATGTGGTGCATGTCCCCATTCAAGTGCTTCTCCAGGCCTTTGCACTGTACCTCAGGACTCAGCCTCCACTGCCTTGGACTGGTGGTACTGATCCCCACATGGGCTCTTCCATGAGGCTAGAGTGGTTTTTCCACGCTGCTCCCAGCTCTGCTGGTTGCACTTCCCTACATTTATTCTAACCCAGCCTTAAAACAACATGAAAGAGTCTGGATTAAAAAAATAAATTCATTCCCATAGGCTCAAAACAGCACTATCTTTAGGAATTTTGTGTTCTCTGACCAAGTATATACTACAATTATACAAGCTTATCACTGTTATCATGAATGCATTTTTACTTTTATAGTAAATGTACAGCAATCTTGCTTTTATTGTTATGTTTTAATAATGGATTGCCACCCAGAAAAAATCAGAGTTGCTGTAGGCAACTGGGAAGCAGTCCAGAGTTACCCTCCTGTGTGTTCTTGGTGCTGGATTTTAGAGGCTCATGCTTATTTGTCTCAGTTCAAATCTAGTGAGAAAGTTATTCTGTATTTGCATTAGCATAAAAAAGCATATTTTGCTAAAATCATCCCCTTCTCCCCACTGTTTTTTGTCTAATTATATGTGGTAGAACCAGATTCCCAGAGGAAGTATACTTGGCTAAGTAACTGTGCTGACGATCCCACCAATTGTTAAACACATTGTGCAGTTTCTATTACTACCTTCATTTAAACAACCTATTTTTAATTTATGCTATATAAATGTTAAAAAAACCCCAATATTTCAAAATTCACCCAACCTCTGAAATAGCAATTTTAAAAAGGTTTCAGTCTATTCCAGAAGATTAGTCAATGTGTTCCAAACTAAATATGGGTTTTAATTCTGGAGTAGATATTAGTTCAGGGTTAAATATATAAAAATAAATCTGGTTAGTATGTCATATCTGTTAGTCATGTACTAAAAAGCTCCAACCACCAAGAGCTTTCCAGCTGGGCAGACTCTTTGGGCAGAAGCAGTGTCAGTGGCCACAGTGACAGGCCTGTAGGATGGATGGAGTGGGGCAGGGTAGGATGGGGCAGGGCACTCTGTTCCCTTAACACACAACCCGGAGTGTGCACAGTGTGGAACAGCTAAAGAGGATGTGGTTTGGCTGTACAGGTGGTGAAGAAGATATTACATCTACAGGTTCCTGCATCCTCTGTTACTTTTTCACCTTTTGATTTCATCGTGAATATTGAGAAGGGCCACTGTGTAGCTCATATGATGAATTCCATTAAAGAAAGTTAAGGTACTTTAAAAAGAAGTTCAGTATTACTGTATCCATTAAGGGATGGAGAACTAGGACAAAAACCAAGGATTTGTCCATCAACAGTGGCTGTTGGAGCTTGCAGGCCAGGGTTTACACACCGGAGAATACTGACATAAAGACAATCCACAACCAAACAAACAAAAACCTTCCTTGACCAATCTTTCAGGAGGATGGAAAAAGGGCTCAAACATCTGTCCTAGAATGCATTGTGCACCAGGTGGGATTAACAAAGGATGCTGAAATGTCACATAATCAGTGCCATTTAGATTTCAGTGTCAAATACAGTCACAGTTTCGTAAAAAGGAATTTGAAGCAACTTTGTATGTGATTTGTAAACATGGCGGGTTTACCTCCACTAGAAGTATCTGGTTTAATAAAGAACTGGGGTCCATTTTACAGTCATAGCAGCAAATAAATCTATTGTGTGCAAAGGATATGCTCCTGCCCTGCCTTGCTTGGGTCTGCCCCTACATTTCTTTCAGGTGATTCCTGACAATTGAAAGCTAACTCAGTCAGGTAACACTAAAATAAGAACACACTTTCAACATTTCCCTCTTGGACCTGCCTTGTAATTTGGTCTGTCATTAATCCCCCAAATGTGATGGTTCCTTTCCATCTTAATTAACTGTAGACCCTTTGTGTCTTATTTCTAGAGCACAAGAGAACCATCCAAGAATGAAAAATATGGTGAGGCTGATTCTCATTTCTCTGACATCAGTGTTCCCTTGCCCTCCCTAGACTTACACCTGATTTACAGTGCTGTGAGAAGATAACTAGCACAGTTATCACCTGAAGCAAGAGATGCAACTAAGCCATTGCAGAGCTCAAAAGTGAAACAAACAAACGAACAAAGGCAATGCCACACACACAGGCAAATAATATAATAGTATTATAGAAGACCTGGAGGTGACCATTCCAGTGACAGTTTCGTACTCCCTTGTCCCTTGGTGGAGCAGGGAAGGTGCACAAGGTGTTTCTTGGGAAATCCACTACGTCCCCTCTGAACAGGCCTGCCCTGCCATGGGAGGGAGAAAGATCCCAGTTTCTGGTTTGCTCACATTCACTGCCACTGCAGGGCTTGCAGGGGCTGCCTGAGCTCCTTGCCCTCTCTGGTGATGGCAGTGAGAAAGCCAGGTGCTTCTGAAGCACAGGGAGTCTCTCCTACTTGGAGCATCAAATTGCTATTCCCACGAGGACAGGCAGGTGGGGGAGGTCCTGGAGGGCTCCTAGAGAGCTCTTCTTTGGCAACCAGGAGGGCCATGACACTTTCCTCTCTTGGGCTTGGGGATGCTCTTGGGAGACAAACTTCTGCTGAAGTCACGGTGTGAGCTCAGCATCATCTCTGCAGGACTAGTCTTGGAGAACAGCCTGTTTCCAAATTGCAAACTCCTCTCTTAATTTCCCTTCCATCCAAACAAGCCATCTCTGTTCCTCACCACTGTAATAGGATGATTTACGGCCTTGGGAGTTGCATGGAAAAGGGGACAATGACCTTATTTCACCTGTGACAGGGCACCGCTGGAGCAAACTAGCTTTTCTAGCTGAACTACTTTCCACAAAGGAAACAAACACTTCTGGCACCTGCACAGCAGCCAGCCTCTCTCCTTCTGTGAGCAGCAGGCTTCAGGCACAGATGTCTGGTGAATACTGCAGGGGATCCCAGGACAGGAAAAGTCCAAAGACCTGGTGGACAGTGTGTTTCACAGGCACCATGGCAGGAGGGGAGTGGAAGGTGGGACACCACCAAGTGAGGCTTGCAGAAACGTACAGGATTTGTCAGGTTGAGGACATGGGCATGAAATCATTGGGCTGTCAGGTCAGGATCACAAGGTTGTACCACACGGCACACCTCACTTCTACAACATTAAAAAACCACTAGGTTAAGACCAGGAAAGAACAAGATGGTAAAAAACACTTTTGTGGTTTTGACACCCAGACAGATTAACCTGTTTCTGATGAAAATAAAAACCAGAGCTGAAACATGTTGGATGATATCTGGAGTTCCAGCACCTTTTTCATTATTTATTATATGTTCAAGAATTACTGCAATGCAAACCTCTGATCTTGGCATTTAAAACATCCTGGCCTTAGCTTACGGAGTGCAGGGAGATCAGTATGCAAGAGATAAGAAACTAATTCAAGAAACTGCAGGATCAAAGTAACTTGGAATGAAAAAGTTAAGAAACTAATGCACTGAAAGAGATCTGCAAAGCTAGTGAAGGATATAAAACAAGGAAAAACTCTGCTAAAGTACAAACAATGTAGCTATGAAACTTTATTTTCAGAGTCTTTTGAATTTAGTTTTTTCATAACATTTCTTGAGGTCAAGGCAAAAGTTTCTAGAGTTCTGAGCTCGATCCTGTCTATTTTAAAGTAATTTTAATGGTGGAAGGAACTAGACTCATATCTGTGTGCACAAGAGGCCTGAACACTTCTGGCACTTGCTTTTGCATTAACTTGTGCCAGAGCTGTATTTGCAGAAGGGAGATGTTCATTTACATGCTGGCCCGTAACTCCGTGGCTGTGGGAACATTTGCTCAGTTTGCCTAGTTAGCATGTGACTCAGGTAGGTGCACATGCACATCTCACACACATACTTCGTTCATGTACACACAAGTAGCTTCCTGCTCTGAAAGACTGAATGCAAAGCATTCAAAGACAAAGCATTTGCTGGCAAACAGTTACACATTCATTTTATTTTCAAAAGCCATGATGTGTGGAAAAACCTGGGTAGCTTCAAACTGGGAAAAGAAAAACAAATGCTTCTGTCATTTGGAAAACAAACCATAATGCAACCTCCAGGTTATGAAGATCTTCAGGCATTCTTGACATCTTCATAACCCCACCAGCACCAATGAACAATGATTACTGAATGCTGACTTTAAAGCAAGCAGGCTCCCTCAGCACAGAGGAAGGGAGGATTACTCCTGGGGATTAGGTGGGCTGCCTGCCCTCCACCAGCAATGCCTGTTGGAAGGCAAGACACAGGCCATGTGTGATGTCCCATGCAGCAGGGACATCTGCATCAGCACTGGAGCTTGCTGGGCTGCGTCCCATCAGGCACAGACACAGGAGGGGCTGCCATGGGGGAACGAGTAGTTCAGGCATATTCCTCAGAAAGGAACTTAAACTTGGCTGCTGCAGTGTTTGGGATCACTGAAGGAGCTGAACTCCCTTCCAGCTTTCTCATTACTTGTCGGGTTTCCAGCATTGGCCTTCTGACACTGGACTTCCTTCCTATCCAGATCCGTCTGCTGAGCTGGTCAGTGTCAGGGTAACAAGATGGGAATGTCATTATCCAGACCTGATTTTGTCCAACCTCCTTCATCTGAAACATGTTCAAGGATCACAACCCTGTTGTTTCCAAATTAAAGGAGTTTTTGCTGAGCTGGCTTTGAACTGTTGTAACACTGATAATGCAAAAAAGGAAGAAAAATGAGGTACTAGGAGGGTTTGAACATGTCCCAAAAGTCCTTCAAAAATTACACCTCTGCTATAGAAAAGCACAGACAGTCATTAAAAAAGCCACAGCTGTGGAAAGGCTCTCTTGTGTCCTTACCTTCTCTCTCTGTGAGGGGAGTGGGAGCTGTGTTCCCTGTCCCACTGAGTGGTGAGCTTGCATACGTGGCCTTGTAATGCTTTTGCTATCAGGAGGACAGTTGATTTACAAAAGATGTCAACACTGACTGCTTTGCCTGAAAAGAGGGGACAAAACCCCCAATAACAGGCAGTGTCCTCATTGTGTCTCCGGTAGCCTCTGTAGTAAAGCTGAGCCTCAAGAACACCCTCAGTGCTATACCCACAACCCTTTAGGCACAGTTTTTCTGGTATTTTTGTTCTTGCATGCACGCACAGACCCCAAATCCCTTGATCTTGCCTGGACACACAGGCAGTTCCTGCTGCACCAGATGACCTGGACATGCTTTGGTGCTCCTTGTCCTGGGAAGCAGCTTCTGTGTTTTTCAATGCCCTGACTTCTTCCAGTTCACTGAACTGCTTCTTCCATTTAGGCCCTTGACTTTAGCTGAGCCCATAGGCCCCTGCAGGTCAACAGCAGCTATTAGCATTATCTTGCCTAACAATTTGTTTATACAGCAGGAGTGAAAGGAACACTAATCTAGTTCAAGAATTTAAGCACTGCTAAAATACAAAAATTGAAAGATTATTATTTGACTTGTTTGAAAGACTCAATTTTTGACAGCAAATCCTTTCACAAGGACAGCTGATAGAGAGAGTTTTGCTAAGCTTGGTCTGTGCTGAAAGCCTTTCTAGTGATTAGAGATGGAATCTTGGAAGTATCGAGTTCTTTGCCCATCCCATCACACATCCCAGCTTCCTTGCAGAGAGTCACACTGAACCCTGCAATTGTAGTGTGGGTATTTACAGATGATGTCAGAAACAACACTGTCAGGAAAAGTTGGTAGTTGAAATTAGGAATTTGCTTTCTGCTGTGTCCTGGAAACCATTAAGGACCAGCAGCTGACATTGGAGTGACAATTTTATCTGTGGCAAAACTGAGCATCCAACAGCTGAACCCCCAATTAAAACACCTTTTTTTATCTTCTGTGTCTGCTCCTGCTGCATAAACCCGAATTTCAGATACTACCCCTGGAGGTGTGATTGGCAGACCCAAGGCAGGACTGAGGACAGTAATGCTGGCAGGGGTACCAGCAGAGAAGTCTCAAGATACCTTTTCTTTCTCATCCTCAGTTCTGCAGCCTGAAGTTGCTCTTGGGGTACACAAAAACACAATTACAAGCCTGTGCTCCCAGGACAAGGAACACAGACATCAGGGATCAATTGCAGTGTCTTCAGGAGGAAAGACAATCTGGGACACTGTTTGCCTTGGGCCTCTGCCTTAGCATCTCTTACACTATCTTTACCTTTATTATCAAGACTAAAACATCACCTCTGTTTTCTTTACAGATCCAAGGGGACAGAAAGGGGGAGGAGAAAGCAGTGAAGGCTGCTATAAAGTCTTTTGTGTAGCAAGGATCCACATCTCAGGTGCTGGCCCTGGAAAACTTTATTATTTACCTCTGTTGGAATGGGAAAGGAAAATAGCTGGAACAAGCACAGCTCTCGGATATATGCAGTGCAAGTGTCTACAAGAGAGTTCCATGGGAATCCCACTGGAGCACCAGACACACTCAGCAAACATGGCCCAAACACACAGTGTGTGAGGTGTGAGGCATTAAACATTGACTTTCCTTTCTCTATTACCTTTGCACAACAGGACAAAACCCACCTGAATATCTCTTCCTGGTGAATTTTCTGAAACTACTTTAAAAAGATACATTTCCATTAGCAGCAGCACTGATCCTTTATTAATGAAGAAGAAACATTAAATAATTGGTAAGAGATAATTGCTTGGGAAACAGATGTCTGATTTTATAACTTGGGCTTGAATCTACACAGGAGTGCAGACAACTGGCACATGATACCTGATTCTTGCAAGCCCCTTCTTTCTTTCTCATCCCTCTCTCACCTACCTGAAGCTACTGGAACCAAAGGAGCACACTCATTAACTGTGCTTTGTACCTGGGAATGGCATCTACAAAAACCCACCAACCCAAACATCCAGGGTATTGTACATGAGCTACATAAATCAGCAAGGGAGGGATCAGCTGGAGAAAAGGGTGTGTTGCAGCCTCCTCCTGTACAGGGATTAGGTGCCTTGTTCAGGTTTAGCGGGACATGCTTCTTTTCACTCTGGATTCACAGCCCTGAAAACTTAATTATAGCTTTTCACCTTGCATTGATTAACATGAGAAATGAAGAGACCTCTCTTCCGTCTGCTTTTTCTCCACCCACCCGTTATCCTTGAATAACCCACTGCCGGTGGATTCCCACTCTCTGTAGGTGCAGGGTTGAATTCCTGCTGGGGAGGAGGGACCTGAGTGCAGCTTGGGTGAGGCTGCAGATGAAGCACAGTTGAGGCCTTCTGCTGCCTTAGGGAGAAAAGGGAAAGTGTAGCTTAGTGCAGCTTAGTGCAAGCAGCATGGTCTGAGAGACCCTACCAAACCAAGACAAACTTGTCTGAGGATGATCCCATGTGTAGGGACCACCCCATGCTGAAGAGGTGAATCCCAGTTTGCCAAGCCCATATTAACCTGGGACATGTGGGTGTAGCTGGAAGCAAACCCCCAGCATCAGAAATGAATGGCATCACTTTAAAAAGGAGCAAGATGCAGCACTTAGGGACCCACATGACTCTCATGGCCGAAATGATTGGGACTAATGACTTCTACAGCTATCCCAGCCTCCACAAAGTGTTGTTCATACATACACCAAATGGTCCAGAACCACTGGAGTTTTCATCCCAGTTTAGGAAGGAGGGAGAGCTGCTCTGCAAGGACCAGAAACAAAGGCAGTCCTGGAGGTGCTCTGTGTCTGTAGATGCTGTGGGGCAGCACCTCCAGGCCGGCTGGGGACATCTCCAAAAGGCAATGTGAAAGCATTGCCTCCTCTGATGCCTGAGCTGGAGCTTCGAGCCCTGCCTTGTCAGGCACCCATTTTTTCCTAGGAGGGAAGGGCGCATGGGAAAAACCGCAAAATGGGGAATGTAGCCTCCACGAGCCTTTAAAATTTGTAATTAAAGGGCATAGAAAACAATTACAAAATGTGCAAAAGTATCCATCACAAGTACTTAATACCTCCATCCTACAAAGCCGTGAAATCACTCGTATTCTACTTCCATACAGCTAAAATTTAAGTACCTTGGGGCAACCCGTTAGTTTTCATTCACTTTATAGAAAAAATCCCTGGGGAAAAAAACCCAAAAAAAAACCAGAGATGGGTTTTCCTTCTCTTCCCTGCCGTTGGTTTCCTTCAGCTCCCCACTACACCCCACTGCAGACGGCAGCTGCCGGGGCTGGCACCGCCAGATGCCATCGCAGCCCGGGCTGGAGGGGAGCCGCGGCTCAGCGAGGACCGTCCCGCGCCGTGTCCCCGCGGCAGGGGCGGGACACCCCCGTCCCCCTCCGCCCGCGGGCGGTGCCACCAGGTGCGCCCGCCCCGGNGGCGGTGCGCACCGCCTTCACCGACCCCCCCGAGCAGGTGCCCGAGGCCATCTCCAACAAGAAGCGGTGCGTGAAGGTGCTGAAGCAGGAGCTGGGCGGACTGGGCATCAGCATCAAGGGGGGCAAGGAGAACAAGATGCCCATCCTCATCAGCAAGATCTTCAAGGGGCTGGCGGCCGACCAGACCCAGGCCCTCTACGTGGGCGATGCCATCCTGGCCGTGAACGGCACCGACCTGCGGGATGCCACTCACGACGAGGCGGTGCAGGCGCTCAAACGGGCTGGCAAGGAGGTGCTGCTGGAANCCGGCTGTGCGCGTCCCGGAGCGGGGGGCTGTGCGGCGGGGCGGCTCGGCCCCATGAGAGGCGGCGGAGCCGAGCCGCAGGCGGGGGGTCACCCCGCGCATCCCGTGCTGCTCCTCCGGGACTCTTTCCAGCGGGGAGAGTTCACAGCCCGTACCCCGCGCCGCGCCGGGACCCCCGACGGCATGTGCTACGGACACTGTCCCTCGGCAAGGGGCAAGCGGGATGCCGGGGTGACAGGCTCGAACTTTCCGCCCGTATGTCCGCCGGCGCAGTCCCCACAGCCCCGTCCGTGCGCGGTCGGTGGAGCCGCCGCAGCTCCGCGGCGGCGGGTCCGATCCTGGACTGAGGCTCCCGGTGGGAGCCTGACCGAGACTCCTCCAGGGTAAGGGATCTTCTGGATCTGCCGTCAGGGCGTTTTCGCATCTTTTCAGGCCAAGGAAGATAGGGAGAGTTTGGTACTGTGAGAGTATGGGTTAAAGAGGTAAAGGACTCACCCCTCCTCCCCTGGCATTAAGGGAATGGCTTGGGTGACTTTGCCCTATTCATCTCGAAACGCCCGACACCAGCGTCTCTTAAGTTCCTCCTTCCACCACTCTACTCCCGACCAGGAATGGGAGCTGGGGGCAAAAGGGTTTAAATGAAGCTGGCGGTGCCTCACGGACACAGGGGCCATGCCTGCAAAGCAGCGCCTTTTCCTTTCTCAAGGGTGACTGAAACAGTTTTGTAAAAAGTAGCCTTAGAAATTGAGCCTAGGGAGAGGAGCAGACGCTGGTGTGCACGGAGGAGACGTAGAGGGAGGGTGTCCCTCCCGAACGGGACGGGTGTTGCGGGGAACAAGTAGAAGCGGAGCCAGGTTCCCCCAGACCGCGAGTTCATGGGGAGAGAGGCGTGCGTTTAATCCCTGTCTTCTCACAAGGGCTAATTTACTTGCTCCACCTGAGAGAATGAACAGCTTCAGAAATGCCCTTGGCGTGTGTTTGATAAAGTGATTACATATTTGCCCAGAAGTTCATTTAACCGGAGGTCAATGGCATTTGAGGCATGCTGCAGCGCTGCCTTCCCCTGTGCCATCGCTTTCCTGCGAGCCCCGGGCACTCCCACCTCGCTGTACCTGCAGCCCTCTCGGTACCGCGCCTTCCTTCACGTGTGTCTTTTTGGTGGTTACTTGAAGGAGCAAAGGGGGTGCTGCTGCCGGCTGGGAGGCGCAGAGCTGAGAATCAGCCGTCAGCAACCGACTGTTGGCATAAAGTTACAGAGAAAGTTTGAAAGGGAGAGAAGGTGAGAAAATGTGTTCCGCAGTAGTGTGTGCTGAGAAACTCTTGTGTTGTCCACGTGACAGTGAAAACTGGAGGAGTTAGTGCTCCATGAGGATTTAAGAAGCTGAGGACAGTTGTGTCTCCTCTCCCTCTGTGCCCCACAATACCTGCAGGACCAAAGTGCATCTTGTCTTCCCTCACTTCAGCTGACTTGATTACAGATATACCTCTGAAGCATTAGTATGAACTTCTCTGGGCAGTCTGAAGTGAGCTTGTTGCATCTAATTTTTATCACTAATTTGTTTATGGATTTTAAGGGCTTTCTGGGGTGCAGGCCAGGTAATGGCTGAGCTGTGCTTTGACCTAATGAGTAATGTATATAGTGCTTGCCTCCCTCCGCCTGTGCAGTGCCTGCAGCAGCAGCACCCGAGCTATGGTGCTGCTGCACGAGACTTTAAAACCCCTCAGTTTTCTTCCTGGCTAGGAGTGAAGATGAAGCCATTTCAGTGGGGACTTTAGGCACCCTCATTCGCTCCTTCTGACATCACAGCTATCTTGCATTTCTTTGCTCCGTGCTGAGGTGCCTCAGCAGTTGTTTCTGCGATTGAATTTGTATTTGTAAAATGAGAGTCTGTTTCAATAGTCATCCCTATGTAAAGTTAGAATATTCTGACACTGCACTCAGTATTTTGTCCTGCCTTTCTCTTGCTATTTCAGCAATAGAAGCAAGAGTAGCCAAACCAAGAGTTGGCTCCAGAATTGCTGGGAGGGCTGCTCCCTTCAGTGGGGACCCACTCTTCATGAATGGCTTGTGTAAACAGGCAGCTTAAAACAATTCTCTGTGATTCTATTGCCCACTTTGAAGCTCATTCTTCAGCAGCAGAGTCTGAAATGGTATTTTTATTACTAAAGGAAGGAAAATCCAAAAGTCCTTTTTACCCTTTGAAGTATAGAAGGGCAACACTTGATTTCCCTTTCTTTCCAGACAATAGGCATTTGCCATTTCCTGACTTAGAGAGTTATATACTGCAAAAAGCAGTCTGTGGTGGGGCAGGGCAAGACCCTTGCTCAGCTTCTCTCTGGACTCTTTCTCCAACTCTCAGAGCAAAGCCAGCATGTGTTTCCAGGGTCAAAAAGGAAGATTTACATTTTGAGGGAGATTTGTTTGTGACTTCCAGCCCAGGAAAGCCGAATTTGCAAAGGCATGGGAAGGTGTAAAGCCCAAGAAACACTTTTCACGGTGCAGCAGGGCTCTGAGTACTGCCCAATGCATTGTGCATTCCTGGAAAGGGTCTTACCATTGAGTATTTCCTAGAGGTTATGGCAGGGAAGCTATGGCTCAATACTCCCAACATCAGAGTGCCAGAGCCTGCCTGTTATATAGTGTCCTGCCTAAAACTGCTTGCTCAGTGAAATGAGGCATTTACCAGCTCAGCACTAAACTGTCGTCTCTCCTGCATTCCTGTGCAGGGAGGAAGGGAGTGGAAAATCCCTCCCCAGGCCTCTGCACCCTGTGTGGGAGGCAGGGCTGGAACCCGGGTGGGTGGCAGGAGGAGGAAGGTCTGAGAAGATAAGGGATCAGGCAATGCTGTGTTTTAACACTTGCCCCTTTTGCTGCATTGATCTCGGTCTCTGAGCTCGTGGAAAGAGAGATTCACCGAAGAGTCAGGAGTGCAGGTGCAGTAGCTGTGCAGGTGTGGGGGGCAAAGCTGTAAAGCTCAGTAGGAGAGGTGCTATTTTAACAAATTTAATCGCCATGCTGGGCTGTTCTGGATTTTTCATCCCTGAAGGACATCAGTCTTCACTTGTATAATTCACCTACTAAGTTAAAGTACCTTCTTATAGGTGTGGTCTGTGGAGCTGGCCAGGGTGCCTTAAATCCAGTAGAATTTGATAAATTAAAGGGAAATAAGGCAACAGGTGATACTGCCATAGGAGGAGCTGTAAGGCAGAATATTCAAGAGGAGATGGAGGTGATGATGAGGAAGGACTTGAGACCATAGAAATAATTCTGTCTCCTCATCTGCAGGGATGGACCACTTCTGCCTGCAGGGTTTAATTTCCTGTGAGCTTTCTATCACAGCTTGGCTGTGGGTATGGGGAGCAAAGCAGGTAGAGGGAGCAGGGGTGGGGGTAGCCCTGATGTTGGGCTTGTCAGCCCTGGGTGGCTTCTCAGCTGTTCAGAAGAGCAGGATGGAGCTTCTCCTCAGTGTTCAGGAGCAGAGAGAATTTCCCTATGTGAGAGACAAGGCAGCCTCCTTGTACAATACATATTTGCCAGTGTGTAAGGAAGCTAAAATTGTCCTGGCAGCTATTGTTTGTACATGTAATTTCCCTGTGGTTCTGTTAAATTTGGGCTTCTTAAATAAGCACTTTGGAAAATCAAGCAGCCCCCCTCATGCTGTGTGAAGCACATTGCATTCAAGTGACTCTCAAGACACAAAAGGTGTTTGTTTTTTTCAAAGCATCCTGGATAAGAGCAGTCGCTTGGCATGCTCTGTAACTAAGCTGGTCGTGCTACACTTGTATTCTCTATGTGTTCACTGAAAAAAATGAAAAATTGAAGTAGCCTGTGCTAATGTCAAACAGGAGCTCCCTGCATGGTGCTGTATTGGGATGTGAAGGGGAAAAAAACTGCATTAGTGACTTTTGCTATCTGTCTGCAGGGTATTTTTCTCTAACTTGTTTAATGTGTGTGGGTGAGCTAGTAATGATGGTGATGGAAGGTAGGTAGTGGGAAAAGGAGCATCTTCTTAGTGTTGTTAGTTTTATTGGTTTTGAATGATTCCCAGTTAACACAATTGCAAGGTCCATAGAGAAGTGGCTTTGGCAGCCTCCCTGGGTTTGCATGAATTTCCCACAGAGAGGCACCCCCCTGCACAGTGAATTTCAGCCTATGGGCAGTAGACTATAGTCATCTTCTGTGGCTCCCTTGGGACTAATACTCAGCTTTAAAGCAATGTAAGAATAAGCACAATGCAGTGTGTACTGTAGTAACATTTCTTTTCCCAACAGTATTGCTGTAAGAATTGTAAGGATTCTCCCCTTCCCACCCTTTTTAAATTTTCTCTGGGTGAAGCAAAGCAATCCTATCTTGTGTGAATTACATGTTGAAATAGTGTAAAATTAGGTACAGGCTTCTTGTTGACTGTAATTTTCGATCTTATCTTTGCTTTCATGTTTCTCTCAGTAAAGTAGTGACAACATGAGATTTCTGAGGGATAACAAAATACAATATGTTTCCAAAAAGTGTGTCTCCTGCAAGTATAGAAGAAAAAATGAGGCACAGGGCACTTAATAAGTGTGTATGTGACATAACTACTTACTACAGTCAGGTCAGGGCTGTAAATCTCAATTATTGTAAATTGTATGCATAGCTATTCTTTATACTTCCAGTATATGAATGAACAAAACACTTTATCTTTTTTTGAGGGGCCAGGGGGGAGGCTGGGGTGTTTTTGTGCCAGCAAATAAACAGTTAGGGAAATGCTTTGTATTTAGAAGCTGTACATTTCATGACTCATGTCATGGCACACATCAGTTTGAAAGTGAAATTGAAAGGGAAAGGAGCAGGTAATCTTACTCTAAGAGTTCCAGGTCTAAGCAGTTCCTGAGAAACTAAGTTTTGATTGTTTCAGATGCCTGCAGCTGATGGGGAAGGTTGAGTGGCAACACTTGATGTGTTTTTCATTGATTAGATTAGATTACGGGCTAATTTAGCAGTCCAGACAGCCTGTATCACCTTTCACAGATAAAAATCAGTACATCCTCTTTGCAGTAATTCTTGTATGAGTCCTCTTTCTCAGTTACACTACAGAAAATAAGGCAGTTGTGGGCAACACATTGCTGAATTTATTTGAACCCAGTGCAGGGTGCCCTGTCAACCCAAATACCCTGGAAATCATATACTAAGCCCTATAGAAGCAACTTACTACCGTCTCCTTAAGGAGAAGCTTAGAAGATTAAATATATCTGGAGACCTGGAATTCAATTGCACATACAGATTATACATGTTAAGTATCATTAGAAAAGAAAAAAACCCATATTTTAAAATCCCAATAGTAATTTCTTTGTGAAAATTAAATTGATATCTTGGTATAACTCTGAAGAATCTTTAAACCATGAGCTTAAAACTGAAAGCTGAAGGCTTCTGCTATGATTAATAAAACAATGTTTGGGTCTTAATTTTGCTAGGGCAGGTGCCTTTTCACTGAAGGCCAGTTCCACCCTCCCAGGAAGGCATTTTCACACAGGTGATGCCAAGAGTTCTTTCCACCCCTGCTGCCCACTGGGTTTGGGTCAGAAATACTCACTGCATGTCTGTCCTTACGGAGCCAATGAGGAGTGTCCATAATTCAAACCAGTTTGGATTTGGGACAACCCAGCTCAGGTGCTGATCCCAATGGTTTTAGCTATAAGATGGAAATGATTTTTAACTTAAGTCTCTTAATCTCACTGTTTTTATAATTCATGGTGTGGAACTTGCCCTGCTAGTAATGTATCTGTAAATTTGGCTGTAAGTATAGCATCTATTTGTGTTTATTCAGAGTTCATAAGTATTGGAGAGTATGCTCCATCTGTTTGTAACCTGTAACAGTAGTTACTCTGCTTCCAGGCTTTAAGAACACATTATTTCCATTCCATTTCTCTAATTTAGATTTCTGATCATAGGATTATTTTGTCCTTTATTCTGCAAGATTATGTTGCCATGGCTACTTGTTAGAATTGGTACAGCTACTTCAGTAGAAGGGAAATTGGAGGAAACAGTAGTTCAAGAGAGCAATAGCATAAGTGAACAAAATGTGATGGGAACAAAGCTGTCCCAGTACAGCATGGAAGACTCTGGCTTTCCAAGTCTGAAACCATTCTTCAAGCATCTCAGAAAAATATTTGGTGAAGAAGGGGTGGTAGCAATATTTCTAGAATGTGCAAAAAATCTTTTAGCTACTTATCATATAGGGTTTGTGAGCAGCCCATAGAACACCTTTGCTGGCCTTGGCATGGTGGGTGGAGGTGAGCCAGGGTCTTCTTTTAGACCCTCCCAGCCCCACAATGGTGTCAGTACAGCAGCTGTAGCTGGTGCAAAGTGGGCATCACTCAGCTCAGCTATGTCACCCCTTCAAACCTTAAACTATCGAGCAGAGAAAAATACTTCTGCCAGCATAAGGTGTGCCTGTGCTAAGGGTCTTTGCCAGGACATCTGTTCTTGGAGCAATCAGGGAGAGCACTGTACTGTTATGGCAGATTGGGAAGGAGTTAGGACTCAGAATAGGAGGAATAAATTGTTGTGTTTTGGCAGAGGCACAAAGTTGGTTGTAGAGGTGGGAAGGAACCAGAGGAGTGGCAGCATTTGTTACATGCCTTGAGGAGTGTCACTGCAAACAAGGAGGCAGTTTGAAGATGTTCAAGGTGAGACATGGCTGGTTTGGGCTGGAGAAGTCTGTGAGAGACTACAAAGTGTGTAGAAAACATGGAGTGCTGCTTTGTCATCCATGCTACATGTTGGAAGGTGTGTTCTGAGCCTCCTTCATGCTCTTAAATAACCGTGTCAGCTGCTATTTTGCAGGACTGGGAAAGCTGCTCTATGAGACCATATCTCTGTGCTTTGAAAGATGGTTAATAGCTCAGCCTTCTTTACCTTGCACTTCTGGGAGAGAGGATTAATTGAAATTATGACATCCAGCATCTTGCAACATCTCAGAGTCCAGCAACACTGAGTAATGAACTGGGACACAAAAGTTTGTTTGAAGGGGAAGTTGGGAAGAGACAGAATTGGTTTGTTCACCATCCAATTAGCAATCAAAACATAATTTTGTCCAGAACGTAAGTTAACAAACTTGCTTAAAAAAGGTTTAATCAGCTCTGACTGGTTCATCAGATTGCTTCAACACTAGATATTGCCTTGTTGTTAGGTTTAGTTTGTTTCTTCCCATAAATTCAATTAAAGGACATAATTTCCACATAACTCTTTGGCAGATACGGATTTCTGACTGCTGCTACTGCACACTTCTGTTACAGTCTGGCTTTAATTTTTTCTGTCTAGAGCTTGAACTACTGAACTGGTTATGACTTTGTTGCACGTATGCTAAGGGCACAACGAAGTAGGTCACTGCCAAAGCAGCACATCTGTATTGTACTGTTGGGTAAAATGGAGTTTTTAATTGTAAGGAAATGAGCCAGAAAAGTAGATGTGGAAAAACTGTCTCTGATAAGAAATGATTAACATACAGCACACTCTTTCTAAAAATGATATGCAGGTTTTTGCTGAACTGGTGGAAGCTGTGCTTATTGGCACAGCCCTAGAAGTCACCAGAGCTAAACCTGTGGCTGTTTATTCCTCTCTGCTCTGGAATATTTCCTTCTGAAGATGACATGTATTTGAGCAGTGAGGCAGCTTCAAGGCAGCACACAGGTGAGTAACGTGTGTGTGTGCATCTGTATAAACAGCTTCTGTTCACTTTAATGGCAGACTAAAAAATGGTAAATTCCTGGTGTGGTGTAAGTATCCGAGAAACAGAATTTTTTTCCAAGTATCGGAAAGCTATAAATATATCATAACATTAAAAAAAAATAAAAAAAAAAAAAGGAAAAGCCAGGATCAGATTCTGGCAAAGGAGACACAACTTACCTGATTTGCTTCAACAGATAACATGACCTCTTGGGAATATTTATCAGCCTCATGTGCCCTTTCAGGGAAATAGGACCATTAGTTAAGCTTTATGTTCCATTTGCCATAGGCATATACAGCTGGTGCAGTACTTGTTTTGGCTTTTAACATAATCAAGAAGTTATAAGAGAGCATGGAAAGCTACACCATGGAAATAACATATTGCCACTTTAGTCTGAATTATTTCAAGAATAGCTATTTCCAGGATGATATACTATACTGACATGTGTTTAAACTGCCATTGGCTCTGATTCTGCAAGGGGAGCAAGAGATAGCTGTGTGAAGATGCTGGAGAGGTTGAGTTATCCAGCATGTATCTTAGGAGGCTGCTTTAAGCTAATAGTTTTAACTGAGACAGTGGAAGTTTAATCTGTTTAGCCTGGGCTTTGGGGTTTAGTCCCCATGAAACAGCCTGGAAAGACAAAGCTAGCAGAGAGACTGGCAGGATTGTCATGGCAGATGTGATTTCCCTTATAGCAGGCAGCTTCCCTTTGGTCTTACTCTTCCTAGGCAGAAGCCAGAAGGATCCTCCTTTTGCTGACGTGAAGCCAAATGAGGTATTTAATTATTGCATGTTCAGAAGTATTTTTCAATAAGGTGAGCAGGATTTGCCTTCAGTACTTGAAGGCAAATCCTGCTTGATTTCTTCATGAGTTTTCTTGTTTGATTTATTTTGTCTGATTTGGGGGATTATTATTTGGTTTGTTTGTGTGGGTTTTTGTTTATTTGCTTGGGGTTTTTTTTTGTGGAGGAGGATGCTGAGTACAGAAAAAAAGGTTTCAAAATTACAGTTGTCTTCCAAAGAACACATTATTCCTGGTAACTACCTGTCCCTTTTAACCTACTTGTCCTGTCTCATGCAGTGATAGAATTTTCCTGGTACCCAGCCTCCTCTCCCATCAGTAATGGGTGGCTGGGATGGAGAAGTGTCTGCAGGGACCCAGCAGGATTCCTACCACATAAATACATACTTGGGCAGAGAGACCATAAGATGTATTTATATACATACTTCTGTAATGAACAGTCCCATCAACAGGTATTCCTTGTTTGGTGCTTGACCTTCATGTATGCTTGGGGCCAGCATGGCAACTTCAGGCTGCTGGGGCTTTGCCAGGTCTGGAGAGGCTGAGCCAATGCCTGTTGTCCATTGGGTCTCTCTGCTTTTAGCATGCCATGGTGGGCTGTTCCAGCTCAGCACTGGAGAGGTTGTGGAGTCTCTCACTGGAGATCTTCAGGAACAGTCCAGATGTGACCCTGTGCAATGTGCTCTAGGAAGATCCTGCTTAAGGCAGAAGGTTGGACCAGATGACCCCACCAGTGATCCCTTCCAGCCTTAACTGTTCTGTGATTCTGGCTCTGTAGCTCACCATTGGGAAGACTTTTCCAGAGCTGGGGATGTGGCTGTTCGTGAGCTCTGTCATAGTAAAGTCAGGAAGATGTGCTTGCTGCAAGAGAAGGGAAGCAAGCTTCAACCTGGAATGACTTCAATGATGATGACAACAGCACACCAGGAGCATTAAGAGCTCCAGGTGTTATTCCCGTGTTTTGCCCAAATTAAACTCATCTGGGTTTTAGAAGCTCAGCTAAGTGGCCAGTCAGACAGTTTTCATAGCCCAGATTTTGAAGTCCTGAGATCAGTGGTGGGGAGTGACATAGCCAACACTTAAAACCTGATAAAAGCCCTAAAGGTGCTGCAGATGTCTCAGCTAATAAGCTTGAAGCCACTGTTGCTCTCATGGCTTTTGTTAACCCTTTTCTTTGCAGGAGTAGTGGTTGGCTTGCAGGCTGATGCTCTTGGGATGTTTTTTAAGACAGAGGTCTCATTTAGCACTGGGGAAGAAATCTCTATTCCTGCCTTGAAAGAGGTGAAAAACCTCATGGTAACTTCAGTCTTCTTTATGTTTGTGAAATGGTGGAGAAGTGTCAGGCCAAAAATAGGCCATAAAAGCAAATAACATCTTAATATAGGAAGAATGCAAGTGAAAGCAACTACTTAAGAAGCTCCCTGTCGTTCAGAGAACAGCTGTCTGTGTAAATAAGCCAGACCTAGATGATGTGTGAGGACAGGTCATAAAGAAAGCATTGCAGTAACAAACCAGTGGAATTTCCACTTAACACATTAAAATCCACCCTGAAAGTCTCCATTAAGGAGAGCCATAAATTGAAGTTCTAAGAGATGGCATATAAAATATCCTTGAAACTAAAAATGATCCTGTGTCAGTTTTATGTTTCCCTTTCACTCTGTTATATCTATTTTAATAAACATGTTTATCAGAAGAGCAGCACTTTGTTTATGAAGTCTTGAGGAAATAAATAGTGAGTCTGAGCATATTTTAAATTATACCAAATAAAAATAAACTGAAATTGATTCTGGGCTTTGCCTGTATAAGGACTTCATTGCTAGGATCATTCTGTGTTGCTCTTGTTTTATATATGTATTGAAATTTTCTGTTAGGCATACCGAGAAATGTTAGTATTTAATGCTCAAGTTTTCGTTCAAGTACTGCTAGAGCTTTATGTCTATGTGCATAAATAGTATTAAGACCTTTGAGAAGTTTCAGGGTTAACTCTCTTAACAAAAGACTGAGCAACAAATACCTTCTGGTTTTTGAGGGAGGAAAAGAAGGGCTGGCTTGAAAACACACAGGTTTCTCTGGGAATTTTTAAGATGTTTTACTTAGAAATGGCATTTTATATCTAAAAATGAAGAAAATGTCTTTCAAAAGACTGATTTGAACTTGCATTTAAACCTCTTATAAGTAGAATTTTCTGTGTCAAATAGCAGAGAACTACCCAATGCACCATCTCCTCATAGAAAATATTTGCAGTCACGTCATGTTTATCACAGGAAATTTTCATAGCCAAAAAGTTTTGACCAACTCAATGTAGTGGTTTGTTCCCATTTTGTTAAAATATATAGTTAATTTGAATAAGTGCAGGTATTCAGTTCTTTGGAAAATTTAGATATGCCATTCTCTGTAATCACTTTGTTCTGCTACTTCTCTATCAATATGCATACTGTATGAAGTGGATAAGGATGTATATTTGGTATGAGCCAAGATGGATACGCTTCCAGTAGAGAAGTCACAAGTGATACATTATATGAATTCCTGTAAGACATTTACATTTGATCTTTTCAGTTAGTCATACTTCTGGGGGAATGCTTCCTTGTTTCTCTGAAACTCACGGTGGAAACCTTGAATACAGGAGGAAATGAGGAAGAGACTCCTCAAATCTCTAGAACTTGCATAAAATAGCTCTTGTAGGTGTAATTTTAATATCTTCTCAATGCAGCTGTAAATTAAGTTGGCCTCACTCCCTTTTTAGCTTTCATGTAGCACTCTGTATGTGAAGGAATCAAGAAGTGTTCAGGAAACCATAAAAGGCTAGAAAATTATTTCTGTGGGGGAATTTGCAGTATATTATCTAGTTTCTTTATTTTCTCTCTGCTTTCTTTCTGTTCACTATTGCATTGGCTGATGTTGGTTTAGGAATGCCTTAAAGTGTAGCTGTTAAATTCCAGATCTGACCTAGCCCTGGTGTGGGCACAGCTCTTAAGTGTCTGCCAGCAGTGTTACACAGACACAGGAGTCAGGCGGGCACACACAGCTTGCACACATGTTCTGCATGCACTTGCTCAAATCTAACACAGAACTTGTTTGTTGTCTGTGCTATGTAGATTAAGTTAATTGTTCTTTGGAAACAAATAAATATTCTCTTGATTATATCTGCAACTGAAGGAGTCTCAGGGTTGCTTCATTTGCTGAAATGCTTTACAGGAGGCTGCACCTGCAATTTTGGTTTTTTCTCAGGGTCTGTGTTCCTCACCCAGACCCTGCTGTCCCTGTCTGGTTGTCTGTGGCTGAGCCTCTCGTGATGAGCTGGTGATGGTCAGGCTGCTGGGGACAGCCTGCCCTCTGCTAGAGAGTGCCAGGAAGGGGAGTGAACATGGAGCAGGAGCTGGGAGAGGGAAAGCCACCTCCTCTTCAAGGTGGCATAAATTTTCCCATTAATTTCCATGGGCTTAGGGTATTTTTAGCAAACAATAATCACATAAATCATTGATGGGGAAAAAAAGATGCTGATACAGCTTTATCCTTTTCCCAACACCTACTATATTAATTCCTCTTTAAAATAGTATGGACAGACCTTTGGTCCTGACTGGGTGACTCCCTTGGCTGGCTTTCTGTGTGGCTGGCAAATCTGTTCAAGCTTTCCATGGAGTCTCTCTTACTGTGGTGCTGTAGTGTGCTTAGCAAATGTGGCTCCACACTCTGCCTCCCCAACTCTGTTGGCTTGTCCCTCCTCCCTTCCTGCTCCCTCAAAGACTGCTGAGCAAAAGCTTTGTAAAATAGATGTGGCAGCAGTTCAGTCTCCAAGTTCAGTCATTTTGTGCAATAATAATTGATTAAACAATTGTTGTTTCTTTGTCTATGGTTCTGTGCTAATCACAAGGTTGAATAACTCTACACAGTCACGTCTGTGCTCAAGTTGTGGGTATTTGTGTCAAATTAGAAAGTATCAAAATGTTTCTTCTGCAAACCTCCCTGGTTTCTCTTAAATTCCGGGGTGACAGATACTGTATGAACAGCTTTTCAAAGGATATTTCAGGTCTTCTTGTTCAGAGCTGAGCTCTGACCTCTTCAGGAACAGAAAGACACAAAAAATAATGTTTTACTGGAGCAGAAAGCAGTCACTGTTTGTGGAGACAACAAAAATGTAATTTCAGGTGGAGGCTGGTTTATGAAGTTATGTTTTTTCCAAAAAGCTGCATCCTGCAGAAAATTGACCCCTTTCCATTTTAACAGGAAGTTTGTAAGTGTCCTCACACCCTCTCTATAGCACTGTCCATGCATAGATGATTTTCCAGGAGAAGTTTGAGTTTGTTACTGCCGGTGCCATTGCAGTATATAGTGCCAGATTGAGACAGTCATCAGAGGTATTCTGGGTTTGCAGAGTACCCCCAGCCCAAAGTCTGCATGGCTTGCCCCTTACCCAACAACACAATGCTCCTCTCCCCACTGGGTGTTCTGGATATCATTTGCCTTCTTTCTGACTTCTGAATACATCACTTAAGATTCGAGGCAACACCAGAAAGAATTTCATGTTTATCAGCCTGATTATGCAGGAAAACCTGCAGTTGTAGCTGAACAAGTAATTGCATAATCAAACCTTGGCTTGCTGACTTTATCCTGGCTGGCTGCTTTGTGTATCTGAGCGCTGGCAGATCCCTGCTGGGGATGAGCTCTGCTTCCGGGCAGGCTCCATCAGCTGCTGATGGCTACCTGGCTCACAGCCAGTCCTGATGGTTTTCCTTGTCTCTAAAGAGGTGCAAAGTTGTGACCACAGTTTAAGAGTGATGGAAAAGTGACAGAATTGGTATCCTCACAAGAAGGTTAAAGCTGCAAGTCTGCTGTATTTTTCATCTGAGGTCTCAGGGGAATTTGGGTTAGCTTAGAAGCCCTGAGGTCTCCAGGCATGGAATGCAACACAATTATCTTGTGGTTTTTTTTCTTTTAAATATAGGCATCATTAGAAAACACAGAGTTGAAGCTAAGCTGTAATGTTAAACCTGTAATCATAGCTTTGGAGAGTGCTGCAAAGGAATCTCTTACAGTATTACCAAAGAATACCCAATTAAAGTATAATAACTGATTCTGAGAAGTCAGGTGAGACACAGCTCTGCCATAATAATGCCATGTGTTTAGAATGTTATTTCCTTTATAAATGATAGAATAACTAAAAGTAAATCTGATTCAACAGCACTTCAGCTGCAGTGCCCCTGGCATTGACTCCTTTGGGGATCAGTTCTGGTGGAAGCACCCCTGTGGTACAGCTTGAGCCCTCTGAATAGTCCTGCTGAAGGACACTTGTGGATGAGCCACAGTGGCCAAGGAGGCTGGAGAAAAGAGAGCTTGTTCATCTGCTTGCTCTGGGGACAGGAGGGGTTTACAGAGTCACAGAACTGTTCAGGTTAGAAAAGACCCTTAAGATAGTCAAGTCCAACTGTTAGCCCAGTGATGCAATATTCACCACTAAACCATGTCCCTACATTCCACATCCACACATCTTTAAATATGCCCAGGGATGGCGACTCCACCACTTGCCTGCCAGCTTGTGCTTGATAACCCCCTTTCTGTGAAGAAATTTTTCATACTATCCAATCTAAACCTTTCCTGGCACAACTTCAGGTCACCTCTTCTTGTCCTGTTACTCAGGATAATAGATTGGCCTCATCTTGCTGCAAACTCCTTTTAGGGAGTTGTAGAGAGAAATAAGGTCTCCCCTCAGCCTCCTTTTCTCCAGGCTAAGCGCTCCCAGCTCCCTCAGTTGCTCGTCATAAGGCTCCTGCTCCAGACCCTTTACCAGCTCCTTTGCCTTTCTTTGCACATGCTTCTGTCCCAGAACCAACTTCCATCATGTCCTTGTTTAGTCAGTGGGTTTAGTCTAGTAGGTGGTAAAGGGGATGGAGCCTGGGAGGCACTGTCAGCCCCCCTCAGACCAGCTTTCCTTCCAGCTGCCTTGTGCTGTGGCTGGATCCATGGTTTCTGTGCACAGGTACTTACTGAAGATAAGGGAGTCTCTGCGAAGCAAAAGTGAACATACTCAGGGTGGGCAGGCAGCACGGCTGGGCACAATGCCCTGACCTGCTCTGCAGTGTATGGGGAGGCTGAGCTAAAGCTTGCATGGGTTCCTCTGTCCGTGTCCTGACCCTGTAACTACACAGATGAGGATGACCTTTGCATATATAACAACTTTCATGTTGATTTCATTAAAGCTAAATTTGGGTAAGGCTATGCAAGAAGAAGAGCCATGACTTTGTTTTCTTTCTCCTGTGGGCACGCGAGTGCTGATTGTACTATAAAAAGCTGCTGGCTGTTGAACCTGTTCCCGTTCAAGGTGAGGAGAAAAAGTGTTCATGTTTTTACAATCATCCCTCCCTCCCTCCCTCCCTACCTCCCTTTGCTGCACCAAAACAAACAAGCAAATGGTAGCAATTGCCAAGGAGAGAAGCAACATTTTGCAGATCATAGCTCTTTCTGCTAGGAAACATGTAGCCATGTTTAACTTCTTTTTAAAGAGTGGCAATGTTGAATATACAACTTAAACTCCAATTTACACAGTTGAGATTTCCATGAGCACTTCACACAAGTATTCTAAAGTGAGAAGTTTTGGAATAATGACATTTGCTAGGAGCTGTCTTTGGGGAAATGGGACAAGCGTTGTGTTCGTACCCTTCCCCCTTTGACGCCAGCCTGTGTCAGCCAGTGCTGCGGCCAGCTCTGAACAGATCGGCCTTTGTGTCCCCAGCACAAACATCCCTCTTCTTTCTGGGGGAATGGGCAAAAGGGGTTCTGACCAGCACAACCAGCTGTTTGCAGCTTGTTGGGCAGCAGAAGAGAGACAAGTGGCTCTGTGTCCCTGTTAAAATGCTGCTCCAGAGAGAACTGTCAGGCAGTGAAACAGCTCAAATCTTTACAAGCCAAAGTTCAATATCAGCCATAATGTACTTCAGCTGTGTCACAAGACTCCCCAGCTTGCTTTGCAGAAGTTTTCTGCTCTGGTTGGAGGCTTGGAGCTGCTTTACTGCCCTGGTGCTCTGAGTGGTGCAGAGGTGCATTGGTGCCCAGCAAAGCCGCTGCTGGTTGTTTCTTTTCTTGACAACTTAAATCTTCAGGTTTTTTAGTGAGAATGCCTCTTGTGGGAACAATTTAAAACTTAATAAAGCCAGTAACAACCTCTGCCATTATTACTTCAGAAGGTGTGCCTTTGTGAAGTTTTAGAGGAGAACTGGCATGATGTGAAGAGTCTGATTCTGCCCTTTTAATTTATATGATGCCATACACTGATACTGTTCAAATGATCGGCATTTTTACTGTTCTTAAGTAAACTCAGACTTGAGTTACTTCCCCTAGCCCAAGACCTATTCACCATTATTCTTGAGCGTGGTGTAGCTTGCAGCACCTTTTACCATCAGCAGCAGAGAGGTGGGGTGTCTGGGACTGTAGTTTCAGCTTTGCCAGTGTCATTTGCATGGCTCCTTTGGCTTTTTCTCAGTAATGCATCAGAGGAAGAGAAGGAAGAAGAGGATGCTTAAAAGGCATTGCTTTCCAGGGCACTGCTCAAATGCTGCACAGGTTGGGATTCCTGCTGTCTGTCCTTGCCACTCAGCCTGGCACCTTGTAAGCTGAGGTTAATGGGGCTGAGCCTCTGTAGCAAACTGTAGAGTGCACCCATCACCAGGGCCAGTGCTTTTCACACCTACCTGTCATGTAGGGAGCATGGTCTGATTTCTGTGTTCACTAGTTGTGCTCTAGTTCCTTCTAATGATGTGGAGGCAGCCTTGGGATGTGGGTAGCCATGAAGCTGGATTCTACAGAAAATGTGTACATCACCTCCAAATGTCTGTGTTTTTATTTGCAACAGTGGTGATGGACTGTGAGAGGTGGGCCCAGAATCTGGCTCCCAGGGTAGGCAGTATTATTAATATCCAGTAACTCAGTGCTGAAGAAGTTTGTGCTGGAGCCAGAGTCCATTCTTTGTTCCTCTAGCTCCCTTATGCTGATCTTTGCTTCTCTGTGGTTTTGGGCTGGGCTGGGCTTCAGCAAATAAAGCCAAGTGAAACCTGTCTTTTTAGGCCTGGTGTGAAATGTTTGCTTTGGGTCATGGTTTTTGTTGTTCATGCTGTAGAGGTAACAATGGATCTTGATGCCTTGGTGTGCGGGGAGTCCTGGTGGGGTCTTCCCTCTGGGGCAGGGGATCACTGAGCCAGCACAATACAAGGCTGGATTGTGGCTGGGATGCTGTCCTCATCCACTGATGTTTTTATATCCTGGGGGGCAGGAGGGAAAATGCCCCACTGATACTGTCCCTGTACCACAACTGCCCAAGAAGTCTGTCTCCTGGGTAGTTTCAGAACTTGCTGGGCAGCCAGACTGCAGCCCAAGCTTCTGGGTAGACTTTAATTTGAGGGGTAATGTATGGCATACAGCCTTTGCTTTTAAGGGAATGTTATGTAATTGCTTTAGGCTCTTCATTGAAAGGATAAATCATTCTCCATTTTCCTCTTTTTTATTATTCCTTTTATTTATGAAATAAATGTTTTATAAATAAATAACTTATATCTCTGAGTGTTTCCTTTTTACTGTGATTTTTTTATTGATTTTGTAGTGACCTTTGCCACCCCCAAAATCTTAATTTCTAATTCTGAGCATTAGAGGTAATAGGCAGAGAAAGGTGCTTGTGATTTTGGTTTTATTTTCCCTTTCCTCAGGTGTGTTCAGACCTTTAGAGAGGATTCTTTTTACATTAGGCATTTAGGCTGCGCTAAGCATCTCGTCTCTCAGGATCAGCAGCACAGAGAAACAGACTGAGTGATGTTTGGGAAATGCCACTCTCCTTCCTCACTTACTACAGGGATACTGGCTTGGCTGCCAGTTACACATCTTGAGTGATTAAAGCCGTGTGACGTATTTTCCCTCCCATATGGTGTTTTTCAAGTTTTTCCTTTTCAGCCCAAGGACAGTTCTGTATCTCTCAGTTTTCATTCAGTTACATAGTTCTCCAGAACTGGAATTTTGTTTAAGGCAGGAAATAATCCAAAGAGAAGAAAGTTTTATATATCTTTATTAAAATAATAATATGAAAAAACCATATATACTGTTTGAGAATATGAGCATGTAATTATGTTGTGTGTTGGCCTTGGCCAGAGACTTGCATGAGCAAAGACCATCCCTGTCCTGCAGTTCATCTCGCTGTGGTTGCACTGAATTAAGTGTGTGATGCTGTGCCAGAAGCAGATTATTTTAAACTTAAATGGGTTAAATGTATGCTCTAGAAAAGATGTCATCTCAAATGCTTCCTTTGTCCATGATGGAGCTTGCAGAGCAGACTGGAGAGCAGTTGTGTCTGCAGAAGGGAGTCATGGACTCCAGCACAAGGCAGAAGTGCTGAGGCTGGAGGAAGAACCCAGCAGGATGGTTTTGTCACTGAAGCCAATGTGTTGTGAAACTGCAGCTGAGCTGATCAGAACTTTCCTGCCGTCCTCCTGGCCTTGGCAGCTCATTCCTGCTCCTCCACCTGAGCTCTGCCAACTGCTTCCCTGTGGCTGTGCTGCATGTTGTGTGTTCTAGGTCCCCAGGTCAGCTCTCTGGGTGGCAGCAAGGCCATGAGAAGTCTGAGTCCTTGGAGGTCCCTTTTGTGGGACAGCTCATATTTGAGAGCCATGTAGAGCCATTGTGAAACTGCACCCATCATGCCGAGGCTTGTCTTGTTACTGTCAACATGCAGCAGATGAAATCTGGCCCCAGTGAAACCAACTTCAAACACCCATTGGTGGAGCAGGGCCAGGATCTCTCTTAGTGTTGCAAGTTGTGCCACAGATGAGAAAAAAGACACCTTTTTTTTTTTTGAAGCGCTAGACTTCTGAATGATAACCTTGACTTTTCAGTGTTAATTGTGTCACCTTACAAGTTAAAGTGTGCTTCTCACCTGCTTTGTATTCTGCATATCCCAGCTTTTGTATAACCTTGTGTTGCTGTGCTAAGGATGGATATAAATCTTTTATACACAATGTCTCCTGGATTGTGTGTGGGAGTGGGAAATTCTGCAGAAGTTAAAAGTACCTGTCCTGAACAAAGGCTGGGTTGATTTGATAGCAAGAGCAATGACCTTACCGTTGAAGGGAGGAGCAAGATCTGGAAAATTAGACACCCTCCAGGACCTTCAATGGGCAAGAAGACAACAGACAACTGAGCCTTGTGCCCAGGAGCAAAGCACAGACTCAGCTGAGCCTCCGGAGCTGGGTACATTTAAGTGCTGATTTGCATCAACACAGGAAGGGAGACTGAAGTGCAGCAGCTTTACTTGCAAACACCTTGCTTAGGGAAAAAATGCATCTTATTCTTGAATGGGTTTGTTTGCCAATAATCCCCTTGTTTCATGTTCTCACTAGCCCTACATAGACATGTCTTAAAAACTTTGGGTTCATTATGTTTCTGGGCATGCTAAATTTGCTTCACACTGTGAAGCTAGACACACTTTAAATGTGGGAATCCTGTGATTTTTTTTAGTGTTTTCATGGATCTCAGTTCTGGATGACTTGTCCTGTGCTATACCCAGCCAAGCTGCATTTACTGTGCCTGGAGGCCATTTAAATACATTAACTTTTCTACCCATTTCAAAGCTGTTGGTCTTTTTTGAGTTCTGCAGCCTTTCCAAATGCTCAAGTTTATTTATGTAAGGTTTTTTTACAACACTATTTCCTTCTGTATTCAGTCCCTGTCCATTTATTACTAATTGAATTAGCAACAAATTCAATTTTTAAAGCTTGTTACTTTTTGCTTCTGTTGTTTATGCATTCTTATTTCTGAGTTTTGGTGACTCCAGCCTGAATGTTCTGGTTCTTTGCACCTTCACCAGTAGTTTGCTCCATTGCATGCTCTTCCAACATACTAAATTAATCTGGCAATACTACCCATAATACCAGGTGTTTTAATGTTTAAAGACTTTCCTTCTTGAAAAAATATTTTTTTTTAACAATGAAAAAATCAGGAAGCATCCCCGGATTTGTAAGACACTTTAGTAGCTAAATTAGGAAATTGTGAAGGTTCCAAAGATCTGTGAAAAAAACCCTACAAAACACAGCAAAAAGAAAGCTAGGGGGAAAAAAAAAGGGATTAGTAGGTTTGGAAGGCTCTGAAATGGTATTGGGAACTTTACTCACTACCTGAATTGTGCAAAAGGGTAGTGACCCTTTGGCTTGGTTGCAAGACTGTCTCATGCCCTCAGGATGGCTTTGCAGTTCCTTTTTCAGGAGTTACAACTCATTTCTTAGCACGAGGCTGCTTTCCAGCTCCTTGGCATGGCTGCAATGTGGAAATACAATTTTGCATTATCTAAAGACTTCTGTGTATTGATCTGGTGTGAGTTAATGCACCTGTTATGTTAATGCAACTGGAGGTGTGGTTGCATTGTTCTTTAAGCTTCTCAGATGGTTGCTGCTGTTGCACTGATCTCCTTCCACCCCCAGCTGTGTGTTCCTGACTCTTCTTTGCATGGTTTAGGCCTTCATCTGAGTTTCTGGGGCCCTGGCTCAGGGAATTAAACCAGCAATAATTCGATATCTTTCTTGAAAAAACAAAGGCAGTGTGAGGTGCAGAATGTGAGGCTGACTCAAATGCTTTTTAACTTTTTATTGAAATTAAGCATAATGAATCTGGAAAGGAACTAAAATATTAGTCTGTCCTAAATTATTCTGGCAAAGGTGTGAGCCCTCTGTACAGCAGAAATGGACATCAGGACGTATGTGCCATAGCAACTTGAGCATTTTAAATTTGGGGTGAGCAAACTTAGCAGAAATGCTAGTAAATGTGTTCAGCATTGAAATCTTTATAAGTACTGATGTTTACTTCTGCTGCTAAGGCCACAAATCTCCTGAAATGGAGGTGCAAGTGGAGAGGTGTTAAATGTATCCTTCATGCAAAAACACATTTCTGAGAAAGTAAAAAGCACATCTCCAAATACAGTAAAAATTGGAGATGAAGGGTCATCTGTCATCTAATCCCAGGGACCTGCCACAGCAATGAAGCTAACAGCCCTCACTTCACTTCAGGATATTCCTGATGATGTAGCTTGAAAATACCGTTATTAATTTCCATGACAGAAGAATACTGAGTTTCACATATGCTTCCAGTTCACACATAAAAATAGATAAATGGAAATTTTTACCATCTATTAAAGTTTCAAAGGAAGTAGTTATGTTTACTTAATTATCTTTGCTGTTTAAGTATCTACAATCCATCCTTAACTGCCACATAGATTTAGTAAAGAATCCATTACAGAAATGATAGCCCATGGGGAGTATGTCTGCCCTGTAAACCCTTTTAGCTGATGGGAATTATGAATGTATGTGAAATGTCAGCTTTGTTCAAATGCAGGAATAAAGAATGCTTTTGTAATGTGCCTTTTTTTTTTAAATCTGGTGCTTCATCAGAGGTTTTGGCTTCACAAACCAAAGCAGCAGAGTGAGTGAAGAGGAAACAGTGTAGAAAACAAAGAGGAACCAAAACATGTTCTTTGCAAGAAGTTTGAGGCTGATGCCAGGAGAATTTGGCGGTGAGGGTGTGTGGTCATCTTAGCACACCGTTCTCTTCTTGTGGTCTGTCTGCACCTGAAGTAATGAATACATGGAGGTATTCTGTGAAGTGAACCTTCATCCATGTCGACAAGGAGCCCAACAATTCACTGTTTGCCTTTTCTGTCTACTTTTGTGTCTTCTGGGTCACTGTTCCTTGTATATTTTTTCTGGTTTCCCCTCCTGCCTGTCGCCTGGTGCCCCAAGCCCTCGTCACCTCTTCCAGCCTCAGACGCGACTGTGCAGCTGCTGGAATGGGGGGAAGCTGCTTGTGCTGGAGCTCTTGGCTTTGGGTTTTTTACTCAGGACTTGAACTGAATAAAACACCTGTTATTTTGGCCCTACAATTTATGAATCTTCCTGCTATTTCTGTTCTGTGTTTGCTTCACAGTAAATACGTAGTTATCTCTGCCTTTAGCAAACCTGCAGAAAATGCAGTTATGGACACAGTCTGTGTTTAAGGATTGGGTCTTTTACAGGCTGGCTAAGAGAGCTGTCCTTATTCAGAGCAGAGGTATTTTTCTTCCCCCTGCTTGTCTCAGCTGCTGAAAAAAATGGGGATAATGCCTCCGTTAAAGCAGCATATGACAAAGTCAGTATTAATTGAAGGCTGAAGTTGTGTATACAGGTGTTCGTGCATTTCTGTGCATAGTTTAATGTCTTTGAAGCTGAGCAACAGAAATTTTCCCACTTTTAAAATCAGCAGTGACTTTCAAAAATGTCCAATTTTAATGGGACTAAAGCACATTGGGGGAAACAAATAAAGGAAAAGGAAAGCAAGAAATAAAGTCTGAAGAAGTTGTTCTGGCAAAGCCTTGCATCCACTGTGTTTTTAATAATGAAATTATTCTTTCTTAAATGGCAAGGGAACAAATATTATGGTTCATTTCAATGGGATTTATAAATATGGTTAGTGTTAATGTACTTTCTTTGCTGTAAGAATGATTTTTTTATTGCATCATTAGCAGAAGATCAATTAGATTCCTTTGAATGTACTGTGTCTGTAGGAGATTAAAAATGAAAGAGACCATATGTGTTTTCTTGAGTCTCAATCACATATTGGAACCTAGTCCAAAGCCTTCTTAAGTGGCTCAGTAGAAAGGAATCTTTTCGTTTACTTCAGGTTTCTTTGGACAAGTCTTCAGAAGAAAAATTCATTTGGACAATTTCATTCTTGTTACAAATATGCAAACATAAGTACTATATGGAATTGCATTTGTGCCTACATGTTTTTAAACATTTTGGTTGTTGTTGAATGGTTAGGAGATGAATAAGATTTTATTTGTGTAAAACCTGGATGTTCTTCAGGTGGGTACCTTTGCTGGTGAATAGGATTTTGTACTTTTTTTTTTTTGTGGCCTCCTAATAGACTGTTGGAATGGGACACCCTTGGCAGGTTCAGTGCTCTGAACTTGTAACTGAAAGACCTAGTGAGACTGTTCCCTTATTTGTGCAGCTCTTAAACTGAAGGAAGTTTTGCAAACTTCCTCTACTTACTCAAGAGAAGGTTGTTTGAAAGTAGCCCATCTTTATGCAGGACTACTACAGGTATTGGTATTTCAATCACTATTATAGTGGCTAGGAGAATACTAATAGCAGGGCCAATTTGATTGATTTTTTTAGTACTTTTTTACTGCTTGAAGTAACAAAGGCTTATTTAGAGCTATAGGGGAACTAAGAGAAAAATGTTCTGCCTTGCAGTAGTTTTCAATGCTTCTGGGAGATGCAAAGTGTTTTGCTGACCCCCCAGCAGACAGACCCGAGATGTATTTTGTCTTGATCTTGTTATTGTGAAGGTATGAGATTACCTCTGAGAGAAGGAGAGCTAGAGAGAAAATTAGTCTTGGGGCTTACTGAGAGTCATTTATATTTGTCACTACAGTGTTGCCTTGGGGATTTTTTTGCACTTGTTAAAAATAAAGACAAACCTCAGGGGGATGGGGAGTCTGGACAGCATCTCATCAGGGTGTGGGAACAGCGTGGGCATTTGGCTCCTTGCGACATCCTGTTTCCCCAAGTTATCACAGCAAGGCTTTACTCTTTTTCCAGCCAGGCTTCATGAGTCCCTCCTCTCACCATGCCCTCCCATCTTTAACTCTTTTTCTTCCTACCTTGGCTGGGAGGGAGGAGGACTTGACTGCTGTGTGTTTTTGCATGTTTTTGCTGCTGTTCTGTGTGGAGCTGGATGATGGAGGTTGAGGAGCTTGCCTGGTGTGAATCCAGAAGATCCAGGCTACTACCAAAGTATGGATCCTTGGGAGAAGAGAGATCTCCTGCAACTTTGCTGGCTGTTGGAATCATATCTTTCTATAGGGACAGCAGCTGGTGAGCATCCCTGGTGTGCATCAGTGGGTGAAGGCTTCACCCCTGACCTGGGATGGGGTAGTGAGCACAACTCCAACCACTGGGATGCTCTCTGAAGGATTTGTATTGGCAATGTATAGGAAGCACACAGGGCTGCTGCTCACGAGCTACTTTCCAAAGCTGTGGTGAAGATGTCCTCATTCTGCAGCTCCCCCTGGGCTGGGACCAGACTCTGATAAGCTGTGCTGTAGGTTTGATCCTGTGCGTGTACGTAAACATCCATATGGATATGGCTGGATGCCTGCCACCCCAGGAGTCTCTCTTACTCTGGCATTTAGGGGTGTCATGGCTTAATCCCAGGCAGCAGCTCATCCTCACACAGTGCTCACTTATCCCTGTGGGATGGGGGACAGAACCAGAAGAGTAGAAGTGAGTAAACTCATGGGTTGAGATAAAGACAGTTTAATAGGTAAAGCAAAATCCACCCATACAAGCAAAGCAAAACAAAACAAGGAATTAATTCACTACTTCCCATGGACGGACAGGTTTTCCTCCATCCTGAGAAAAGCAGGTCACATAGTGGTGACTTGGGAAGAAAAATGCCATCACTCTGAATGTCTCCCCGTTCCTCCTTCTTCCCCCCAGCTGGATATACTGGGTGTGATGCCACATGCTACAGTGGCATGTCCCTTGGGTCAGTTGGGGTCAGCTGTCCTGGCTGTGTCCCCTCCCAGCTCCTTGTGTACCCCAGCCATCTCACTGGTGGGGAGGCATGAGGGGCAGAAAAGGCCTTGACTTTGTGTAAGCCCTGCTCAGCAATGACAAAAACATCCCTGTGTCATCAACACTGTTCAGCAAAAACCTAAAACACAGTCCTCACAGGTCCTCTGGAGAAAATTAACTCTATCCCAGCCAAAACCACCATGGTGGGGAATGTATAAAAATCTGCCTGAGGGTGAGGTGCTGTTCCCTTTGTATCCCCTTCTTCTCTGGACTGCTGGATCCAGGCATTGTACTCCAGCCACTGTACATCATAGCCATTACTGACCCCCATGAATTTGTTTGAGGTACTTTTAAAGCTCTGGAATACCCAAAGCTATTCCTGCAGTATCTTGCAGCATGCAAATGTATTACATGGAAGAAATAATTCTCTTTTAAACTGTGTATTTGGTAATTTCACAGCATGATCGTTACTTCTCTGGTAGAAAAAAAGAGAAATAGTTGTTGTTTTCTCTGTCATTTCTATCATCAAACATGTTGTTTGAACGTGTCCTGGTATCCTCAGTCTAGCAATATGTCTGGAAGCTGGTACTTGCAGCCATCTTTTTAATCCTCACTGCCCCTTGTTGTTTTTCTAAATCCTTCTCAAGATGGAGTTTCCAACAGTGAAGGCTGTGTTGGAGATGTGAGTGTGCTGTCAATCTGTTTCTCTTCCTTGCAGTCCCTGGCTCTGATGTTCCCTGAGCCTCTTTCACTGTCACCTTTAGATTTCCTCACTGACTTGTAATGGCTAATGTTAATCTCATCAGTAAGGCCTTATGGGGGTATCCTGATGACTGTCCAGATTGGTTTAAAGTAACCTTGGAAGAATTCTTGTCTGGCATAGGACTGGGAGAACAATAGAATCTCCACAAAGAACTAAAACTACAGAGTCCCCAGCAGAGCAAAAGCAGAGGGATTGAGGTTGATGAGTGAATTTAACTGTCTTGAGAAGAATTGCTGCCAGCTCTGTTTGATAGACAGGCTACAAATAATACATTTTTTCACTTCAGCCCTGGAATAGCTTCAGTGGCCATGGCATAAGGCACATGGGGAGGTTTTATCAGTTCTCTGAGACTCCCTGAAATATTTCTGTCAGTGATTCCCCAACTCAGCCCTTTTGCCTCTGACCAGATCCTTAAACTGTGACACAGACCCTTTCCCTGGTGATGTGGCAGCACATTTGTCCTTCAGCTGTATTTGGACACCTAAGTTACACCAAGAAGAAACTGCTCTTGAGTTCATTGAGTTGCATGGCACAATTTCACCTTCTGTGTCTGAATTTCTTGAGGGACAAGGGTAGAGTTAGATCTGAGATGAGGTGAAGTCCTTCAGCAGACAAATGGAAACCCTCTGAGCTGGCGGCCAGGTTGTGAGAGCTGCTGTCTGCTTTAACCTTCCAGCTGATTTCCAGCTACAGCCACAAGTCCAATGGCTTTAAGAGTGTTTACTTCAAACCTCCAACAAATTAAATTTTTTAAATAATCAAATAATCTAACTGGAGGGAGTTGAAGGGGAGAAGCAGGACATCCTCTGTGGAGGCCCAGGTGAAAGTGCTTTTTAATTGGAACAGAATTTTTTTCTTGACTTTGGAACCTCAATGTCATCCAAGCCAAGAGTGATACAAATAATTAATTTTAGTAATTAGAATATTTATGCTGTATCTATTTATCTGCTGACAAAGAGAAGTGTACTAAATGTCACAGTATACAGCTGCATGCAAATATATTTTGACAATTGAATGCTCACTGTTAGATAACTTTCTTTAAGAAAGTTCTAAATTTAAGATTTAACTTTATAAAAAAATGCAAAATAGGATAAAAATGTTATATTTATTTAAATCAAAGCTTCCCACTGCCTTCATTGCACCAGCCAACCTCTTCCCATCTTCTCAGCCAGCTGAGTGAAATAATCTTTAAGCTTGTGAGCAAACTGTACTTACTTATTTGCAAGCTCTCACTGGCCTGTGCTGGTTTGTTTTGTAACATCTCTTAATTAATGAGTAAACCCTTTGGAGAGTCTCCCTGGCTTATCCATTGACAAACATCTGACCCTGTCTGACAGCACAGCCTGCCCTGGTTGGGTTATGGTGCATGGTGAAATTTGGTGTGTCAGCATCTAAATATAGGGAGAAGTGTTCCTTCTTCAAAGTGCCCATAGTCTAAATAAACAATATCAGTGAGGCAGAGGGGGAAGGAGAACTGAAACAGTATGTGCTAACATACTGTGTGTTAGCTCCACAATTTTTATGTTTTAATCCTCATTTATGGCTTTGCCCTTGAAGTAACAGACATCAGGATCCCACATAGCAGCCCGTGCTCCAGCTGCAGCTTTTACTGGAGCAGGTAGGGCCACAGGTGGTGCAGTGCCTGCAAACTGGGAGACAGTCTCCCTTCTTCTCTTGAGGCTGATGCATGCAGCACATCTCTGCTTGCAGTGCCTGGGACTTTGCAAAAGAATTAGATGCTTCCTTTCCTGTTCAAGGAACATGAGTTTATTACTGGGCAGACTGAATGCTGGTGATGGAAATATCTCTGGTTTGTTTTTTTCTCCCCTCCTTTATCCCTTTCTGGTGATCTCAAAGTAATGGTTTGAAAATGTGCATCTCCTTAAAACTGCCCTTTTCCTGGTAGCAATGCTAGTGGGAAAAACTTGAAAATAAGCACTCAAATCCTTGCTCCCAGGCTTTTGGCAGTTGCAGCAGGTAAATGTCCTCATCAAATGCATCTTAGGCACTGCATAAGGTGAGACTCACAGCTCCATTCCACTTACATTTCTGTCTACATGAATCCGTCTAATCTTGCTTTCACTTGCAACTGGCAATTAGTTTTTTCTTTGTGGGAGTTCTGCTGTGCTGGTGACTGTGGCTGTTTTGGGAGGGTCTGTCAAAATAAACATATTGGGGTGTTCTCAGGATGGTGCATTGCCCCGGCCTTATTCCCAGAAGACTTGTGAGGATGTGTGCAAAGCCTGATTGAGCAGAGGACTTGGATTAAAAGGTGCTTGAGCGTCTGTGCTGGCAAACAGTTCTGATTTGACTGTCCAAGAAGATGAAAACTTTCACCCCAAAACCATTCACCCGGGACTGACAGGGTACAGTCTTTAGATTTTTCCCTTTAGTGTACTGCAGACTTCATGTTCCCTAACCTGAGGTGTGTCCCTGCTCAGTTCCTGGTGTGCCAGCAGCCTTGACAGCATTTGGTGGTTTGTTCATGAAATTGAGAATACAAAAATAAGCCCTTCCACTGGTGTTTGAAATTCAGTTCATGTCTGTAATGACTGAATCCTGTTATCTGATGGTTGTTCAGTGACCTTTGCAAATTAATAGCTTGTTTGCTCTCCTTGTAGTTCTTAGTAGATAAATACTTATATTACAGGACAAGCTTATTTATGATACTTTTCTGATTTGTCTCGGGGTTTTGGGTTTTCTTTCTTCTCCCTGAAGGATTTCTCCTCTTTTGCACTTCTAGAGAGAAACGATCATTGAATCCAGTTTTAGGAATGGCTTCTCTGTGAGCCATGAGCTATGCTGAGCCATAGCGAGGGCTTGCTGAAGTGCTGGTTGCATTAGTAGGGAGATGTGGGTATTTATTAAGGATGTGAAAGCTAATGGAAAAATATCATCCAGCTGAGCACAGAAGGCATCAGTGGGACAGTACCAAAACTCAACTCTTAGACTAAGGAGTGCTTAAAGTTATGGTCAAATATGCTTTGCTAGTTTAGAGGCAGTTGTGTCACACAGTGAGGTTTTTTTATTTCTTGGGTTTTTTTTTTGGAGAGGACTGCACTCTGGGTTTGAATCTAATGCATTTTTTCCTGCCAGTTGCAGACATGCTGCTTTTTTCTTGTCTTTTGAATACAGGAGGCAGCCAGATGCTGAGTTCCTCTTCCAGTCTTGTTTGCAGCCTGTCTGCTGCCTGTACCAGCTCCCAGCCCTCTGACTGTTTGCTGAATTATCTGGAGCAGAGAAAAGCCCTGTTGTCAAAGTGTAACAGGTTACATAAGCATTTTGAAAGTATACCCTCTAGCACTTAAAGTCTTTCAAGTGTTTCAGAAAAAAAAAAAAACCTTAAAATTACAGGCTTGCTGCATTTTCTGCCCTGGCCTTTTGTGAGGCAGGATCCTCGGTAACATGTTCTGCCCTCCCAAAAGGTAAGTGGCCACACTCTGTCTGCTGCATTCGTCAGTGGCTTTTTATTAAAAAAACAGAGATCAGGTGAACCACTTAGAATTGGAGTGGCTTAACAGATCATAGGCTTTTTAGCATTTCCTTTTTGAAGACAGAACTGGAAATATGAAAATTAATAAGAACTAAGTATTCTTTCCTTTTGCCTGTAAAGTTTTGCAGGAAGTTTTCACCTGAATAGAATTGAGAGTATAGAATTTAAAATGTAGTTTAATTTAGCCTTGCAGCACAAGAACTGCACGTTGTATTTCCAACTGAGAGACACAAGTTTAGGAGCAGATTGACTACTTTGGTACCACCTGCCAAAAATAATAATAATAATAATAATAATAATAATAATAATAGTAATAATAATAATCCCTTCAAAACTGCTTTAGTCATTTGATTACCTGCTGTGTATTTAATGTTTTATTCATTTTTTATGCACAGTCTTCCTGTCTCAAGTACCAGACGATTCTGCTCATGCCTTGGCTGCAGATAAAACTGTGTTGGGTTTTGGGGTCTTTATCAGGGTTTTTCATGAGCTATTAATATTAAGAAAGCATGAAGCTATCTGGTCCAATTCCTGCAGGCTGCATTACAGGCATTGTTTTGTGAGCAGTGTGAGGCCAGAAGGGCATGATGAACAATAATCACAGTGTGTCTGTGGTGGCCATAGGTTTTCAAAATCCCAGCTGTGCCCTGCAAATCTGTAGGTCCCAGTGGATGACAAAATGCAGTTGTTAATGTGACTGAGAAACAAAGAAATGTCACGTGGAGGTCATGTTTTGCCTGTATCACTTGGACATGCTTATTTCTCCCACTTTCCTGCTTTTCTGTTCATGCTAATGAAATGTAGGTTCACAGACGAGCCTTATGTGAATAGATTCACCACATGTTCTGGCAGTTTTATCCTTATTCAATTTAGTACTTTTGTCATACTACCACCTAATGGTTGTTCTAGACCTACCATAACTTTTTTGACCCTTGAGTGCCTCAATAATCTGATATCCCAAGGTTTATTATTCATGTGGATTAGAACAACAAGTCCAAAACACATAGTTCCTGTCTCCTAACAGTCTTGACCCCAAAATATTCAGTTGTCCTTCTTATAGTCTATTTTCTTAATTAGTCTTGAGGTAAAGATTCATCATCAAGGTAATTGTAATTAAGTTGGTATTAGAAAGAGCAGTTCAGGAGATCTCAAGAATGTGACCACCAAAAGCCAACATTTTGCATGTTTTTCATCCTAAAGAATGTGTTTTGCTGTTCATACTTGCCTTATATCAAAAACTGAGAAGTTTTCTGGAAGACTTTCATGTCACTTTCATTTCTTGATTGTAAAAGTTTCAAGAAAGGCCTTCAGTGTGTCAGTTTATTCTGCACATTCTTCCATACTTCAGTTTCACCTTAGGGGTGAACTTGTTGACTTGACAGCATTTAAAATCACGTTTTTTTACAGACACATCTTAACCAGAAGAAGAATCTAGACTTAGACAGTTATCCCTTTGCAGTCCAAAACCAGCTTGGTAGTGTTGTGCTAATATTGTTGGAATCTCCTGATGAAACAAATGGCAGGATGTGCATAAACCAGCAAGTGACTTTCCTGTGGAAGAGGAAACATCCATGTGCTGTTAGAGAAAGGAGACTGTGGCCACCACTGAACTGAGTAAGAACAGGACAGGCAACTTTTGGCTTTTAATTGTTTTGGTTTGTAGGTGAATGTCGTCATCATTTTTGCTTCAATAGGCAAATAGGATGGCAGAGCTGAGTGATCCATTAAAGGTTATTCTAAAAATGACTCTCTGGCCTGACTGATCTCTATCAGAGATAACTGAAAGAAAAAAAATAAGATCCTCTCATATGCAACCTGAACATGTGATACACAACTTGTGGTAGAACTTCCTGATGAAAATAAGGAAATGGATCAACTGTGTACATCTGACTTACACAAATTGGCATTTGTAGTTTATATATCTGACATTCTCCCTTCTTTGGGATATAGCTTCTAGTATTGTCTTTTAATGTTGCTTCCTTGCTTATTCTTGTGCTTATTGCAATGAAGACAAACATTTCCTTTTTTTTTTTTTAAGAAATGCTTTTGTCAATTGGCACTGTCTTGAGATTTAAATATACTGTCATGTTTTACTTGAGTCAATATATCAGAAATTACCATCAAGTTGTACCCTCTGACATACAGGTTTGCAGCCTGCATAATGCAACAAAACTTTTGAACATGTTCAGACCAACTCAAACATTTGTTCCCTCTGTTGTGCTCTTGACCAGGGTTTACTTGCTTTCTTTTTAAGTCTGACTTTTTAAAAAAGAAATAGTTCTGAAGCTGGAAAAAGAAACATCAGGGACAAATTTAACAGTGCAAGCAATTCAGAAATATTTCCTGAGCAATTTCACTGTGTCTGGTAATTCTTTGCATAATCTTCTCTTCAGAAATGTTATCCAACCAATTGTATCCAGGCAACATATTTTGAGCTTTTAATCTTCAAAATCCACACCGTGTGAAACTTGAAAATTTCCTAAAGAGTTGGTTAATGGTACAATTGGATACAAATACAAACAAAACAGACACTCCTCATGGCACTGACCTAGGCTCCAGGTTGGAGCCATGGTCAAAAGCTCCTTGGGCCAAAATACCTGGATCAGCTTTGGGAAAAGAGGGAATGATCGTGCGTGTGTGTCTCTACTAAACTTAGTTGATGCAGACATTTTTTCTTCCACTTTCCTGATTTGGTGCTGTGGAGTTGGGATTTGCCAACACTTACAGTTCTTAAGGCTTCAAATAGCCATAGTTGGATATTTTTTCAATTTTGCAGGTGGGAAAAAGGGAAATACCAATTCAATATAGGGCAGAAATTCTTCAGACTGTGAGATCAAACACTGGGACAGGTTGCCCTGAAAGTCTGTGTAATCACCATCCCCAAAGGAATTCAGAACTTGCCTGGGCAAGGCCCTGAGCAGCTGGCTCTTGACTAGAGGTTGATCCTGCTCTGAGCAGGGGCTGGACTGGGCAACCTCCAGAGACCCCTTCCATCCTCTACAGCTTTGTAGCTTTTGTTCAGTGATTAATTAAATTCTTCTGAAGGCTTTCAAAATGAGTCTAAGGTAAGGAAGGTAAATGTAGATTCTTTGGATCAATTTATCAGTACTTTCATCAAAAACTGAGCATCCTACTGCCAGTCGGAGAAGATGTTTTCAAAGAAATATGCATGAAACATGAAAAGGGAAGGAACTGGTGGAAGTCAAAGTTTTTCTTTTGGTAATTTGCTGGTAACCACAGGATATTAGTGTAAATATTTAAAAGGAAAAAAGACTACTTTGTCTTCCTAAATGAAATTGAACTTGCTGGCTTTATTCAGCCTTTTCTTGGGATTGGAAGCATTACTGTAAATAGATTGTGTATGTCCAGTCTGTTTTTTATGTCTCTGATTCTGATAAGCAAACCCGTGCCTGGCAGCAGCCTGCCCACGGTACATGCTGGGAAAGCCTGTATCAAGAGGATATTCAAAGTCTTTATTCTTGTAAAGAAGTAGCTTACAAGTGTATGCCCAAGAATTCCTGCATGCAACAGCAGCATTTCTCTGCAGGCTTGTTTGTTGATGGCAGCTAAGCCGAGTTCTCCTTTCAGCTCAGGCTGTGACAAAGTTCTTAGTGTTAGAAATGTATATGGGTATTTTGTGACTTCCTCTGGGATTAGTGGTTTTTTTCCCTCTGTGTACATCAGTTTCATGCTATTGCCTTTCAGAATTACAGAATCATCAAGGTTGGCAGATATTTTCAATGTTTGTATACTCCATCCATCAATCCAGCACCACCATAATCACCCCTGAACCTGGCACCCCAAGTGCCACATCTGGATGCCTGTTGAACAGTTCCAGAGACTGTGACTCCACCATCTCCCTGGGCAACATTCCAATGCCTGACCTTTCAGTGAAAAAACAACAACAAAAAAATGTAATATTTAATCTGAACTTCTCCACATGCAACTTAAAGCCATTTCCGAATGACCCCCATCTCACTACAACCTCCTTTCTAAATGACAGAGGTTTTGATTCTTGGTGAAGAAAGGAAGGGGGTCAGCAAAACTTCTGCCTTGGGCTTGGAGAGGGTGAGCTTTGGCCTGTTCAGGACACTGGTTCAGAGAGTCACTTGGGAAACAGTGTTAAATAACAGAGTCCAGGAAGGCTGGACATGCTTTAAGAAGGAAATCTTAAAGGTATGGAAGCTGGCTATGTGCTGAAAGGGAGCTGGCAGGGAAGACCAGCCTGGCTGAACAGGGAGCTTTCTCTAGAACTCAGGGAAAAAAAAAAAAGAGTTTATAACCTTTGAAAAAGGGTCAGTCAGTTCAGGAAGAGGACAGGGATGTCATTAGGTCATATAGACAGAAAATCAGAAAGGCAAAAACTCATGTAGAACTCAGTCTGGCCATTGCAGTAGAAGATAAAGAGTGTTTTTATAAATACATTGACAACAAAAGGAGGGCCAGAAAAAAACCCCATTCTTTACTGCGCATGGGGGTGGAACATTGTCACCAAGGATAAGAAAAAGACTAAGGTACTTAATGCCTTCTTTGCCTCAGTTATGCTCAGGGAAACCAGCTCCTTGAGGATGCTCAGGGATGGAGAGCAGAATAGACTCCCTGCAATCCAGAGGAAGTTGTTAGTGACCTTCTGTGCCACTTAGATACTCACAAATCTAGGGCTGGATCAGGTTCACCTGAGGGCACTGAGGGAGCTGGCAGAAGAGCTCACCAAGCAACTCCCCATCATTCATCTTCAGTCCTGGTTAACCAGGAAGGCCTCGGAAGACTGAAGATGGCCTGTGATGCCCATCTACAAGAAGGGCTGGAAGGAGGATCCAGGGAACTGCAGGCTTGTCAGTCAGGGAAGGAACAGATCATCCTGAGTGCGATCACATACGGGACAACCAGGGGTTGGGAAATCCAGCACGGGTTTGGGAAAGGAAGAACCTCATCTTCTGTGGCCAGGTGACTCGCCTGCTGGGTGAGGGAAAGCATGTGGATTTTGTCTACCTGGACTCTAGTAAAACCTTCAATACTGTCTCCCACAGCATTTTCCTGGAGAGGCTGGCAGCCTGTGGCTTGGACAGGTGCCTGCTTTGCTGGGTTGAAAACTGGCCAAATAGCTGAGCCCAGAGCAGGGTGGTGAAGTTTCTAGAGAATAAGGCATATGAGGAGCAGCTGAGGGAGCTGGGGGTGTTTAGCCGGGAGAAAAGGAGACTCAGGGAAGACCTTATCACTCTCTAGGACTCCCTGAAAGGAGGCTGGAGCCAGGTGGGGATTGTTCCCTGTCTCTCAAGTAACAAGCAATAGGCCAAGGAAAAATGGCCTCAGGCTGTGCCAGGGAGGTTCAGGTTAGAAATCAAAAAGAATTTCTTCACTGAAAGATTGGTTAAGCACTACAATGGGTTGCCCAGGGAGGTAATGGAGTCACCATCCCTGGATATTTTTAAGAAATGACTGGACATGGCACTTAGTGCCATGGTTCAGCTAACAGGACTGTGTTTGGTCAAAGCTTGGACTTGATGGTCTTGAAAGGTCTTTTCCAGCCTTAATGATTCTATCTGATTTGCATGCATGAGCAAAAAGGGAAAAAGCCCAGAGAGGATGAATTAGTTTTGATTAAACCTCAGCATCCATACTGGGTGCTCCTAAGTAATGCTTGGTCAGCTCTGCTGTTGTCAGCAGGGTTTGGAGGGAGCACCAGGAAGGGGCACACGCTGTGGTTCAGCCAAGGCATGTAGCTCTCTGCTGGAGATTAACTGTGATCTTGTTTCTATTGTAACCAAGAGACTGTCTCCATAGAAGGGCTGTCTGGGCATGGAGGGGATTTACTTCCTTGTTGAAATAACTTTTGGCCCCTCAGTGTCTCCCCTACAGCTACCAAATAAATTCCTTGGAGCTCCATGTTTCTGACCATTATTTTTACCACCCATCCTTGACTGAGATTGTGGAAGAGAGATCAGAGTCCTGTTTTTATTGCAAAGGAAATAAAAAATATTTTCTATGCAAACTAAAATATGTTTCTTCAGCTTAGACCTCTATATGTGTTTGGGTATGGACTTGGAAAACTTTGGATTTTCTGTTGGTTTTCTTTCTACCTTGCCTGATTTAAGGTTGATTTCCTGTGTGTGTTTTTTTTTCCATAGCTTTGAATTTCTTAGTTGGTACATATCCATGTAATTCTGACATTTGAGAAGTCAAGTCCTGCACTCTCCCCTTCTACATACACTTTTTTAACATTTGGAAATGAAGATCCCCAAAATAACTATTGGTCAACAATACATATTAATGTGCCTTATGTGCAGAAAACAAGTCCTGAAAGACCTCCACAAAAAGCTTGAACTTTTAACTTGTACCTTGAAACTGTGCATATGAGACTGGAATACATGCAGTAAAGTGAGCCAGGAGAATTTATGTGACCAAGACCTTGGGCATAGGGGCCAATTATTTAAAGTGGTTATCCAGAGCAAGGTTCCCATGTGGACACTTAGTTTTTCAGAGGGTGAGTGAGTTGATTATGCTTTGAGGGTACTAGTCATTATGCTTGAATACCAGTTCAGTCTAAATTCCTCAATAATTGTGTTTCAGATTAGTGCTTGCATTAGACAAAATTATTTATGGTTGCCTAAATATTTTTGAATATGGAATAAAGTGGTTCAGTTTCTCCTGTCCGGTTAAGACTAATTATTGTAATTTCAACATAAATAAGGATTAAGGTAGTAGCTGATTTGGTGATGAAAGAGGGTTTAGGATGCAGTTCAGATTTTAGTTGTATAAATAAAATACCTTTATTCTTTGAAACAGAAGAAAATATTAATAAAACATAGGCAATATATTATCTGATTCCTGCAACCTTTTTTTTCTTTTTCTTGTTTTTTGGAAGTATTAGATTCTGAGTTTAATTCTTCCCTACAGATAGTCCTCACTGTTAACTGCAAATACATGAGTTCTTTGGTTTCAACAGTAAAAATTTTCACAGTAAATATTGGTGGTAATAGTAAGCAAAATTAACAGTCAAATTTGCAGGACTGTGTGTAATTGCATCGTGTTTTGACAGCTTGGCCTTTACTTTTAATTCTTGTTAATGTCACTGGGAACCATCACTGAGCAGAGCAGTGGAGTGAAGGCAGTCAGAGGCTGAAAATCTGACATTGCCCCAGGGACTGGGGAGATTGCCTAGCAGCTGAGTTTTGCCTGTTCAGCTCATATATTATTAGGTGTAAATAGTACATTTCTAGTGCCTCACTTATGATCTTGGATTTATGAAGACAAAAAGCAGGACATTTGAAAACCTTGAGGCTTCCATGAGAGATTTCCAGGGAGAAGAAGGCATTGCTGCAGGGGCTGTGTATGACAGCTGGTTCCTGCACTGTCATGATGAATATTGAGTTGTATAATACATTGCTTGGTGACAGGGATGTGTAGTTGTGTAACTGTATATGAAAAAGGACAATACTTAGTTTATTCTTTGATTGTCATGATCTTTTAAACTTATATTTCTATTTAGTTTTGCCTCACACAGTTACTTTAAAAGATTACTCAATTTCACACCTGCTGAGAAAAGTCTTTTTTTATCATCCATTCCTCACTGTTTGTGCAAGATGCCATCCAAATAAACCTGCCCAGAAGAATTCCTGAATGTCTCTGTTCTATCTCTGTCAGTCTAAGCTTCATGTTGGAAGCAGGATAATCCATACCTTTGATTTGCAATAGGTTTTGGAGGGAATGAGAAAAGGAGGGATGGATGGATTTGAGCTCCTTTTTTTTTCAGGATCCATTGGTTGGGACTTGCAAAACTTAATGAACTGCTTTGCCATCTCTGATTATGGTGTGCAGTTAAAAGAATAATGTATATGCATGTAATTTGGGTATGGTAATGTAATCAAAAAAAACCTTATGGAAACTCCAGAGCATTTAATTTACTCTTATTTTCCTGTCTCCTAGGTCTTTGCAGTACCACTTCATCATTCACAAATTATAATTGGATGATATGACCTTGGGTTTAAAATACTGGATTTGATGCAAAATCAAATATGGGTTGATCGAGTGGAGTCTCTTGGTCTTCTGGGTGAAGTTCATCCCTCTGAACTTTAACTAAGTACTTGACAGCTAGCTAAAATGATATACAGATTCTTCACACTTGTTAACAAAGGAAAGGATAAACCCTGGCAGCTCCAAAAGCTGATTTCTTCCCACTTTACAATAACTGCTGCATGAATTGCCCTCTTGAGAGGACTATTTATCTCTGTGAACTATAGAGATTGCCAGTTTCTAACACAGTAATTTTAACTCAGTGGATGCCTCCTGTTATTCCACACTGTTGGCTGTTTTCATTTTAGATTTTAAGTTACATTAGATCACATTAAAGGCCTCCTTCCCCCCTCCCCGCATACTTCTCATTTTTAGTCATTTGATTTGCTAACTTGATCACCAAGGGAATAGTAGCAGCATGTGTCTACCAAAAGCTAAGTGTGCCAAAGCAGCAGAGACAATTAAATCATCTCCTGAAGTTTTGGGAGCTCAGCCAGGTCTGGTTTCTGTTCTACAAGAAGATTTCCTTGTCTTTTTTATCTTAAAAGACCAATGTCACCATGCTTGGTTAAGCAAGGGGATTGATGGCGTTGGTGACTGGAATCCTCAGTAGGGCCAGGCTGCTGCACTGGGTGCTGGTGGTGCCCAGCCAGTGCCTTGCCTCTGAGCTGAAGAGGTTTTGTAGAAAGAAGAGGGTTTATGGCTCTTCAGGCCTCAGTTCTCCACTCAGCTTCCATCAAGGGCTCCATCTGGCCCAGTCTGGAGCATTGCTAAGTGGGGATGACTCTCTGTTTATGGGTACTTTTGGTGAGGATATGACACAAGCTGAAGGCAGCTTCAAGTATTGTGCCATTCAGGCTCTTCCCATTGCCAGGGAACAGGTTCCTGCTCAGAGACACTGTTATTTTGGGCTTGGGCTCTCTGTAAATTCTTGGAGGAATCTAATGTTCTGGGTGTTTTGCTGTGCATGTAATTGGACTTCCTGGTTATTTGCAAAAAACATGAAGTCTGACAGCCCCAGAATTAATAGAGCCTGGTTTTCAGTGAATCCTGTTTCATGGCTGATTTATTTCTTAATCTAATTAATCAACTAGAAATATTACAAGACTGTGGTGGGAACTGATGTCTTGTAAACATCAGAGTCCGGTGTCAAGAGTGAGAGTTGTAATGTCCTAATGCAGGAAGTGTTTTTCTGAGCTTTTATATCTCTTTACCAAAGAATCTGCAAGAGAAGAAAATATTTTATACCACTTTCCTTCAGCAGATCTTCTGGTGTCTAAGGAGGGTTTGCCTCTGGTTATCTCCTTCAGCAGGCTGCTGATAAAGTCTCTCTACGCTGCTGTGTTTGATCACTGTTTCCAAGGAGGTACAATATATTGTCTAAGATTTGAGGTGTGTTTTCCTTCCTCCTGCCTCTCCAGCTTTTCGTGGAACTGCTTGGATGTCTGTAGTGGTGGCAACCCAAAAGCAAGACAGACTTTTTTCACTCTAGCAAACATCAGGATCATGTCACTGGTGGTGCTGGGCAATGCAGAAGGAAGGCAGAGGAGACAGTGCCATGACTGAAGAGATCAGCATTTAAGGATAAGTTGTGACAAGTGTATGTAACTGCTGATGAGAATAAAATAAGGATGAAAGGTGTGAATAATAGTGAAAGATGATGAGCTATTACATAGACTTAGTTTTGTGGATTACTCAGCCCTGACCTACCTAATTGATTGATTGTATGAAACAAATGGTAAAATAGAGCTCTCTCTTTTCTTCTCCGTAATGGTTACCAGTGGGGAAAGCTCTGTAGGTTTTGTGTAAGAAACAGAGCACAAACACAGAGGGGTGTCCCTAAAAAGGAATGTAGTGAGGACATCGGAAGCGCAGGATGGTAGGAAAAAGTCATTTAATTGAATTCCTGTTTGAGGCTGCAGAAGGATTGTAGTGTAGTAAACATCATGTTGTGTAAGAGAATATGTAGGGAAAAAAATCAGTGTAGGTGCCTTTGCTTTTGCACTGATATTTCTGTGTCTGTCAGATGATAGGAACAGGCAGGGTTGTGTCTGCAGCTGGGGCTGTGCTCCGTGCAGGACAGCCCGGCCGGCAGCAGGGCTGCCTGTGCACACACTTCCTTTCCTCCCACTGGAGGAGCAACTGTTGGATTTAAAGAAAAACAATGGTTCTTCTAAAAGTGACAGCCCTTGCAAAGGAGCCTGCTTTTCATCTCAGTGCAAATCAGAGGCTTGGTTTCAGACAGCTGCAGTTACAGCAGAGGTCTGCTCCAGCACACGGTGAGGGCCAGTGGACGCAGCAGAAGGGGCCACCTGCTCCCTGTGAGCTTGGACCTGCTTTCCTCACCTCTCTGAAGAGGTCCTGGTGCTACAAGAACACTTCAGGAGATTTGGGAAATGCTTTTTGGTAAGAAGTGTGGGACCAATGCAATAGCATAGCCCATCTTCTCCTCAGCAATATTGTTCAAGAGAGTCTCATCTACTATGAAAACCCTGCTCATGAATTTTGAGGTAAATAGATGAGGCTCCTTCTTGAGCCTCATGGTACATGTCAGCCACACACTCCTAAATGCGTATTTTAGAAAATAATTGTTTCTGTTCCCAAGTAAGAAATAGCAAGACCCGGGGTGTCGTAGGAGTGGGGAATGCACATCTGGGAGAGGAGCTGTTGGTGACCTATTGGATTAATCTTGCAGGAAGGGGAAAGTGACTTAATTGCCTGAGGGTTTCTGTTGGTGTTTTACTTCTCCTGAAGAGTTTCTTGAGCTTTCCATCTCCTGAGCACAGCAGGCATCTGCACAATTACTGCAGCATGATGTAAAGAGAAGGGGGGAGAAAGTGTTGACTGTGGGATCCTGACAAACATTATTTAAACCATTGGAGAAGTGCGGCAGATTGACTCCCTGGCTGTCACTGCTGATAATGCTGCTCATAGAGCTTGTCAGCATTCCAGCACCACGTTTTTATAACCATTTAATTACTGCCTGTATTGAATATAGCTGGAATTCACCATTGCAGCCAATGCACTGTAGACTATAAGAAAGTGGAGAATTTCAAGGAGATAGACAGGCTGTAATGAGTTTGCTCATCCTGTTAGGTAACATCTCGGTAACAGCCCCAGTAACCATTCTGTTTGTTTTGTGATTGGATGGTTTCTATTGTTTGGTTTTGTTGGGCTTTTTTTGTTTTTGTTTTTAGGATACTTGTCCTTGATTTAATAAAGTTTCCTTTTCCTTTAAAATCGCGATCCTTTTCTCAAAACTTAATTTGACTGTGTATTATTAAATATATTTTGTCTTTAACTTTCTTCTAACTCCCCATGCCTGCCAGGAGGTGGTGGTGGGCCATGCCATAGTCCAGTGCGGACGCCTCATTCCTGTTTTATCCAAGGCTTCCCTTTGCAGGGAGCACTGCAGACCTACTGCCACAACTTGAACTGACTGTGGTGGGTGATGGGGTGCTGTGAAGTGACCTGAGAATACTGGTTAGAGAGTGCTATGAATGTTATAAAGATATTTTGTCAGGGAGACAATATTTCTGTGGTGGATAGAATTGCTGACATGAACATGTTGGCATCATTCACCATAGTGCAACACGTGGCTCGTGGCATGTTCTGCCCTTGCTGCTGTGCTTGGGGACAGCTCTGCAAGCTGCACAGCACAGCCTGGGAGCTTCTCACAGCACCTTCCCCAGCATGGGGCCCTGGCAGGGTGGGAGAGGTGATGGGGTCCAGCAGCAGCTGCTGCTCCCTGTGTGCAGCCTTGTGCAGGAGCAAAGGGGGAGCAGCAAGGGCAGTCTGGCTCAGCAGCACTGGTTACCTCTGTGCCTCCTCTGTTCCCTCCTCTGTTCCCTCCTTCCCCTCCTTAGCAGAGGAGTTTAAAGGCTGCTGCTGTGGGAGGGAAACTGTAAAAGGGAAGGTGAGGTGTTTTTCTGCAGGTAGGGAAGAGATTGGCACTCGGTGGGGTGGGTGGGAGGGGTGTGCAGTGTGTGCTCATGGCAGGGAGGCAGCAAAGGGGCTGAAGGGGACACTGCTGCTGCTCAGCTCCTGACAGAGGAACAGATCTGGAATATGTCCCAGGGACTGAGAGGGTAGGACCACTGTGATTAGGTAACAGCTGCTGGAGGAATGAGGAGCCAGAAATCTCTAGCTAACAGTACCCTAGAACATGGCACATGCTGAAAAGATGCACATACATCTGTGTACATTTATAAATGTCTATGTATTACTGTATTGGCTTGTCTCTGTGTAGTTGCTGTTCTGTATCTGTTGCTACTGAATTACCTCATTGACACTTTTGTTGAAGAGGGCTTTCTGGTCATTGATCATTAATATCACTGCATGCTAAGCACAAATCCTATGAACCTCAGAGTGTTGAGCCAGATCTAGTGTTTGTAAGCTAAACCCAGATCTGGGGATTGTGCTGTCAGTCTGAAAGAATCCTTTGAGTCTCCTAGTCCTGCCTCTGAAGGTGATGATGATTTGTCCCTTCAGTGGGCTAAGACAAGGCAGTGCAATATAAATAGAGTGAAAAACAGTCTGGAGGAAGCTGAAGTGACCCAGAAGTACTCTATTTACTGGCACTTCAGAACTTCAGGACTGGTCTGCCCTCTTTGCACTTGATAGGCTTGTACATTCTCTTATCTATCATGTATTTAATAAAAGAGCTACAGAATAACCCTTGGTTAAACAAAGAGTGTATACAGTTCTCCAGTATTCTCAGCTCCTAACTTGGGATAACTAGTGGGCCATTATTTACCCACCAGAATAAGTTCCTAACATTTCCTGTGCTGGGAGAGATGTAAATGTCACAGACATACCTCTGCCACCAGCTAGCTTCAAATCCTCTCCCAGATCCTCATCTTTTTTTCCTTATATTCAATAACCAATCAAGCAGATTTCTTTTATGTTCCTTGAAGGTTTTGCTTTAGGCTCTCAGTCTGTCACCAACTTTACTTCAGTCTCTTACAGCCACTACAAGAGGAGCAATTGCAGAATTGGTCTTTAAGGAGTTGTAGATGAATATGGTATAAATATTGAATTATCAGATTCTGATATTTGCTGAAATCTAGGGTTTCAAACTTGTCCTTCAAAAACTGGACCACACACCTACACTAGCAAGAAGCCCAAAGGTCAGCTTATTTATGTGAGTGATCTCTTTATAAATATATGTTGATAATATTCTGATGGCCTTTGGTGTGCAAGATGAAAGAAGAGTCACCCTGACTGTAGGGACACCGGCTGGTGTTTGCAGTCTGCACTGAGGTATGGTGTCAGCACTGAGGCTGAAGTCAAAGCTCTTTTCCAGTGGTTCCATTTGGAATATTTATTGTTGAGTTGGAGTTCAGCAGCTGCTCATGCAACTACCTGCCAGGGTTACTTTTCCTCCCACTTCCCATACTTTGCCTCTTATTGATATCTTGAGCTCTGACCATTTGACCTGAGCTAAATCCCACTGATGGTGTGGGGTGACAGTGACTTTGGCAGAAATTCTAAGTGACCTTGAGCTCAGAAGCATTTTGAGGCAGAAATTTTTCTTGGTACATTCTTTCCCCCTCTGTGCCCATCAGTGCTGCTGCTGTTAAAAAAAAAAAAAAAAGAAAAAGGCAGAAAAAAGCAGCGGCACTGATATAATCTGATTGTGCTCTCTGCAAGTAGCAAGAGAGAACTGCCCTTGAGCTAAATAAAGCAAACAAGCCTCAAACAGATAGTTATCCCTGTTGTGTATCCTCAAGCCTCTGTAAAAGCATAGATGATCTGGCTGAGAAAGCTGTGCCTTCAGCTCCCCATTTCAAAGGTACTCCCACACTGAAGCATAAAGAAAACCAGTTACATTAATGAAGCATACACAGGCACTGTCCTTTGCTTGCAGTCTGCAAGCTTTGCAAGCCTGTTTACTTTTGCAACAGGATTATTCCCAGGTCTTACAGAACAGATGTACAAGCAGGGTGGGTTTTTTTCCCTTTTGTGTGAATTGGCCTGAACATGTGAGGCTGAGACAGAGACTGTGAGGTTTAGCAGAGCTGCTGTAAATCTGCATGAGTATTGAGGACTTTTTACTGTATGTGCCTCAAGGCCAGCCTGCCTGCCATACAGGCTCTGCTGGGTATCCTCATCTGGCTAACTGCTCCCAGTCACTTGAGCTGCCCTTGCTTCAGACAAAGGCTTTTATATCTATATTTAAATCTAACTGTAGAATTCAAGCTACAGCTCCAGTGTGAAAACCTTTTATGCCTGAGGTGGTGCTGAAAGTTTATGTTTTGATGGAATCCCTGCTTTGGAGGCAGTAGTGATAACACAGAAAATACTTGCTGCTATTAATTGTTAAGGCATCCTAGCAACTGTATCACCCCACTCATGTTTCCTTTTCTTCCCCATGTTTTTTCAGTGTTTTTACAAACAGCACCTGCTATTGCTGTCTCTGTTACAGGGAAGGCAATACAGCTGTAACAAGATGGGGAGATACATGCATGATTTTTATTGTGGGCTCTTCTGCCTGCTTATTTCCTTGTCATGTCCCTATTGTCTTTTAACTTGTACTTGATTTCTAAGATCTTTGGGAGAGGACCAGCTTTTTGTTCTGTTTGCACAGCATCTGAGACTGCTTCCTCACTAATCCTGGTAAGTTCTCCAGTAGTACAAGTGGCAAATAAATTTGAGATACAACAAATTAGCATTCTTCTTACTGATTAAACAAATGTTTCTCTGTGATGATTTGAACCAGGGTTGCATTTTATTACAGCCCTTTGAAGCTCAGCTTGAAATTGCCACTTTCTTTTCCAGCCTCTCTTATCAGCCTCTTGTTCTAGTTGACCAAAAAGTACTTGGCAGGCAGTTTGCAGACTTTGAAAAACAATAGGTTGTACTATTTTAACCTGGCTTTGACCTAACCTGAAACAGTCAAAACTGGCATTTAGCAAAACTGTCATTTAGTAAGTGCTTTGATGTTCTGAGTCAAGCTCACTTGCTGAAAGCAGCTGCTGAGAGCAACCTGTGCCTGTCTTGCCCTACAAAGAGGTGGGGGGACTTTGCTGTCCCCAGCATCAGCACAGGGCCAGGACAGACTCAATTCTATAGTTCTCTATAATAGGGCTTGAATGAAGCAGGGAATTACTTTACCCTTAAATTGAAGATTAATGTGATTTTTTTTTTTCTGGTACAGAAAACATTGCTTGTTTTCTGGAAGGATAAAGTGTCCACTGAAACGGGATTATATTTACATTATTATTGCAGGGCGATCTGTGAAATAGGCTTTCTGTGCCTCAGTAAAGAGCCATGACCCCTCACAGAGTTATCTTTTAAGCTGCATATTAAACCCATGGGGGCTTATGGCTCAAAGCTAATGGGGATTTAACTTCTCAGTGAAAGGAATTTGCAGCCCAACCCTATTTAGATGCTCTTTGCTCTCATTGATTAAATGCCCAGTCCACTGCAAGAAACCTAATAGAATCATAACTGTATAAATTTTCCAGCTGACAAAATGGATGCTGGGAAACTCTATGCAATATTTATTAGAAAAGGAGTTTGATCTTAAAAAGACATTTTAAATCAAAGTGTCAATTCTCAGTTCTGTTTTGTTTGTAGAAAAAGAAAAGAATTTGAATGAAGATGTATTTTTTAAAGCACTTCACAAAACCATTTCATGGGAAAAAATCAGTTTCTGAAATCAGTATTTTTATGAGGATTTTCACTGCTTCCCATGTTCACTGTGTTCACTAATAGATTTATGAGATCCTGTCTGTAGAATAGTTTTAGATGATGCTATTTAAAAGTAATAAACTTGCCCCTCCTCCCAAGTGTTTCTCACCCCAAACTGCATTATGCATTGAAGTTCCAGGAGGACCATATTCCATCACGGATCATTGGCATTTTTTAAGATACAGTAACTATAGCTCCTCGGGGATGAGAATAGAAGAGCTGTCATCTTGGTGAGAGGCTTTGAGAAGCAAAGAGCAGCATAGGATGCCATCCGTGCTTCTGTGGCAGCACAGTTGGGTTTCAGTCTCAGTCTCTTTCTGTGTGTCAGTTCTGAGAATTTCCTGTGCTTGCTCAAGGTACAGGTGGTTCTGAAAATCTTTTAGCCGATGCTAATGACTGGTGTGCTTGTTCTTTAATTGCTGGTTGTTGTAGTTTGTTGATAGGATTTTTAGTGGCTTATTCCTAGAGAAAACCATAATCCATGTGAGAAAAGAGCTGCATTCAACTGGTAGCCAAAGAACTGAGGCACAAGGATGTGGATTAATGTTCCATTGTCTGACTCTTTTCATCACCCTTCCCGCATAAACAGTCCTGTTTCCTTTACCCCTTGAAATACAAGGAATGGTGTCATGTGAGCTCTTCTCTCCCTCCCAGTGCCTCAGTGAGCAATCTGTCTGCTTCAGGTAGTTTTCTTCTGGCCTGTAGATGAGCCAGGAAATAGGTATAGAGCCAAACCTCATTCCACGTCTGCCACTCTCCTGCTGGGTCATCTTATAAATGACTTTAGGTACAGCAGAGGCAGTGGGAGGCTGTGCTTGGACTTCAGAACCAGACAAAGGTGGTCTTGAGCTATGTAAAAACAGAGTTACTCCTTTATGCCCATGATCAGAAACTTTCAGCCTAGTTTCCCATAAACAGTTTAGGGACCTCCTTGGTTTTGTGTTTCTTTGCCACTGAACTTAAATAGATTTGTATTCCTCCCTTCCTCCCTTTCCTATATGGATAAGTATCCATAATCTCTGGCTCTCGAGTATTCTGGATATGGCCATCAGCCTGTCCTGTTGGTAAGGCTGCAAACTAAAGGATTCCCAAAAACAAGGACTTGTATGGTGATCTGATGCCTTTTTTGTGGCTGGCACAGCCCAGCCACAGGAGTTACAGTAAGTTCTTAGCTGAATATGTGCCCTGAATTTGTTCATTTTCAAAGCTCTTGGTATTGTCCAGTGAAGAGTGAAAAGGGTGAACAGAAATTTTGCAAGTGATTGCAGTCTTGCTCTTCAAAATAAATCCTGGAGATCTTAGAAAATCTTCAAAGGTCTTCTCACAGGGCGAAGACAGTAGACATTGAGAATCCAATTCACTGGTAGGATCTCTTTGAGTTGTTTAAACAGGAAAAGTCATAAAGGTAGAAATTAAGTTTAATGCTGGGAACTCTGTCACTGACTTACTGCATGACTTTGAGGAAGGCAGTTTAACGTGCCTGTGTAAGTTTAGCCATCTGTAAAACAGGTACAATCATACACAGCATAATAATTTCCCTCTCAGTGAGTGCCATTTTCAGTATACCCTGTACTACTTAATGATTTGTGTGACTGCTGAAATAACAGCATCCTCTAAAACCGTAATACCCTTATGTATTTTTCACATAATCACTAGCGGTTGAAATATTTGTTCTGACACTTGAGATTACTCATGTAAATAGAAAAATTATAGCATGCTGGCAATGCCAGACACCTTGAATTCCATCTGAGTGTGTGGGTGATGGGAGAGGGATCTATAAATACTGATGGGGGCAGGGAAACAAGCATGAGCAGCACACAGGAAATTCTGAATCAACATATTCCTGAGATTTAAGTAAAATATTTTAAAATATAGTGTCAGTTTTGGGTAGGAGATGGCCCTTAGAAATCTGAGTGCTACAGTTCCATTGAAGAAATGTATTTCACTTAATTTCTCTGCTTTACATGAAGTTATATTTTTCTGTTGTACTTTTGAGTAGGGTTACCTACTCCTAATACCATTTGACTAAAACCACTTTTTTTTTCGTTGGTTGGTTGGTTGTGGGGTTTTTTGGGTTTTGGGGGGATTTTTTTGTTGGTTTTTTTTGGTTTTTTTTTTTTTTGTTAAACTTAAGAAACGTTCTGCCTTGGGGACAAGCTGAAGCTCCAGTTTGGTTATCAGTGAGTGACTCACAGGTCCTACAATGCTTTTTCTCAAAATGTGACTTCTAATTTCCATGTTCAGCTCCTAAATTGCCAGTTTCAGATCTTTTCCACTTCCATTATGAATGATCTGCATAGTTGTAATTGTAGAGTTCAGTGTCACATAACAATGAAGCAAATGAGCGGTATCACATTTTACTTAAAAATGTAGTAAATTAGATAGCTACAGCCTTCAGGTTTTGGCAGTAGTTTTATCAATTTGTAGTTTATTTGATAAGAGAAGAGACACTTGTCCAATGTAGCTGCTCCCTATTCTCCACTGAGTCCTTTTTCTTTTGAGTATAAGCTCTTCAAGATAGCATCAGTGTCTCCTAGATCAAGCTATAAACATCTTTTTAACCAAACATTGTACTTCTGGGTTTTACAAGCTAAATTCTTTTTCAGATGATGAAGAGAGAGATGTATCTGCATTTATTTTGCTGCCGTATGTAAAGTTTTTGAAAGATAGATCAATAGTTTATGGGACCTTGACTCTGGGATTCATGCAGTTATCCACATTGACATATCAAAACTCCGAACTGAGTACATCCAGTTGATTGAAACAGAGACTTTGAAATTTAAAATAAACTAAATTACTTGAAGGAAACTGTAGCACATTCAGTGTCGTAGGCGCAAATAATGGACATTATAATGGAAAGTATTGAGAAACACCAACTGGAAAGAGTCTGCCTTTGGTTGTTTATGATGATGATGATGATGATGATGATGATGATGATGATGATGATGATGATTATTATTATTACTACTTTACCAATTTGCAGTTTGTGTGTACCAGGCTACTGACAGCCTGTGACTGCTTTTAATCACTTCATCAGCTTAAGTGCTGATGTCATGTGTTTAGACCTTTGATCCTCTGGTTCCACTGAGATTCTGTGTACCACAAGTTTGTGTCTGTTTAGTTTCTGTTAATCTGTTTTGAACAGAAATACAACAAATCTCACCCCAGCACTGAAATTCATCCTGCCTCCTTGAGCATGCATGCTGTTAACTTCCAACATGAACTTATTATTAGACCATGGAAATGCAGCTCACAGAGGAGCTGAAAGGGGATGGTTAGCAGTGACCAGCCCCAAGTGACCTCGGAGAGAAGTGGCTGGGGAGTGCTGACTGGAGGTGAAGCTTTCAGGCTGGTGGGGTGTGAGTGGTGTGCTTTGCTCCTAGTGCTCTGTGTGCAGTACTAAACCATGGCTTTGTGGAGGAATGAAAATGGATTAATATTTAGAGGCTTTGCAGTTGACAAAATTGATATGCTGTGTAAGATAAGACGACATATAAAGCCTTCCCTCCCCAGAAAATATTTATGCTGAGGAAACTCAGAAACTGTTGAAGAAATGTTTGCTAAAGGGGAACATCAGACCTAGAGAATCAGTGGCTGAATCAGTCCACGTCATAGGCAGAGTCTGAGAAAAAGAAACTAAGGATAGGTTACTGAAGAAATTTGGGTGTTATACACAAGCATGGGATGGCCTGGGAATGTAATCTCCATTTTATGTGCAAGCTTCACAAGTGCTGGAATCAGAGTGGAGGCCCCTGGTGCAGATGGGAAGGAGAAAGCGTCCACAGGGGCTGCCCATTGCTCCAGCCAAGACCTGTCCTGGGTTTTCCCCTGCAATTTCTTAGCTTCTAAGACATTTTTGTTGGTGAATTATGTTTTTTGAAACCTGATATAGATAACACAGTGTGGCTGATGACTGTGACCTATTCAGGGTATCAAAACCATGAGGTTTCACAAACTGCACCCTTGCATGGCTTCCTGAGTATAGCCTATTTAGTCCCATTTTCTCCTGTTTGATGGGGCCAGGACCACAAATTTTCTTGCCTTGTTGACGAAGAAATTCTCTTAAGAACACGAAATTGCTTATTGCAAGATACTTGGAAGGTACTGCCTTTATTTGTTGAGTGCAAGTGTGTGATGGTGCTTATAGCCCTGCTTATCATAGCTTCACCTTTTCTATAAAAGCAGCTGCAAATTTAAAAGGACACTGTGACATATTCTGTATACTTTTAAAATGTAGTGCTTGATCTTTTTAACCCAGCCTGTTTGTACCCTATTGAAAACTCAAACTTGAAGCCTGATTGCTTACCAGCCACCTTTTGGCTGGTGCTTCTTTCAGGTGAACTTTATCTTAAAGGCATGTTTGTCTCCTGGATCTTTCTGAAGTTATTCTTTCAAAACATTCATTCTTGTCTTCCATATAAAAAATATAGTAAATGCAATGTATTTTAAAAAGGGTCTAAAACCAGCCCCTTATGATTTAGATCCAAGCCTGTCTCTTTAGGAGATGAACAAATAATACACTGAATTCAGTGGAATTACTTTAAAAACAGCAGAGAATGGGAAACTGAGCATAGTCTCACTACAGTGTGAGAAATGGCCAAAGTATAAAGGAGATCTTTATTCTCACAAGGTGTTTATTTTAATTAATTTCTATCATCTCCCAGAGGTGGAGATCTGATGCTCTTGGCAGATCAAGAGGTTTACTATTTCAAATCCCTTTCAGCGTGGGGGAAAGAGGATGATGTTAATGGATATTACTTGTCCAAATGTAGTAACAGATGTTTCTGTAGGAAATGTAGTGGAAACACTGACAAGCAGAATTGTTGACTTTTTTTGGTTTATGCCCACATTAAAGCTGCTGAAAGGATCATGTGACACATCTTCATAGATGATCTGATTCATAAACTCTTTTCTTTGGGTCTTAGTTTTGATGATGGCACCAGCAGCTCATCTCATTTTTAGAAAGGTCTTCAGTATAAGGCATTCAGTTGGCTTGAGTTCAGAAGAAGTTTTATCTCTCTCATAAAGCCTAGCAGGCAAATTCTGGTATCATGCTAGAGAACACTCTGTGCTTTTTCTCCTGCAAAGGGGAATTCCTTGATCAACTGTCTTCAAGCAGATTCGGGTATGTTGTTCCTTTTACTTTCGTATTGTAAACCTACACATCCTGTCCTCATTGCTGTAGTAACAAAAGAGCTTTCCTCTGGCCTGCTGGCTTCCCCTCAGTGGTCTTTGTCTTCCCTCCTAGGAAACACTTTGGATGTGTCAGAAGAGTCCCAGTTCCTCAGAAAGGCGTCTGGCCAAGAACCTGACCAAGTTGGTCTGTAGTACTTCTCTCATTAAAAGCCTGCTTCTTCCCCCCAAAAAAGTCATCTGTGAACAGTAACAAAGGATTGATTGTGGAGTCTTGGGACTTGGCAGAAATGCATGTAAATGAAGTGCTTTTTTGGAAGCTACGTTGCCTGTCTTGAAGATCAAAAAATAAATCCAGAGTATTTCAATGCATATCAGTGGGTTAATTCATTTGATTGCCACTTCCCTTCATCTTCTCTTCACGGTGAGGGGCACTCCAGAGATTGGGATTTTAGTTGCTTGAGCGCAGTTTTTTGTTAGTGGTGCAACAAAAGGGTATGGATCATTAATTAGTACTGACCATAAGGATATCTGAACTATAGCATCAAACAAATGAATTTAGACAACTCCTGACTAAACTTGCAGTTTATCAGTAAATTGAGTTATAATAATGAAACTATGAGAGTTTTTTTCTGAGTCCCTGCATATTGTTTTATGTGTTTGCAGAGTACATTCTGGTGGTCTTAAAGATTGTAGCATTTTAATATAAATATATATTTCATATTTGCATATATATTAGATATATGTATATACTCTGAAGGTATATATATGTGTGTATACATGTCTATAAAATAATTATTCATAATTCAGAGCTGTTATACAGTGGCATGTTTTGTTTACATTTATTAAATATTTTGAGGTTTTAATTCATGCGGTAGTTTCATTGGCAATATATAAACCTAGTGTTTTTGATAGTCACTTTCTTTTTCAGTCAGCACCTGAATTTGTGCTACTGTATCCAAAAGGAAATCTAGCTCTTGAGTGTAATGCTATGAAAACAGAGTATTATCCACATTATTGATTTAATGTCCAATAGCCTGTATCTTCTTTTTTTCTGATTTTAAAACTTGATGATGGAAGTGAATTGTATAACTTCAATTTAACTTTGCTGTATCCATGAATCTCAGCTAGTGCAGTGTGGAATAGAGCTATGCCTATAATAGATACTGGTAGCAACTAGTTTTCTACTGTGTGGATTAAGAACTGTTTAGTGAACAGGCTGCAAAATGTAGACATGTGGGGTCACTCTAAATTGCTGTATATGTAGTAGGGTTGCTGGTGCATTGTTTTAAAATAGCATGTTCTGCAGTATTTGCATCCAAAATTTAGAGGTAAATAGGAAATAATTGCTGATAAAATTTATGAGTCATCTGAACAGTGTGTGCCTGATTTCAGCTAAATTCATAAACTGGGCTGTGGTTATGGACATGTAATTACAGATGTTGATGAAGTAAATGGAAGGCAGTGGCTCTGAAATTTAAATAATAACAAAAATATATAAATGGATCAAGTTCTGCCACCTGTTCCACTCCCATATTATATTTGTGCTTTCATATGTATCCATTTGGGGGCTTTTAAAATAGGAAACATACCTGAATATGCAACAGCCATAAAGGCTGGGCTGTAAAACCCAGCAGAATTTGGCCACGAATCTAGAGAGCTGTACTTGTATTTAGTAGGAAGTGGGGTGTTATTAGTAGAAAAAGTACTTTTTTTTTTTTTTTTTAAATGGAAAGCATGTATTCACTTCATTTTTTCCTTCTACTGTAGAATTTTGTATGAAGATGGTGTTAGCAGTTTATCAGCATTAATAGCTCTTTATTCATATCTCTGGAGCAACCATCTTTTGTTGAGATGTAGTAGAAGCTAGATGTATGAGTTCAGAAGTTGGAAGGAATTTTCATAGCATGTACTTCCTCAAGGTAGTTTTCTTGGCTTTTGCTGTGTTTGAGACTGAGTTGCTGGAAAGAGGATTGTGTTTCTGCTCTCCCCCTACTCCTGCTTCCTTTTTCATGGGATTTTGTGAAGCATTGCAGCTGTCTGTCATGAATTCACTGGTATGTCACATGGAAACTTGGCTTTTGGTGCATGGAAGGGCTGGCTCTTTTCTTCTTTCCCATCTCTGGAGAATTAAATTCACATTTTGTGTTTCTGCTCTAGGTTTTCAGCCAAATTTTTTACTTCAGCTTCCTTCCTCTCCCTGCCCCTCTCTCCTTTTCCTAATTAAAATATGCTAAGGTTGAATGCATATAGCTGCAACTGAAAAAGGACAAAAATAGCACAGATGAAATAGCTACACTGTTGAGACCTGGGCTTTTATTTGGAATCACATTTGCTGTCACTGTACCAGGGTTCAAAAACTGACTGGGTTACTTTCTTTCAACAGATTAATCATTAATCTCTAATTTTAAAGGGAGCAAAACTTGTGGTTGAACGTGATTTTTCACAGTTTTAACTGTTCCGCCCATCTAAATTAATGAGAGAGTCGTGTTTGTTCAGTGTTCACAGGAGTAGAGCCACCACAGCTGTATGTGTTCTGTTTCTTGGCTTCCCTAAGGCTGTGAGTACATCCAAACTGAGATGCCTACTGCTGAAACCACTATGTCTTTGACACTGGCTACAACTGCTTATTTTCAGCACCTTTGAAAATCATGTAATTTTTGAATTACCCAAGGATGAGCACTGGTTTTGGGAGTTAGGTGACACAGGTTTCTAGATAATGGACTTCAGGTAGATGTCTAGAAAAATTAAAAAAAAAAAATCAGTCTCAACTCTTTTTGTCTGAAATAGTTTCTGGAAGTCTGGTGGAATTCTGTGCCAACTCTTTCCTGAGAAGGGAACAAATTAATTTTAAAAAATACTCAGAATAGGATTGGACAAGCAAATAAAAACATGAGTGTTTGGTAGGACAGCCTTTTCTGATAAATCACATATGGTCCTTCTTGCAGAGGAATGCCCTATAACATACCTAAACTCAGAAGTCCTTGTGATTGAAGTTAACAGATTTTTTAAAAAGGAGAAAGCGAACAGTGGCAAGATGGGCACTAAGATGTTTTAGAGAAAAAGTAGCAATAGGTGCTCACAGAGCCTGGACTCTAGTTTTGCACTGGTTTCTCTCGTGGTAAAATTTTTATGAAGTGCCTTAAAAGTAGTGCTGCTGAAGATAATCACCTGATCTGTGGTTTTGACAGGAACACTTGTTCTTCTCTACTCTTCTGAATACTTCTCTAGCTTTCATTTTGAACTCAAAAACTTCAGTTGGCTTTCCCTAACTTGACGTCCTTCACCACAATGCCCTTTTGTAATTTACCCACCTTTTTGGTTTTCAGTTATTCCCAGCCTCTTCAGCTGAGTTCACATCATGATCTGCACCATTTATTTCCTTGAAATGTTCTCTCACAGCATTTTAATAACTTCCCCAAATAAGTTCACGGTGCCCCTGCCCTTTTAGTTCATGTCACTTCTGTGTGAGTTGTGAGTACAATCAAGTGGCAGCAGCCAGTTATGCAGCCACAGCTCTGTGCAGGGGGAATATTGCTTTAACCAGGGTGCTTAAATGGGATGTCTTGTCTTGTCTGAGCTCTGTCAGGTTTGTGAAGGGGAAGGAGATTGTGACTGGCAGATTTGACAAGCACATCAACAGCAAAGGCAAAAGTGAGCTTAAACTACCAAAACAATTAAAAAACAAAAAAAAAATATGTTGCAGTATTTACCTGCATAAAGAAGTGAATATGAGTGAATATGTAAAAGAGGCATTGGGTTTTAATACATTAAGATAATTCACTTACATTCACTTTTCCTTATCCATTCTGGAAAAAAGCCCGGAAGAGGCTGAGATCTTATCTGACACCTTCACACTCTCACAAAAGGCTCAAACTTCATTTTATTTCCCCAAGAGAAGGCTAAGAAGTGAATTGGTTTTTGTTTATTTCATATATATATGTACAAGTACATTAGGTAAAACTGCTTCCCAGCAAGCAGAAACAGCTGTTGGGATTAGTGGTAGGATACTGACAAGTGTGAACCAGAACCAAAATGTGAGTTGGAAGCACTGGAGGTATTGCTGGAACATTTTAGATAGGGGAATAATAGGTTCACTGTCATTTGGTTGAATGTCTTTCTTTAAAACACCCCTGCACCTCAGACAGCTCATGACTTCTGTATGAAGCAATTGTTGCATGACTGCTGACCCACTGTCATATGAAGGTGGGATGGCTCTCCTGGCCTTACACTGGCTGTATGTCCTACCTTTGCCTGTTCTGGTCTATTCCCTCATTTAACTCACAGCACCATACTGACCCTGGCAGCAGGCACATCTTCATCTTCTGTATTGGCACAGCTTCCCATGCAGGGATGCTGGGTGAGCAGAAATAACAGACAGCATTGAGGGCTAACACCAGTCCAGAGACCTCACATGGGGATGCAACTCCTGAATATTAATTTATTTATTGTTTTCCATCTTTTTTTTTTCTCTTTTCTGTAGTGAAATACATGAGAGAAGCCACCCCCTATGTGAAGAAAGGCTCTCCTGTGTCAGAGATTGGGTGGGAGACGCCTCCCCCCGAATCCCCGCGCCTGGGCTGCGCCTCTGCTGAGCCGATGTCACAGCTTTCCCTCTCCATCCACAGAGACAGGAAGACAATTCCCCTCAAGATGTGCTACGTGACACGCAACATGACGGTGTCAGACCCCGAAAACAGGTGAATGGGGACTTGCCTGGGGCTGGGGTTTCACTTTCACATTGAGTGGTTGTTGACTCTTTCAGCATTGGGGCTGGTGAGCAGGAGCAGGGCTCTGGTCACACAGAGCAGCCCAGCTCAAGGGAAGTGAGCACCACTTTGGGAGGGGTGAGTGGTGGTGTCTGAGCCTCGTAAGGCTGGGCTCAGCTTTTGGATTGTGCTACAGAAACTTCGATGCAGCAATCCTGTACTTTTGTTGGAAATAGGATCTCAGGGGGTTGTTTTCATCCTGATTAAGTGTCTGCTTTTGAAGGAAAAGACACTAATTGGTTACATCCTCCAGGATGGCTAAATCTGATTCCACTAAATTGCATTTTCTTTCCTTTTTTTGGTGAATATTGTTTTAAGAATGGTCTGTTTTGAGCATTCAGTTCTGGACATTAAAGTCAAGAAGAGGAGAAAAGTTCCACTTACAAGGCATTAATGGGGAGTTTTTTGTGACTTGGTTTTTTCATAATGTTAAAAATAGGATGAGGTTTTACCAGCCCTTATTTATAACATATGTGGAACAGCTGCACTGCACCAACACACTCCCTGATCCCTGCTCTAACAGCTGCTAATAAAAAAGGGAACAGTCAAGTCAGTGATACAGACTGATTCTCCATCCAAATAATGGCCTTTTTGTTTTTCTGCAGTGCTCAGAAGCTGGGTGTAATGCCTTTTATTCTCAGCATTTACATATAGGCATAAACAAAAGTTACATTTTATTTGCAGAGAAGGATAAGGAGAAGACGGGAGAGCAGAAAGTGGCTTGGGAAGGATGGGTTTCTCTGTAATCTCTTGCACTGTAATTCAGAGACTTTATTAGTATCCGTGTGGTTTTCCATCTTTACTTTTTATATTTGTCTGACCTTTTAGTTTTTCCCCTCCATGCTTTATTGTTTAGTATGGCTTTACTTTGCCTCGTTCTTCATCTCACCTGGTGGTTACCGCCATAGTCAGTGGTAAATAACTGCTACAGAACTGCAATTTTAAACCAGAAATAATCCTAGCAGACTTTCTCAGTTTAGATGAAGATGTTTATTGATGTTGGCCCCTTTTTTCCTCAAGTATGTCTGTATAGTTTAAGGTTTGACAGCTGTACCACTTGTCTGAGAGTTTGTCTTTCTCTCTGCCATGGAGTGTATTTTAAAAATGCTTATAAAGGTCACATTTTTTGAATCAGTACAATGTAATGAGACTTTGCACGCATTGGCTTCATCTTCTCATAATTTTTTCCCTTTCTTTTTTTACTTTCCTTGTAGCTTTCACCTTCTGTCACTCTTCTGGCCCTCGGTTTGAGAGCTAGGACTGACTCAGAGGGACACACAGACACACACATATTTCTCATGACACTTCTCCAGTGCAGCTGACTTTTTGAAGTATGCTGCAAGTGTGTATGTGTTCTTTGGTGTTATAGGAAGTACTGTGTGGGAGAGTCATATTACTTGTTATCATGGTTTTCATTTTGTGTTGCTGTCATTTCCTGTGGAAAGAGTGAGTTCTGATTTTTACTGTAGTCCAGCACAGTGCAGTCTAAGCTGGATTTTTCCATCCAAGCTTTCAGTACCTCATGCTAGCTGCAGTGTCATAGTAGCACCCCACGGATTGGCATCTTTACTGGTTTCAGCGTTTTTTAGCAGTTCTGAATACTGGAACTTGTATTTCCCAGCATAAATGCTACTACAATGCAGCCACCCTTTCCCACTGGAATGCATTCCAATACAGTAATCTGATTCCCCAAAAGTAATATTATCTTCACTCACAGCAGAGCCTAAGCCATGCCCTTACTTGCTTACAACACTCCCAGTGACCTGACACACAGATTTTGTAACTGATGGTGTCACTTTGCTGATGGCTTTAGGAGAGCTCTGCTGGCAGGATGCCAAAGCATATGTTGGCCATTAATGGGCTCCTTTGGACTATAACTGAGCTAATTTCATTTAAGAACACGTGTGGGCATGGAAAGCCTGAGTTTTCCAGTGCAGTGATTTCTTCAGTGCAGGCTGGGGATAATGTCATAGCAGTCTTGTGGGACCAGGATGAACTGGTTTGGTGTTCAGCATGAGAACATCATAACTTTTGTTAAGGGACCCAAAAGGAAGTACTAGCTTGCTGGCACTGAATTATCTCCAGTTCCTAGAAAGCTGCAGTGAAATATGGGTTTAATGGGCATTGAGGAGTATTGTTTTTCCCATTAGAGCTGGTAGCCCTGCATAGGATTTTTTCTTCTCATGGAAGACTGACCCCAGTTCAGAGATTCTCAAGTCTATGTCTACTCTCAGATGGTTTGGTGAACTTGTTATTTTGGAGCAGGAGGGAAGTATAGTGCTTTGAGAGCCAGCAGTTCTCAGGTGTCTCCTTCACCTTATCTGCCTGTGGGTTCACTCTGGAAGAGATCAGGGATTGCTTTTTCTGTTACCTGATTAAAAAAGCTGTAAGATAGCAAGGAGAGGATCTTTAATACAAACCAATACCAAAATTAGTGTGTAGGAGTTTTTTTTAATAATAAAAATATGGCAATCAGAGAAAAGATGCAGAGTATCTACATCATTCTTCTCTAGGTGCAGGGCTCATTATATTTTAGGCTGGAATAAACTGGTTAAAATAATTGCTACTCAAATCAGTTGTTTGCCTGTGTTTTCACTGATAAGTGACCTTCTTGGTGGCAGCAGCAAAAGTAATGGCAGGCCTCACAGAGGAGCATCCCCTCCTGGAAGGGATGTGGAAATGGTCACAGCTAGTAATGCCAATAAGCAGTAAATCTTGCTGCAGTGTAGAAAGCTTTTCATCAATTTCTGGTGATGATATTAAGGAACAGAAGGGAAAAAAAGGTCTCTCAGGTGAAATTTTTTCTGTTGGTGCTTTTAAAGTCTTGGAACATAATACAAAGGTACTTCTCTGCACAACACATGAGGCATGACATTCCCTGGAGAAATGAGACCATACTGTGTGGACTGAAAAGATTTTCTCATCTGCTTTTGAAGTCGCCCTAAAATCCTGCTTGCATATGTTTCAGCCAAACCCAGGAGGTCTGATCCTGTCACCACTTGGTGTACACACATCATGGTCTTCCAGTGCCAGTGTCCAGAGCAGTGTCATCCTTATAGGGAACTTAATCAGGGTCTAGTGTTAATGACTGGGTGACTCATTGGCAGGATTTGGCCCTCTAATGGTAAAGGTTTGCTTTGGTCTGGAAGAAGGAAAAATGGGCCAAGATAGATTCCCAGCAGAGAACTTTTCCTGTCATTGTCCATTTCAGGATGGGACTGAGAGTTACCATCACAAGGTAAAATTGACCAGGTACATTCTGTAGGTGTGTGTTTGGTTTTCATGACCACGTTCTGGTAGCAGGGAAACTACAGAGGTGGCTTCTATGAAAAGCTGTCAGAAACCTCCTCCATGTCCTACAGAGCCAGTGTCAGGCAGCTCCAGGATGGACGCACCACTGGTCAAAGCTGAGCCAATCAGGAATCATAGTAACACCTCTGTATTTAAAAAGGACAATAAAGTTATTGACAGATGTGATTGTGGCCAGAGAAGACTGGACTGAGGACATGTGAGAGGAACAGCCCTGCAGACATTCAGGTCAGTGAGGAAGGAGGGGCAAGAGGTGCTCCAGGCACCAAAGCAGAGATTCCCCTGCAGCCCGTGGTGCGGACCGTGGTGAGGCAGCTGTGCCCCTGCAGCCCATGGAGGAGCCTCCCGTTGGAGCAGGTGAATGCCCAAAGGAGTCTGTGAGCCTGTGGAAAACCCGTGCTAGGGCAGGTTCCTGGCAGGGTCCTGTGGACCCATGGAGAGAGGAGTCAAGCTGGAGCATGACAAACAAGTCCTTACATCAAAAATCTTGAGTTACGAATGCTCACAACAAATGTGAGAGGTAAGCAGAAGGTTGCAAAAATGCAGTAAGAAGACAAACCATCTTGAAGTAGATGAGGGAATGAAACACCAAGGAGGTCCTGTACCTCTTAATGTTCCTGCTTCTGTAACTTAGGGGCAACTGAGGGGGCAGGGAGCCAAGTGTTAGGTAGTAGAGAAGGTTCTGGCTATCTTGTTGATGAAAATATGGTCTGGCTCATGCCGCTGCCCAGCCTGTCTCCTGCTTAGTGAACAGGAGCACACCGTGGTGCTGCCAGGTATGAGCTGATTCTGCTCCAAGAGCAGTATGGCTTAGGGGTGCACCTTTGCAGCCTGGGGTTTTTCTCTGCTGCTCCCTGAATCCCATACGTTTAGGGCTCACAGGGGCAGGGCTCTGCCACAGAGAGTGACCAGACAACCAGAATGAGCTACAGCTGCTCTTGGAGAGCACAGGTCACACTTACCTTGTTTTCTGCCTCCCAGGAGGTAGTTTGATAGCACTGGGCATAGTCAGTGACACTGGCAGTAGCAGGCACAGACAGGGTTAGGTGCTGGGCAAAGGCTGAGCCCTGGACCAAGGAGTGAGGAGGTGATGGCCCATTTCCAGCACTGTGCTGGCACTGCTGACACTCTGGAGCTGTGTCACACTGGGTGGACATCCACAGCTCTGTGGGGCTTCCTGGAGAGGTGGAAATTTTCCTTTCCTAGAGTACAGTAAAAATTTAGCAGGACTTTTTTCTTTACTGTATGTTGTAGGTGGACAAAAGAAAAGCAAAGAACTTATGTTTGCATAGGGAATAGAGCATAGGTAAAGACATAGAATGGGCACATTACCTGTTAAGTCCCCCTCCACACCTCCTCAAGAAAGTTGTGCCCTGTTCCTTGTGTTGTTATTGAGCTGTTCTCTGGCTGTAGAACCTCTGTGAAATGCAGAGACCATGCTTAATTCATAGTGTTGTTGTGAGCTACAGCTTGAGAACCTTGGATGAAAGGCATATAGCAGTTAATTATCATTATTGGTACCAACATGTTTTACTGTATGAATATCAATAAGTCCTTTGAAGAAGTCATTGAGCCTGCTCGAGTCAGTCTGATTTATATCAAGAATTCTTGTTAGCATTTGGTTTTTTTTCTTGGTGGGCTGTGTTTATTATCTCCTTAGATTACTGTATCAACAATCCAACATTAAAGTAAAGCAACTTGAAAGAGTGTAATTCAAAACCAGAGAAGAACAGAAATGACAGTAATCAGGGTGAAACTCTGGTTGACTCTCCCCTCATCCTTAAATCACCCTGTTGTGCTATGCTATAACAGCATGCATGGTCTGTTAGAAAACTTTTACAGCCTTGCCTCACAATGGCTGTGAATTTAAAGGCATGATGAACATGTGTTTTTAACCTTAGTTTCCAACTGTTTTACTGTACTGGGTCCAAATCTACCTTTTGTGTGAAGCTGGATGTCTCTTGTCATGTTCCTGTTTATAGTAACTGCAACTGCTAATCTGCTCACAAAGTCTGCTCTGTATGGGAAGGGATGAACAAGTAGGCAGCACTGGAGGTTTATCTACTGTTGCCTCTTTCAAGCTGAGAGAAGTTAGGTATTTTAGCTAAAAAGGCATTGGCTGCATCCCCTGCAATACTCTGAGGGTAGGAGAGGAAAGAAGTTGGGGTGTGGGGAACAGGAGTGGAGTTGTGGGATGGGTTGTGGGGAAGGGCTCCTCTCCCCCCCGATCATTCCATGGCTATGGGACCCTTCTCAGTAGACAGGGTCAATGCATTCAGGGCTAGGGTTGTCAGATGAGGGACCTGTGACATTGCATTTTTTTTCTCATGATGGTATTTTGGGGGCAAGTCATTAACTGCTATAATTAATAATTCATCAACTGATAGAATTAATAATTAATGGTTTTATAATTAACAGTCTGACAGTTCTCTGTCATCTACATCATCTGCTTTTTCAGCAGCTCTGCAATAGCTGATGCATTTTGCAAGCTCCAGTCATCAATCTTGATAAGAGACAGTTTTCCAAACCTGTAGGACCTGGAGCTCTGAAGGTCTAGGCAAAAATGGTGGTTTTAAATTTTTTTTCATTATGCAAGATAGTTGTTTTCCATCATTTGTGAAACTCCCCACCAGCCAAACAGTTTTAGTCTGGGTCATACCAATTTTTATCTTATCCTCAGCTTCTTCCCAGATTTCTTGAAAGGCTGCTGAGATCAGGCACTTCTGTAGGCCTATCCCTTCCATAAATCTGAGCATTTTAGTTTTTTTTGAGACAAATCACCAAACTAGGGTGAACTTCATTACTTTTTTTCCTTCATGATTTAATTCTTGTTCTGTTAAATCACGTTAAGATAGCTTTCTAGTGTCCTAAAGCCTGCTGTAGTCTCTGTGCAACAGTTTGAGAACTGGGAAATGTGCCAGGATTTGGGGACACAGTAGAAACACCTGAGTTTTCCTGCAGGGTGTTTGAGAAACCAGCACAGAACTGGGTAGTTAAAGCACATTGTGGCTGATCTTCCATCTCTGCAGGTCCTGGTGAATTTGGGATTAGGCATGTCTTATTTTCTTGAAAAAAAAAAGTTGAATCTTTTCCCCTCACATAATGACATGGGGCTTTCTCCCTTCCCCATCCTTCTGGGCCAGACAGGTGAGCTCCTGGTGTACTTCCCATCTCCAGCATAAATCAAATAGGAATGGGTAAACCTCCTGCACATGTGACTCAAAAGCACTGTCTGTGCATGCATGCATATCTGTGATTATAAATAAAACCTCATGTATACATGTGTGTGTCTATGTGTGAGCTGGACTGAACGTGACCTGGCAGGAATAAAATGTGTCACTGTGAGCTGGGTGGTGAGGAAGGATGTGGGTGATGAGGAGGTGGCAGTAGCTAAGGCTGGAAGAATGCTTTCAGCTGGATTTTTGAATAACAAACTTTTAACCAAAGTCTTTCTTTCCTATAAAATATTTAAACAATGAAAAAAAATGCTATTGGGTTTTTGCATTTTGGGGTTTTTTCAGCCATTGCTTCAGTTAGGAGAGTTTTGAAAAAATCAAAGAATTTTGGTTTTTCCAGTCAGCTTCAGCTGTAGTGGGTTGAGCTGAGAAATTGAAATAAGAGCAAAAGAACTTGAACTTAATCAGGTGAAGGAGAACAAAACAAAAGGAACTGTCCTGAGAAATGCATGGAGGGAAGAGAGGAGCACAAATTAAGAAAAAGTAATGGAGGAAGAAGCCAACCAGCAAGGCAGAGCAGACAACCCAGAGAGTGAAGACTGCAGCAGACTTTACATAAAAAACACTTTTGTAAAAAAGAAAAAAAAACAAAGCTCTGGAGAGATGGAGAAAGAGAACTGCTCCAAGAAATGTGTCACAAAATAAAGGGAAAGGAAGAGCAGTGCTGCAGGGCAGAGGAGAACAAATAGTTAATCATGTTCTAATGTGCATCTGTATGTAAAGGTATGTAAGTGCTGACATCCAAACTGGTGCTAAATAATGGAAGAGCAGTTTAAAGACCCCTGAGATCTCCCAAAGAAAGAAGGGTGATGTGCAAGGGTTTCAGTTTCCTGCTATGCTCCCAGGCCCCACAGACTTTGTGTTATGGCTTGGAGAGAGTGACAACCTTGAGGTCCCTTTTCCTGCCTGGTGTTGTCCTGTGCTCAGTGCTGGGCTTTCCCTCACTTACCAGCGGGTCTGCAAATTGGATTTCAGTCTCACAGTCTCTGATCTGGCCTGATCTGCCATAAATTAAGAAGCAAGATTTTCAGCTGGTGTATTTAAAGCTGCTCCCTTTTTCACCTTGTGTAGTCACTGGTATGGCAGCAAATGACATCCACAGCGTGAGCCCTGGGTGGTGGGCTGCCATCAGAGATGCCCCAGCTCAGTACTGGTAGATGTGGATACTTTGCCATTTTAATACCCTCTGGTCACTTCTAGCTTGCTTTCACCTGTGTTTCTGCTGAAGGAAATTCCTGTTTTTCTGTAGTAAGAGTTTTGCTGAAGTTGCTACTTCTTCTCATCACTTGCAAACTGCTTTTCCATCAGTCTGTGTGTCTGTTGAGTGGGAAGATGGATCTACTGCCAGTAGTGAAGGTGTCAGGAGGTGACCCATGGACACTGTCCCCAGAGAAGCTGGCAGTATTTCAGAGAGACTGGCTCCCAGGTGGTGCCTCTCCCCAGAGCACTCAGAGGCCAGTAATTGATCCAGAGGGGGTTTGTGGCTTTGTAGTCATGGTTGTCTGGCTGGCTTCTGGTTTGCTTCACTTGGGTAAGCAGGGGGTCATTTGCTGCTATTACCAGCTACACTTATATGCTCTTTGCCAAGCCCAGATGCAGCTCCAGCTGCAGAAGTTTGCTTTGCAGCAGAAGATGCTTTGAGTTTGACTGTGGCTTTGCTTCAGGGAAATCAGCTGCTTCAGGGAGCTGTGGTCAGTGTGTTGAATATACCAATCACATCTTCTGTTCCTAAAGTTTCAGCATCTTCTAAAGTTAAATCAAATTCTTGACATCTCTATTAAATAATGCTGTTTGTGGGTTTTTTCCCAAATAACTGCTCCTTGAAACAGCACTTTTGCTGCTGTTTCATGCTGGATCCTCTGTGAAGAAGCCTGGACTCTGTATTCCTGGATTACCAATACTCAGTACAATTACAACCAGAATATAAAGGAAAAATTTTGAGAAAGTAAAAGATGAGAGGTCTTTTGGGCACTGTGGGTAAGAGTCCTTTTCCTTAATATCCATGTAAATTTAAAAACTATTCAATTACCTTTGTGGTTGCTCTGGGTGAGGAGGCAGTGTGTGATGTCTCTGCAGTTTGGTCAGCATCTGCACACAGTGGTCTGAGCAAATCCATTGCAGAACCAAATCCTTTCTTTACTTGCATGTGGCACAACTCCACTGATATCCCTTTTATTAAAGCCCAGCTGGTGGCAAATAGAAATGAAATCAACTGTGACAGCTCATTAGTGATTTATCAACTCTCGGGTTGGACATCAGTCTCGTCCAGCCCCCAAGAAAGTATCTACATTGTTTTTAGCACTGTAAGCTGAAAGTCACCAAATAACTGTTAATACAGCAAGTACCCTTCTGACAGCAAGGGGACTGAGAAATTCCACTTGATTACCAAGTAGCACTTGCTTGGTAAAATTGCTTTCACCTCCATTTAGGTTCATCAAATGAAGATGCTTCTTCAGAGAGTATGCTGGGGAATTCCTTGCAAGCCTAACAATCTCTCTCTGGAATATTTTCCCTGCAGACCAAGCCCAAAGTTTCCATTGCTTAATTGTAATGTATTCTGTTCCTGACTCATCTCCTGATGCTACATGTCGAATTCCAAAGAATCTTAAAAGTTTTTAAAAATTTATTTTATAACAAAATTGTTTTACAACTATTTAAATATAAATCAGATGATGTTCTTCTAAATCCTGCTTTTCCTGGAAAGGCTCCTATGTTTGTATTTTCAGAAAAAAACCAAAATTACTTACCATGGGTTCTTGTGCCAAGACTGATGGAGGAGACAGAGTGAACAGCTTGGCATTTGATTCATCTTTAAGTTTGCAAAGTCAGTGACAGACTGGTTTGTTCCTCACTGTGCCAGGGCAAAATCAAAGTAGTGTGATGGACTTGAATAACTCTGGCTCCAGCTTATCATTAACTTCAAGGGATTTACACCACACTTTTATCAGTCACTGAATACATAATCTGACCCAGGAAGAGTCATGAAGTGTAACTCAGTGCCTGATTTGGTGCTGAGCCAATGCGGGTGGCAGAAGTACTTTGAAGAGTTTCGATAAAAGGTATTTCTTAGATAATGAACACTCCTACAGAAAGAAACTTTATCAAATGTGGAATGAGTATGGTCTACCAAACATTTGCTTTCAACTTCTTCTGATCCTCTGTAAAGTAAAAAGTCTGATGAAGTGAGGGAGGGCATTTTCCTCTTACGTGCCAGGTTGCAGCATTTGGAAGCGCTGGGTTTTGTGTCACCCCTGTGTTCTGCGGGTGGAGAAGGGGATGCTGGAAATACTCCTCAGCTCACTGAGGGTCTTTGAGAAGGAGAGAGAAAATTACTCTTTTATTATAAGGTTTGCCAAATGATCTCTGAGAAAATGTGATATCATTCATATGCATTGCCAAGCTGGAGAGATGCCGCGCATCTTGGCAGTCATCTAGAACTAACATATAATTCCTTTGGGTTGGTATGGGCTTTATCAGAAACAGCTCCATATGCAGTATTTACATAACTGTGGTGGAGTGTGAGAATAAACACAGCTGTGGCATTGCCCTAAATATTTCAATTCAGTGGAGAATTAAGGGAACTTTATCACTGAGCTGCAGATAAACAGAAGTCAGTAAGAGGTGGTCAGTTTAGCCAAGGAACAAATCAAAACTATAGTGGCTAGGCTGCTGGAAACATTTTAAGTGCCTTAGTCTTAGAGTTTACTAAGGTCACTGGTATTTTTTTGCTTTTCAGAAAGCATGGAAATGCCATCAGTCAGCTGCTATATAGAAAGCATCATCCAATTGGACTGGTGAATCAAAGCAGCGTGGGCTGAAAGGCAGAAAAGGAAAGAGTTTATAGGGATGCAGCACTTTCAGCATCTGATTGCAGTCAGAGCCCATGGGTTTCTGAGAAGATTTAAAGTTTCTTTTTGTATCTCCATCCCAGATGACTGTGGAGACAGGAGTCCTGGGCTTTTGGTGGAAATCTGTAAGCTCGGTTTGCTGAGGTTTTCTAGTCCCTATCTTACAGCAATAGCCAGTGGTAGCAGAGTTCAGACAGTTGAGGCATTAGACTTTAAGGTGTGTAAATGAAAATTGGCCTACCTAGCAGCTTGCTAAGGAATGATGCTTGCAGATGTATTTCAGGGAGGGAAAGTGCTGCAGATGAAAAGAATCATTTTCAGCACTGTCAAAGCAGCGCGGATTCCTGTTTTGAGCTAACTTTGAGCAGTGTAGTAGTGTTGTCCAGTCATCTTGTTACTCAGCTCAGGGAATGAGGAAGACTTTCTGCAGTTGTTAGTGCATCACCATCGAACTTTGATGACTGAAAAGCATTCCCAAACTAGCTCCATTAGGAGTCACTGAGGGATGTGTATTTTGCAAGCATGGCTCAGTACGTGTGTATGCCTATGGATACTAGGATTTAGACTTTGATATCACATTTGTATGTGTAGATATTTGAAAGAATATGTATGGTTTAGAACCCCTTAAACAGAATTGTTAAGAACTGTCTAAATGTTCATTATTTTAGGGGATAGAACTCTTGTACAAATGCCTAAATAGTCACCATCAAGGAAAATACACTTTGATGAAGGCATAAGTACTCAAATACCCATTTGTATGTTAATACACTTGAAGGAAGAATTTACAAATTGGAGGTAAGCAAGTTGCCATTTGGAAGCTCTTCCAGCTCTCAATAATTTATTTTTAAGTCAAAACCTGCAATGATAACTATATAAAGAAATCACACTACTTTGCTGCTGCTTCTTTGCAACTGAAAAAGCAGCACTTCCTTGTGAGTCTTTAGTCTGTGTTCAGCACTTCATGTACTGCATGATGTTCAGTGACCTTGTAGGTGGGAGTTCCCATGTAAAAACCACAGGCTTTGTGAAGAGCAGTGTTTCACACAATCTATATGGTGTGTTAACATTTTCAAATGCAGCACAATACTGCTGTGTTGTCCAAATAATTTTTGTTTTTAAAATAAGTATTAAAATGGGAGACAGAGGATGAAAATCCTGATTGCTGCTTCTGGCCTGTTCCCTGCCTTGTCTGGGTTCTTCACTTTTCCACTTTTTTTGGTGGTGACATGAGGATGCTGTCACTGACCTCATTTGTGAAATGCTGTAGGATCTCCTGAAAAAAACTGTTTTGTAAGTAATAAGCAACATTTCACTGATGACCACAATGAATTTTGAAAATCCAAGCTTGTCTAGTTTGGTTTTGGTGGTGGCTGCCTACAAGAGCACGCTCAAACTCCAGTTCAGAGTCGCAGTGGGACTCAGCAGTGGGAGAGCTTTGTTTCTGATGAAGACTGACCAGGGTATGGTGGCTGTGCATGATCATAATGACCAGTGGACACAAATGGCGAAATCATAACATTGAAGGAGATGGCTTTTTCTAGCAGTTTAGAAAAAATGAGTGTGATTTAGAGCATGCCTATCTATAAATACGGCTTTCTAGTTCACAAGACTGCCATCGTGTATCAAGGAATTTTGCTTTGGTACCTGAAGTTGAATGTTTGGTGCATTCTGGAGTGGCTAAATAAGAGCATTAATTTTCAGACAGTGCTGAGCTGCAGCAGCTTTACTGAGGAAACATGCATTGCTGTGTTGGCTCAGTGCTTCCTGAAAAATCAAGCCACTTTTTAAGCTATCCAGTGATTTAAGACCCTGAACAGTTCAGCTGCTGAGTTTGGAAAAACATGACCTTTTCTATATTTAGTACAGAATCTACATGGAAACCTCCCCTTCCCAAAATGGACAAACATGAAACCAGGGATCCTTCCTCTCTGAGCCCCAGAGAACTGTGCAGATCAAGTTACTTTCAGTTCTGGATTCTGCTCTGGTTTTACCAAATAATTAAAACCTCTTAATTGTTAGTTAAGCTCCAATTTGCAGGATTTTGTAATTGCACAACGAATATTTGCATTACAGTACTGTTTTGAACCTCAACCTGAATAAATTCCACTGAACTAATTAATTTTCTGCTGCAGAAAGGAGTCATTGTGTGTCCCAGAGACTGAGCAGCCATACACAGGACAGAAGTACATGCTTAGGCTCAGATCCCAGGTCGAATTTGTGAGGGTAACATTTGGGGCTGTCACTGTACTTTTATAATAAAAAAGCACAAATGTGATACAGGGTTGAGTGATGGGCAATGACCAGGGCTTTGTTTTATAATTGCCACATAAAGATAAAACAGGCTATTACTCTGTGGGTTATTTAACAGATGTTCAAGTAAAATGGCCCACAAAGCTATAAAGAGCACACACTAATAACTTCACTGAGAACAGAGCTGCAATAGCTGCAGCTGCCTGTCAAAGCACTGTTGTTGTTGTTGTTGTTAAAGGTGTTGGCACAGGGCCCATAACCACAATGAACAGGATTCGTTCTCCTGAAAACTGTGTTCAGTTGTACTTTTCAAACCACGGTGGAAACCCACAGGATAGTCTAGCAGAAATGTTTTCTTTGAAACAAAACTCATCTCTTTCCACAGGAGTTTGAAAATCTGTAAAAGTTGCCTGCCAGCAGCGTTCACGTGGTTGCTGTTAGCACTTTCTTGTTGCCACTGTTTGCAGGTTCTAAATGGAGCACTGACAATGCTGCTAACTCCTGGAGAAGGCCAGCTGTGCTAAGCCTCTGGTTAATGCACAGTGGTGAAACCACAGAATCCTAGGAAAATTCCTCTGTCTGGGATGAAGATGGTTTTCATTTATCTCTGCATGTGTAAAATAAACACCCCGAAGAACTCTGGTTGTGCCATCATACCCAGCTCAGGATGGCAGCAGTTTATCCCTGGCTTCTCCCCAGCCTTCTTCCATGCAGTTTGCAGTTCTGGGTGGTGTCTGTGTCAGTGAATTTTCCTCTTGCCTTTATAACTGAAACTCCTATTGACATGCTGTGTGTGGGATTGCATCAGCACTGGCAAATGCCCTTCAGAGGGATGTTACCATAATGCCAGTGGAGACCTGTCCTCAATAAAGATGATCCTACTCTATTCTGGTGTTGTAAAGGTAAGTTTTTAGTGCTAGGTCTCAATATTAATATCCTAATTTTTAACTCATTGCATTCACTAAACGAGGTAAGAAATTTGGCTGCCTATTAGTATATGAATGAACATAATTTTTTCCCCCCATTTTTCTAGAATTATTGAAGTTCATTCACCTGATGCCAAGCACACCGTGGTGCTCAGGAGTAAGGATTCAGCTACAGCCCAGGCCTGGTTCAATGCCATCCACTCCAGTGTCAATGAGCTCATCCCCAGGGTGATTGCAGAGGTCAGAGACCAGCTGGGTAAAACAGGGATTGCTGGAAGTCGAGAGATTAGGCATCTAGGCTGGCTTGCAGAAAAGGTAACAATAACATTCTTATTTTCATTTCTAAGCTCTCTATCTATTATTCTTTGTTCCTGAATTCAGCCTTGTCTGGAAGTAGAGAGACTAAATGAGATTCTGGGGTTTGATTTAGCTTTCCTTGAAGACCTTTCTTTTCTTAATGTGCCAATTTTTGTGATTTTGGGATTTAAACAAACCAAGCAGAAAACTGTAACATCCCCATAGTCTTTGCTTCTGCATGCCAATTAACAGAGACTTTCCTCATGTCAAATTCAGGGATGGGACATGAGTCATAAAAACTGACACCAGCCCTTGGGTTCACCTGCTGTTACAATTCCCATCATGTTTATGAGTCACCTTCCTACTTCCAGCTCGGGGGGTACTTACTTGGTCCATGGGCCACCCCTCTGCTGTGCCTGACCTTGATCTGGAGCTGGGCATGATTCCATAAAGGCTGGGAGCTTGTTCTTTAACTGTAACCCTGCATTTGTGCTGAGCATCCCATAAGGCTGAGCTTGCAATTGCAACTCTTGCCCATCTTCCAAAGTTTGAATCTTAAAATGTTCTATGCACAGAGAAAACCTGGTGTTCATTTTGAGAGTAGTCTGGGGTCTGTTGACCCATTGAAAGACAATCCATGAATGCACAGGGCTGGTATCAGTATTAGATGATCTGATTTTAAATCTGTAGTCTCAGAATTCATTTTAGGCATGGTACAAACTGCTAAGCGTGGATTTGCTACATTAACAGTGTTAGAATTATGCCTGGAAGTAATTCCCATCCATCTACTGCCTGGGCAGCTGTTCAGAGCATCTCTGTCCCTCCACCTGGCCTGTGTGGACAAATGGCCAGTGTCTGCATACACACTGCCCTTTCAACCTGTGCATCCAGCACACATGTGGAAAACTGACTGTAACTGCCCTGAAAAAAAATACTGCATGTTTTATCTCTTTTTGGGATTTTGTAGATGAAAATGTGGAAGCCACAGGCACAGGTGCCATATTTCTATCTAGTGTCCTTTAAGAAGGCACACCATTAGTTTTTAGCAAAGTATGGTTTGCTCTACACCACTTGCAGTGACACAAAGATTGCAAAGACTTTCAGGCAGATTTTGTGTATTTTTCTGTCCCTCCTCCAAGCTCACAGAGTGGGGATGACAGCGCAACAACTCTTTGGCTTAGTGCTGTAGAAAATGTAAAAATTTGGGGGAATAATTTGGGATTAAAACATCAAAGAATTGGTAAGCAAATTTTAGCACTAATAAACTATACAGCCACAGGATCTTTAATCTTGTTTTCCTTTTTTTATTTCTATAAACTTATAAAAAGCTGAACATAAGAGGCTTCTTTTGTTGTAAAATCCTTTCCTCTGAAAGGGTTACTGCTCTGTAGCAGATCACATAGATATCATAAGTGTAATAGTCACAGAGCATCTTAAGTGGACACATGGGTTTTGGTTTATTAATTTCCTTTTACAGTTAATACACAATATCCCATTTACATGCTTCTCTCTTTCTCCTTTTTTTTTCTTTTTCTTTTTTCTTTTTTCCCTTATGGCCTGAGATATTACTTTGTGTTACTCCTTATGGACCATTTTGAGGCCTGTCTAAATTTAGTGGTGAAACTTGGTTTGCATTTGTTAGGGTCAGGCTGTGTCTCTGTGCATGTTCCAGTGTATTTATGGTGGCTGTTACCAAGAATTAGCCATGAGAAATTTGCAGTGACATTGTTACTCAAAAGGCAACTTGGTTTTTTCACTAAAAACGATCCAGAACTGTGCAGTAGTAACTGAGGTCAAAAGCTCCCACCCTTCTCTCATGTTGGAGACGTGCTGAAAAGTAGAGAAAATCCCTACACATGGCAAAAAGTGGTGTTGAAATTCCTTTTATTTTGTCACTGAGCTGTGGGCTGTAAAGTGTGGATGAAAGAACCATAACCTGGATATACTGTATGTATGCCAGCTGGTTTTGTACTGTTTCAGAGGAGGTGCTCAAGGCAGCTGGGTGAGGTGCTGACCACAGATGCTCCTTGTGTGAAACCTGGGTTTGTTAGTGGGAAGAGATTAAATTCTGCAGTGATTTGTGGAAGTGCACTGTGAATAGCAGTGAGGTTGTTTGATCCTGCCTGGATGTCAGGTGCCCACCAAAGCCACTCTATCACTCCCCCTCTTCAGATGGACAGGGGAGAGAAAATTAAACAGCAGGCTCATGAGTTAAGGGCAGGGGAAGATAATTCACTGATTACCATCATGGGCTAAACAGACTCGACTTGGGGAAAAAGTAATTGAATTTATTACCAAACAAACCAGAGTAGGGTAATGAGAAAATAAAACCCAGTCTTAAAAAACCTTTCCCCTGCCTTCTTCCCTTACTGGTGATTTTCTCTACCTTTCTCCCCTCCCTGTGGCACAAGTGGACGGGAATGGGGTTGTGGTCAATTCATCACACCTTGTCCCCTCCTCAGGGGAGGACTCCTCACATTCCTCCCCTGCTCCAGGGTGGGGTCCCTCCCACAGGAGCAAGTCCTCCATGAACTTCTCCAGTGTGAGTCCTTCCCATGGCAGCAGTTCCTCACACACTGCTCCAGTGTAGCTCCCCTGCAGCGTCACAGGTGCTGCCAACAACCCTGCTCCAGGGTGGGCACCTCTCTCCACAGGGCCACCCGTCCAGGAGCCTGCTCCTGCATGGGCTTCCCACAGGGTCACAAAAGCATCTCAGACTGTAGCTTTTGAGACAGCTTTTATGGCATCATATTATGTTATTTACATAGCATATCCTTAAAGTGAACTCTCAGCAAAATGGAAAGACTGTGAGCTGAATTTCTCTGCTTGTTTGGGGAAGGCAAAATGTAATCCCATAGAAATTTCACTGTAATTTGCTGTGATTACTCTCTGCTTCAATTAAGCTGTTTCCTGGTTTGATATTTTTTATATGACTCTGCTCTAAACTTAGCTTGAAACTTCAACCTTCATGATACTACAAAAATAGATTCATTAGGGGAGCCTCCCTCAGGTGGGTAACATTAAGATAAATAATAGGTTATCTAAGATACTAAGCCATTGCATGCTAACAGGGTTCTACCACCTTAACTGAACTTCCCTGTGAAGAAAGCACTGAACTTCTGGTCTTCAATCTGAAACTTCATCTTGCAAGTCCACCTTCTGGTTCTTGGTAAATAGAGAGCTCTGCATCATTTTAAGAAAGTAAATGTTCACTGTGGCCTTCTTATAGGCAAGGAGAAAAACAGCCAGAAGCAATCATTAGAGATGCCGTATTCCCTCTTTTATTAAGGAAATAGCCTTGTCCTGACCTTGGCCTTATGAGGAAGGTTTCTAAAGCTGGCCAAGGATTAGGGATTTGTATTAGTCACCAGCATCCTAAAACTTCTCTGTAACTGAGAGAAATACCAAGAACTGCTTGTAATGAAGTGTGTGCACTCCTCATCACTTTGTGTTTCCTTTGTTTGTCTTTTCACTTCAGCAAGACCTGTGCATTTAATAGTTGTGCAAAGCATGAGGGAGTAGTTACATGTGTGTTTTAATCTTTCTAGGTCTTGTCTTTTTATAATGTTCCCTGTAAAGATACTTTTAGCAACCAAATAAAAGAAAAGAAGTTAGTAATGCCATTTAATCTGAGGAACTTTTCCAAGTGTGTATTGTTTCTATTCCTTCCAAGAATGCTTTCAATCCTTGTAGAAATGTCTTCTTCAGCTTTCCCTCCCCCTCCCCTTTTTAGTACTTCTGCACTTCTCATGAGTTACAGAGGAGCTGAAACAGGCATTGCTGCTCTTATCCTTACACTTACCCAATCTACCTCTGAGTTCCTTTGTGAGGAGCAAATTCTGCTCTTCAACTGAAGAGCTAAAACGCTGAGGAAATGGTGGTTTATTTTATCACTCTGTAACATCTGCTCCAATAGACCAAAATATCATTGGCAAAAGCTTTATCAAAATTTTTTATTCTTTAATGCAAACACAAAAAGGTGTTCTGGCAAAAGGGGTTTTGCAAGGGTAGCTTTTGCCAATTCAGCAGTCAGCCAGCTACACAAGCAAAAGCATGACTGGCTTCAGGGGCAGCTGAAACTATAGCCAGGCGCCAGCATCAAGCTGGGTCAGTTAAGAAAAAAAAACAAAACTAAATGAAACCCTGAGCTGTGCATCTCTCTGTCCTCGCTGTGCCAGTGACACTTTTCATGTGGGCTTGGAAGAAAGAAAAAGCATTTCTGCAGCCAGAGACTGTTCTCCTTTCCGGATGTCAAATGTCTTACAGGCAGTGGACTTCTTAAAATTATCTCAAAGCTCCTTTGAGAAACTTAAAAATAGGAATTGCTGCAAGTTGTCTTTTAGAATGTTAATTTTTGAAGCTGTAGAGAAAGTGACCTTATGGGCTTTTCTCGCTAGTTCTTACCCCAGCACTTGATTCCTGTTCACGATGCTCTGCCTGTGCAGGGTGAGGGTGTTGCTGCTTCCACGAATCTGGTGTGGGTTTCAGAGGGAAGAAAAGACCTGAGGGGAAATAACCAAAGCAGCATGGTGAACCAGTTGTTTTTTAGCTCCTGACACTATCTCTGAAATGAAAAGTGTGATAATATATTGCAGGCTGTTGTGTCTCCTCCAACCTTAGATAACCATATCATTGTGTTAGTGCTGAAGTGCAAGGCATGTCACAGCAGTGATCTTCAGTATCGAGCTGTATATTGCAGTATTACATTTATCTCCCTGCTCTCACTCTAATTCAGAGGAGCTAGTGATAACAGGAAAATTGTGAGATGTGCAAGCTGTCCAAACAAGATTTAGGCAAATGACATGAGAGTGTACTAGAGGTTTTTTTCCCCAGTATGAAATGATTACCATTTCCTTAGGAAGCATGTTCACAGGTTAGGAAAATAAGTAGACAGCAACAGAGCCACGTTCTTATTCTCATCACAGAGAAATGCGTTTTCAAAGAAATGGAGATCTTTAGTTAAAAAACTTTAAATCATTTCCAAATTGTAAAAGTGAGCTTAAAATGTCTTTACATGAGAAAACTACCAACCCACCCCACACAGTTAAAACATGTTGCCATTATTTAACATTATGTATCTGATGCTTTTATTAGTTATTTATATATTATTATTTATTTTTATATGACTTGAGCCACCTTCCCATGAAGCACAGCATCTGCTAGGCAGCATTTTAAACAATGTGGCATAGCCATGTCTGTGGTTGCAGCTGCCGCTGTTCCCCTTAGCACTCCCATCTCCTCCATCGTGGTGGTGGCAGTTCTGGTAGAAAAGTCATTCCTCTTGGAGGGACACCACTAATTTTGTGCAGGTTTTGGGACAAAGGCAAATCCCAGTGCAAGATGAGTAGTGAGAGACCCGTTTGCATGGAGGAGGGGTTTGGGAAGCTGATGCTTCATTAGGCAGTGTGTCACTGTTTGTGTGGGTGGGCTGCCTCATCAGGCTGCACAGTCTGAACCAGCAGCATTTTCAGGAATGAAATTCAGGTTATACTGATCCCCAGGTCTCTCTTCTGTGCCTGGAAAATACCTGTGCATATTTAGGCTGAGTGCACAGCAAGCTTTGGGTTGTACTGTGTGTTAACCCAGTACAAATCTTTATATGGTTTCGCCAGGTAAATAAACTGCTAAGAAATGGGTGTTTGCTAAAAAAACTATTACTGAAATGCCTAAATTATTTGCAAGGAAATTACAGACAAATTTGGAAATAGTACCCACATATAATGTCCAAGAAGAAGAGCAAAGCAATTTGGTACTGGTCTCTTGTTTTTTTGTGGTTCAAGAAGGATGCAATTTCTCATATTGATAATATACATCTGGTAATAATCTTAAAATTGATCTGGCCTTTTAGAGATTACACATACCTCAAATGGAAACCTTCTCTGTGTCCTAAATTAGAAAGTGCACTTTTAAATACCAGCTAATGACTTGCTGTGGAACACTTATATCCAAATGAAGAATCCTGCTTTTGCCCTGTGCCACTTAACCTTGCAGCTTATTAATTCTGCAACTTATTTGTTTGCTTTGTAAAACACCAGAACAGAGTTCTTAATTACATTAACAGTCTTCATTATCTGGAATAACAATCAGCCTGTTCTTAGGAAAGACGTAAACCTGAAATAGCATGAAGAGTAATTTCCTCTCCAAGCCTCAGTGAAGTTCCTCCACAGGCCATTTTTACCAGCAGCAACATCGTTCTCTCCTTGCTTTAGGTGCCTTCAGTAAATGGCTGTATTAAGGAAAACTCAGGCTGAAAACAGCCTTTTCGTTCTGTTTTTCAAACTGTACTGTTTTAAAGGCTTTGACAGTCTTTATCTGTAACACACCATTGGCATTTCTTCCCATGCCAATGAGAGACAAGCAAATAATAAAATTAAGTGAAATGCTCATTGCAAGGGGACTTGAAAGAAGAATAGGTGTAAGTAAATAATGAAAAATTATAGGAATATGATGGTAAATGCATGAAGGGCCTGACTGAAAGTCTGTATTTCTGCAGTGCAGTTGGTTGTTGTAATGAAGGAAAACCCCTCTATCAGGTAATTACAGAGCACAGTTAAATAGTGAGTGAGCACTGCTGTGCCTGTGGTAGCCTCCAGGTATTAAATTTTTCTTGCAGAAGTTGAGCTGCAGTGTGAACTGGGCCCTGCATATCCCCTCACCCTTCCTGTGAGGGCTGCATTGGTTCTGGTCGGATCCCAGCAGAGGAATCACATCCCTCCCGCTCTCTGCCTCAGCTTTGATCCGACTATCCTTGCAGGTGATTTAACTTTATCCATAAAATACAGTATATGTCTGTTGCTATTTCTATGAACCCCAGGAATGATAATAAAGGTCCTTTTTATAGTCATCCCTCCCCAGAGAGTTTTATTTAACTTCTCCCTCCCTGCACCAGGAGGAATTCTGAGCACAAGATGTGACTGCTGCTCTGTCAGCTGTGCCTGCAGAGGCAGCGGGACACCAGCCACAGGTGTGTCCTCTGTGACAGGGACCTCTGCAGATGTCTGGTCACCAAACCAGGGGCAGGGTTTGACAGGGGAAATGATGGGCTGTAGCCTGAAAGGAAGGAGAGGATGCTGAAAGTTCAGTGCCTTCCTGAGCTGTTTCTCTTTGTTTCTCCAGCGTATCAGGGTGGTGGCTGTGGGACCACATCCCAGTGTGGTCCAGAGCACATCCTGATGTGGTTCTGAGCACTGGCTGCTTTGCACAGTGTGTCTGCTACAGTATGAATACTTAACCCTTTGTTCTAGATAAACCAAACTGGAACTGCTGTTTGGCTGGGTTGGACTTTGCTGGAAAAGGAGCTTTCTAGATTTTGGTAGATGAGGTATTTTCTTCCTAGACCTTGCTAAATTTTCAGGATGTTGGGCCTTTCCATCTTTTGCCTTGGCAGCTGCAGTTGATCTGTCCAAAATAGTCCAGGTCCCCTTGTGCATGTGCTGGGTCATTTTACCTTTTGAGGCTTCACAGGTTTGAAAGCCTGTGTTTGAACATATTTGCAGTACAGTTCAGTTGAAAAAAAATCCAGCAAAGATACAGGTGTGATGTAAAAGAAGACTTTGATCCCCTTCCTTCAGAAGGTGAGAAAAAGCTTCCTTTTTTCTCTCAGTCTCTGACAGAAAATATTGTAAGAAAGACAGTGAAGGAATTGGAGACAGTGATGCTCTTTGGTTTTCAAATGTGATTTAAATGCAACATGAACTTCCTTTATAAAACACATTGCATATGAAGCAGGGACGTCTGCTGAACCCATATCCAGCACTGCTGTCAGTGGGGAATGGAGGGTGGCCTTCCTAATTATTTTAAGCATCTAAGTTCCCAAACAACTGATCTGCTTCTCCCCCAGTGTTTCTTCCTCCTCTCACTGATGCAAGTAGGACATGCAACAACAGAAATGCCTGTTCCTGCCCAGCTGTGGGATGCAGGGTGGGAGAAACCAAACCAGCACAATGTTTGAGGGAGGTGTGGAGCTCATCCTGGGCATTTGGAGATGCTGTGGAGTGGTTATTCAGGGTGAGGAAGATGCCATTCAGGCAATGTTTTGAGCAAGGCAAATGCAGTCTGAGCAATAGGAGAGCCCTGAGCACTGACCCCACTGACTGCACTGACCCGAGCAGCCCTGGGACACCCCTCAGCCCCTGGATCCCACATCACTTCTGGGGGACAAGCAGACCTGTGCTTGCATCCCCAGGCTGATCCACCCTGAGTACACATCTGTGCTATGGGGGGTGCTGGCAAACACTGTTTTGCAAGAGCTATGCCCTTGCACTCTGTCTGTTTGCTCATTTGTCTGCATTTTTCTGCTTACAGGCTGCATGTTAGAAACTTGAAAAGAAAGGAATTGTCTGTCTTAGAGAATCGTGGATTTTTCAGGCATTAGGTTCCCATCAAGCTGCATTTTCTCTGTTCAGAGTTACCTGGTTCTCACTTGCTGGTTTTGTCTCCTGAAGTTAAAAATCACCTTCAGGGAAATGGAGGGGCCCGCTAGGGAAGTGCTGACCTTCAGGCTTTGCCCAGTATGAATTCCTGTCACCCCAGTCATCGTTCCTTTGGTTTTTTTCTAGCATAACAATACTCCTATTTCAGCTTTTTGATTAATGAGAGGAATAAATAGATCAGAAAGCAGCAGAATTTGCCATAAAAAAACCTCGTTGCTCTGGAGCCCTTCTTTTCCCTCTGGGTCCCTCAGCTGATCCCCAGAGAAAACTTCTGGCAAAAGTAGTGCTATTCTTAGTAAAAATATTCTAATTTAGAGGGAAACATTTGGATTTTTTCCTCTCTTTTTGCATATTATTGCCCCATCATGCTCATCCAGTCAGCTTACAGTCAGAGGAGTGCTATCTCTACCCACAAGTGCTTTTAGGACAGATGAGCTGGTTAATGTTGGAGGGCTGTTGTGGAAGAGCAGAGTATCACTGCTGGTACAAGCAGGAGCCATACATGTATTGAAAGCTGTTTTGCCAAACAACTGTTAACAAAGAAAAATAAACAGATTTTCTAAATATATCTTGAGCAGAATTGTGCTCTCTGTTGGAAAGAGGGATTGACCTTTAGAAGAATAAGAGAGTTCTCAAAAAACAGTGAAGAGGGAAAAGTTACATGCGTTACAATTTTCAGCATGGCGAGACAGCCACTCCATGTGGACTCCACAAATCCAGCTCAGTTCTAATGCTCAACCTCTGTTTATATAATAAGTTCCATAAGGCTACTAATACCAGCCTTTTACCTTACTATTGAATCCTCTAAAAATAAAATTATACCCCATAATACCATGAGAGCCCTTACAAATATGTACCATTAGACAATTATATTGCAAAACAGCAACTCTGTGGGCTGCAGGGAAGTATTGCTCATCCAGTCTAATTGTTGTATCAATGGTATTTTCAACACCCTTGGTTACTGAGGAAGAAAGAACATGCTGATGCCATATGTAAAATGGCATATTTTGAAGTTCTGAGTTCAGGGTCTGACTGTGGCAAAAGTGCTCGAGTATGAGTGAAATCGTTGTAAGAACTGTACTTGAAACAAATACACAATTGAAAAGGTTTCATGTGTCATTCCTCTTCTCTCTCCCACTCTTAAATTAACAATTGTTTTATTTCAGTTATTTTAAGATGGGAAATGTTTTGACAACTGAGTTTTAACATTAAAAAATAGTGCTGATAAAAAAAAAATCCTTTTATTCCCTTTCCCCCAGATTCTTCAGTGCTGAAGATTTATTTTTGCTGCAGAATTATCGTCTCTTTTTAAGTGGACAGTAATTGATAGTGCACATCACAATAATTAGTCTGAGTCTCCAAAATCCCAAGCCCCACAGCTATCTTTAAGCTCCACATTGTCTTTACTGTAACGTAAATAAAACCTTTAGGGAAGTACCGGAAAAAAAAATTTGATTGTGAGGGAGCCTTCTTGTCCTCTCCTAGGGGTTTCCTCTACTCATTTTTAATGAGGCCCATATTAGTTGTCATTTGTACCTTCCCTGATGAATAGTTTGGAAGAAAAGCTTTCTCTGTGCACAGCGGAATTTGTGCCAAGTTGCTGACCTTTGCTGTTGGTGAGACCTCATTTGAGTCTTAGTCCCAAGCCCAAACATATTGTTGGATCAATCACGTTGATTTTTGGCTCAGATAGTAATGCAGGGCTAATGAGTTGTGCTGTGTACACGTTAACCTCAGCCCCGGCAGCGCTCGGAGCAGAACGCGCTGGGGCTGCAGGAAAGACATCCAGGGCTGGCATCTTAATAGAAGGAGACAATTAAAAACAGTATCACAGGTTTGCTGCTTGTGGGATGTAGGATTTAATCAAAGCTGGAAAAACAAACTGCCTTCTGTTCTGTTTGGGAGAAAAAAAAAAGCCTTAGTACCATAAAGGTGCTTTATGAACTGTGAAATAGAGAGGAAAGCCTGAATGTTTAAGCAGTAAGACAATGATTCTACTACCAAAAGGGAATCTGCTTCAGGGAACAGCCTTTGAATAACATTAGATTTAACCTTGTCAGAGCTTATAATCTAATGGCTATAATGGCATTGCAAGGAATTTGGGAGCATTGATGTACTTTTCTATTATTTATTTTATTATTATTTATTATTTATTTAGCAATACTTTAGCAAAATTCTCCTTTATTCATAAGTAAAATTCCTAAGACCAATGGTTGAAATACCTCGAACAGCCAGCATCCCTGGCTTTGAAAGAAGCTGTTTCTGATCATTTCCAAAAGCAACGCTTCCCTCAAAGGACAAGATTTTGACTTTGTTTTACAGTTGTAAAACTAGGGAGAGACAGTATTTTGCTAATCATCCTTATGGAGAGATAGACAAAAATCCCAACATGCACAATATCCTTCTACTGACTGTTTTCCTCACTTGAAGAATTAGGAAAGGAAGGAAGAATTACTTAATGTCTACTAAGAAAACAACATTTCCAATTTTAATGTAAGCTCTAAATAACCACATGTAAGGGACAGAGAAATAGAGACAGAATAAATTTGATTTCTGCAGATCACACAGAGTTTTGTGTCTTCCTCTTTGTGCAGTGAAAACTGATCAGTAAGGCTGAAAGACACTTACTGCTTCAAATAGAAAATTTGGTGAAATCAAATGGAAAAACCCAAAGTACATAGAGATCCAATCTTTGGTGTTCACATTAGACTTGGGATGCAAGATAGGAAACAGCTGAAAGGGACAGGGTGCTTAGAAGGGGGTAGGAGTATCCAGAACAGGATCTGCTAGAAGAGCAAAATTCTCTCCAGGTATGATAAGCTGTCCCATCCTGCATTGTTGCATTGTTGTGGCATTGTTGGAAGGTTTGTGCAGTGATCCTGTTCACTGCTCAGGGTACAGAGAGGAGGTCTGGAGCCAAAGGGTGTGTCTGGATTTGTCTGAAGGACATGTATTTGGGGGTTTGGACCTTCTGCTCTCAGTGTAGGGACACTGCTGTGGAAGACAAACGGACTTGCCAAAGGTTTTCTCAGATGTTTCTGCATTCCCTGAGTTTCAGGTGCTCCTGCAGTACGAGTAGCCCTGCTGGAAGGAAGCACCTGGGTTTTAACCACTAATGACTATTAGCTGAAGTGAAGATTCCTGAAACTGTGTGAACACATTATTCTTGGAGATTTTTTTGTTTATACATTTCTGCTGAGCAAATGCTGCTGTGCAAACATTCATTTGTTGATCTTGTGCTGAAAATAGTTGCAGACATTAGCCAGAGAAGCTGCCAATGTGTAGTGTGGCTAAAGCTGCTTTTTTGTACTTCATGCTGGAAATGTCAGTGATGTTTATGGAAATGGCTCTAAAAGGTTCCCTTTGAGAAGAAGCCTGCTACGGGAATAGAAGCTTACCTATTTGTATGTGGAATGAAAAGCTTGTATATTATTATGAAAAGAAATAGTTTACGGTGTTGTCTCTGCTTTCTGTCACCCTGTGAATTTGAATGCAGGCTCTTCAGGTTGGGGAATACATTACAACTTCATGTTTAAACACACACATGTATTCATTCCACATAAAAAATGCTTATTATTGCTATGTTCTTTGGATCTCTGAATCACAGGGTCAAAGAAAATATTACTATTATCCCACATTAAATTTCAAAAGAGAGCTTTAAATCTGCCTGCCCAAAACTGCAGACGTGTTAACAAGGCAAAGGCAACTGGAAGAAATGGAAGAAGCTGGAGGTGTTGCAAAAGAGGAGCAGAGTGGAGAGGGATTGCACAGCTTCTGTGGGGTTCTGTGAGAACCTTTTATGTGATGTTTTTGTCTGGTTTTGTGGGTTTTGGGAAGGCTGGCTGTTGGGGATGAGCTGACCAGCTATTGGATTCTTCCTTCGCTGTTGCAAGAGTTTGAAATGAGAAAGAGAGCAACAGTGATTCTGGGGGTGGTGGTTGTGGCTAATAACATAATATTAATAATTATGTTAGTATGAGAGTGCCTGGGGTATTGCCAAAGCTGGAATGCCCTGGCATGAGATTGCAGCAGAAATACTACTGATAGGGGCAGACCTGCTCCAAACTCTAACTATCTGAGTAGGCAAGAGGAAGAAGGTTACATGGGACCACACATCTGATGTGTCTCTGCTGAGATTTTTGTTCCTCTGGGACATCAGCCAAGTGGAGGAGTGCAGAAAGACCATTAGAGCTGAGGAAAAGGGAAGAGTGGGACAGCACTGGAAGCTATTGGAAGATGAATCTGAGCTACAGGAGCTTGGAGGAAGGTGACAGTGGAAGGAGCAGCTCATCGATTAACTGCAAAGAGCTCTGGGTGCAGACAGGTGGATAGAATATTGAGTGGTTTGGCAGGTATTGATGTCTTCTCTACTGGCAAGAATAAGACCAGCCTTCTCTGAATCTTTTATAGCCACATAAGATTAACTCTTCACTGCTGCAAGAAGACTTCAAAGAGAGGAATTTTAGCTCCTCTGTCTTATTTTCCTTCGGATTGGACAGAGTTTGCACTCATCAAAGGTCATGTGCATCATCAGTTTCCATTAGCCTGGATACATCAAGTTAAACTTCAGTCTCTAGCCTCTTCAAATAACTTGAAACAGCTGCTTGGATACTTGCAAGTGCAAGCAGAGGGAATGGGTTGTGGTTACAGGATCACATTCAATTGAGTGAACAATTCTGAAAAACAGTGGCAAGGAGGCAACCACTAACTGATAAATGGTTACACACCTGTAGCCCTGTGTGGACCTGCAAAGGGGTTCACAGTTTTGGAAACAATAGCATTACAGGCTAAAAAATGAAATATAAGAATACCAGTCTCAGAGGTAACAGAGATTTCAGACTGCTTTTCTGCTAGGGAAACAAACAGCCACCATGTTGCCTTGTGCTGGCCCCAGAGATTATCAGCTTAGTGCCCAGGACTCAGCAGCAGCAAAGGTTATGTGCACTTGCAGATAACAACAAATGAAGTTTGCTCCAGATCGCCTCTTTCTCTTCCCCTTTTGTCACTCTGCAGCACAGCCTCAGCATTCCCCCTCACTGACTGCCCCTTCCTCTGATGCTGGCTGGGCTATCCATGACTGCTCTCTGAGGATGTACTTTTGAATAAATGGTGCTTTTAAAGTTGTATTACTTATATGCATGACAATGTTGTAATAGCTAGCCTGATTTCCTTCTGGCATAATTTAGGAGTAAATCCATTGGCAACAGTAGAACTGAAAGGACATAAATATAATTGAAGTCAGACCCTATATTTTTAAAGTTAAGCCTAAAAAATGCTGTAACTTACTCTCCCTCTCCCCCCTCAAATATTTTCTCTTTCAAGCTCTGTCACAAATGTAAATATCTTAATTGGGATTTTGTGTATTTCTGCCCAGTTTAATCAAGGATTTGTCAGTAAGGAATTTTAGGAGATGCAGAGGTGAAGCTCTCCTGACCCTCTACCTATCTTTAGAAAATCCCACTGGCTGCTTGTTCTGAAAAACCGTGGCAGCAGTTGCTCTTTTGTGCCTTGGTCAGTTGTGTCAAGCTGTATCTGTAGCTATGTTTAGTTCAGAGCACAAACATGAGGCAGAAATGGAAGCTTTTTGGCAAGCAAAGAATGTGATTTTCAGCCTGTTCACACAGAATGGTGTTAATTAATAGATTGTTTTCTGACAAATAGTTAATTGTGCCTCTTTTCCATATGGCTAAGGAAATAAAAAAGCCAATGAGGACATCATATTTAAAAATCCAGAAATTTTGGTTTGCAACTGCTGATATGATAGCCAGTGCAATCCCATTTGCTATACTGCTAAAATGGGTTATGTGAATATTAGCATGTAACCATGTAATGAAATGCATATTCCCAATTTTCTTTTTGCAGTGTTACTCAACTGAATTACTCAAGATTTTTTATACCAGTATATAAAAGATGCTTAGGCCAGTACAAACTACAGAAGAGATCTCAATAAACACACAAATATTTATCTCTATTGTGGGAATAAAAGCAAGATAAATAATTTGTAAACTTTCCTAGTGAAATTTTCCTTCAGGGCAAGTATATTTCTAACACCAAGGATGGAATTAGACTCGGTAATATTCACACGTGTTTGTCTTCTTGGAGTTTCCAGTTTCTTGTAGGTGCAGAAGTTATAGCAGCTCTGTGATGTTCGAGTTACCCTCAGCCAGCTCATACTGTAAATGGCTGGCACTCACTGTCTGGGATGATTTATTAGCCCACAGCAGGAAAGGAACTTCCATTGATCAAATCAGTTGGTTTGTGAGATCGTATGTCTCTTGTGCCAAAAATAATTTCTCTTTGGATATGTGATATGTTTGTTAAGAGCTTTGAAAGTCTAATGCTGTTACCAGGAAGTTCTTTAATTTATTAAATTATGTATTCCAGGGATATTTCTTAAATCTGAAATCTTAGTTTCTCATCCTGGCCCTACAGGTAGATAACCTGTAGCATGCAATCTGGTCATACTAACTTTGGAGATTAATTTTATTTCTCCAAGTTCTTCTTCTAGAACAATGTTCAGTTCTCAGTAGAATTTCCTGTGAGTAGTTAAATGCTGTAATTATTTTAAAAATATGAAACACTGAAAATTAGAAGAGAGAGAGCATTAGCTTTCAAAATTACATAGCTTATAGCATGTTATTTGCTGGTACTTGTAGGATTTGGGTCTGTAGATTGATGGCCCTAATTGTGTATTTCTTTAGTAATCTAGATTAAATAACATAGCACAGCACTAAATCCATTTGTCCTGTGTGGCTAATTTAAAGCTCAGCATAGGTAACTGCCAGGCAGAATATTCTTTGTCTTCCTTGTGTAGCTCTGTTGAATATTCATAGTTTCTATTAACACATGGGCTTCAATATTTGCTATTTCTTTTTGTTGTAGATAGTAGATTTAATTAAAATAGTTGTTGCTGTAAACCCCTGGGCTGTGATCTTGCCTGGTCTTCTGATATAAACAGTATCAGATCTGGGAAAGTGATGCCTTTTGAGAAGTGGCAGCTCACATCCTGACTAGAGGTGCCAACCTCATAGCTTGAATATTTTTTACTTTAGAGATATTTCTTCTACTGCATCTTCTGAAATAAATAGGGTTTATGAAAGCTGAGCTTTCATTTTTATTCTGTGTTCCTGGCCACAGAGAAAAGCTTGAAACTATGGAATGTCAGCAGAGCAAAAAGGCTTGTTGTATCAGCAAAAATTAAAAATGTGTTTTAAATACCAGCCAGACCTCAGACTGATTTTTGAGCCCCAGTTGACATCCCCAAGGGAACTTTGGCTGGCTGGAGCTGGTAACAGTGGTTTCCCATTAAAGCTGCCTTGCCAGTTATTTTTGCATCATTAGGGATGTGTGTGTTTCATCATGTGCCACACAGTGGTGACAGCTGTCCAGCAAATCACAGACCAGTGACAAACTGCAGTTATCCTCTAGCTCTGAACTTCCTCTCCTGCATCCTTCCCACTTACCCACTTCCCCTGTGACCATTGCTCTCCTGAGCTTACTTCAGCAGGGTTACAGTAATGACCATCTTAAAACTTCTTTTAGCTAAAAAAGCAAATTCAAGTTTCATATTTGTCTCCCAAGCATATAATACACTCACAGTAACCCCAGGACTACAGTGGCATATGCTCCAGTATGAGAAACAATTTCCTAATGGTGAGACTGGCCTAGGACTACAATACAGTATGGGGATTTCTGTCAGGGGAAGTTTTAAAGAACAGGCTGGACAAATCTTGAGAACAAAGTCTGTCCTGCCCTGAGCAGTGTTCATCTTTCAAGTCACCTGGGAGGTTCCTGGTGAGAGAGCCAGCTCAGGAAGGCACCTGACTGGACCTGTTTTTTGGGAACAGAGAAGGACTGGTGTGATGTGATGTGATGGCTGGAGGTCATCTTGGGCATAGCAATCACAAAATGAATTTTCAAATTTTAGAGGAGTAAGGAGATGGGTCAGCAAAACTGATAGCATGGGCTTTTGGAGGGCAGACTTTCACCTGTTTGGGAGACTGGCTCAGAGAGCTCCTTGGGAAGCAGTCCTGGAGGGCAGAGGTGTCCAGGAAGACTGGACAGTGTTCAAGAAGGATATCCCAAAGGTGCAGGAGCAGACCCTCCCTGTGTGCTGAAAGATGAGCTGGTGGGGATGAAGACAATCCTGGCTGTATGGGAAGCTTTGACTGGAACTCAGGATAAAAAGGAGAGTTGCTGACCTTTGGAAGAAGGGACAGGGACTTCAAGGATGTTAAGAGGTTATGCAGGAAGAAAATTACAAGAGTGAAAGCCCATGTAGAACTTAATCTGGATGCTGTGGTAAAAGACAATAAAAAATGTTCCTATAAATACATCAGCAAAAAAAAAAAATGGAAGACTAAGGAGAATCTCCAGCCTTATTGGATGTCAGGGAACACATAGTAATGAAGGATGAGGAAACAGCTGAGGTACTTAAAGTCTTCTTTGTCTCAGTCTTTAATGGTAAGACCAGTAGTTCTTCAGGTACCAAGCCCCCTGCACTGGTTTAATCGATCCTAGAGGTCTTTTCCAACTAAAACAACTCTGTGTTTCTATGGTTCTATAATTCTATCCTCAGCCCTCTCTCTGTGAATCTAAGCATTCATATTTCTGAACCAGTGGTTGGCTTAAGCCTTCTTGGAAGGCAGAAAAATTATATTCTCAGCTTTTCAGTGGGGAAAGTGGCACTTTTGGTTGGATAGCATTTCTCTTCTCTATAGATTCCTTCAGATTCTAACAAATAGCAAATCAGACAGAACTCTCCAAAAGGGCAAAGATTTTAAATTCAGTTTTGTCTTGATTACGTAGTGAAAGTGAATTGGATATTAAATGCTGCTCATTTCTTACCTTTACTGGAAGCCTGGGATCCACTTGTGCCAAGGTCCACTATGAAGACCTACTGGATGTTCTCCCAGCTATCCATACTGTCTGCCAAGGTGTAGCAAACTGAATAAACACCTCTTTGGTGAATGGAGGTCTCTTGAAGCTCAGCTGGGTTTTCGGGGGGAAAAAAATCATCCTGCCCATCAGAAAATATTGAATATGATAAATGAAAATGAAAAGTGCATGTTTAAATTTCTAGCCCTCTCCCCCCAAAAAAAACTCGAGAAACAGGTATGTTGCTTGAGTATTTTTGATAGCTTGTGGAGGTCTGTCACTGTGTTGATGGAGGTACAGACTTTGTAACCACTTATAAAGGTTTCAAATAATCAAATAGCTTTGAAACTGACAACTAGGTAAATAAATAAATCAGGTTAAAAAGACAAGTATAAGATTTTCTTGGGATAAATCTTAATAAGTTGATTTGGATTTTGAATTTTGACTAATTTTCACCAAATTTTTCAGACATCTGTGGCTGCTCAACATTCTTTAAAAATTAAGTGAAATTAATAAGAATTCTAATTGAATTTTTGCTTTTTCAATAAGGCGTCCAGATATTTCTCAGCATGTTCAGAATTTCAGTTGATGAAGCATAGCATACAGATTTTAACTGTTTTTTGAAGGTAACACATTTTTGTGCCAGGCATGTAGTGAATTTCCTCATTTGCTCGAGGTCATTAGTTGCAGTGCAGTCTATCAGTATTACTGAATATTGATCAATGACACATAGACTGAAATGACACAGTATTCTGGATCGTCCTTCAGACAACATAATAATGAGAATGAAGCATCTTGTTCTCTCTGTATTGCTCCCCTACTATTTTTTCTTCCAGCATTTGTGATTTATTATGACCCTTGAGTAAAGTAGTCAAGTCTGTCAGTCTTCAAAAGGTACCAGTCATGATGGACCATTATTTCTGAGACTGAATATTAGGGAAGACAGTGTGGTAGACAAAGGCACAGAACATCTCCTGGGATAGATTTCATTCACTATAGTTTCAATGTAGACATCAATGATTACCTGTCCTTCACCAAATAGACATTATAATAATTTCAAATTGTATTTTTCATGTTTCAGCCATCATTAAAAACTGCAAGCTGCTTTTAAAACAGAAGTCCACCTCCAGCATTCATATTTGATTTGATGCTGTTGAAAAGTGTTCTTGAGCTGATATTTAGAAATCCATACACTTTTACTGGATTGAAAGATGACACTCTTGTATCTTTTGAGGCAATGCATGTTATTGCTCATTTATCCTAATGTGGAACCCATTTGATCAGCCCTGGTCAGATTCAACTGTAAATTATAGACTCTTCAGGGACAGTGAGTTGAAACTACGGTGTCTGCACATGGATTCTGCTCTTGTACAATTACTGTTATGCCCCACTGATGATGATGAACTCCCCTCAAAAAGTGTTTCACCTTGGCTTGAACAGAAAACTGCTCACAGCACAACTCCAGCGCACAGTAACCTGCAGGGCATAGCAGGGAGCAGTGGCTGTTCCTGGTATCCCAGAGCATACCTGTTTTCCCCATCACTGAGTAACAATATCTGTTCTTGGGCGGCTGCACAGGAGATGTGGTAGAGCTTCCAAAGCCTCCAACACAAACTATAGAACCCCTTTCCTTCTGTGGCTGACCCTGATGTGCAAAATAGCTCCATGGACTGGAGCAGAAGATACACAGTCATGCTGTGCTCCTTCTTGGTTTTTCCCAGGGGAAGCCTGGCTTACTGGAGGAAGGGGACTGCTCCACCTCAAAGGGAAGTACAGGTTTCCCTCCTAACACTAGGTTTTTAGTGCTTTGGGGTCCAGTGGTTATTTTGGAGACAACACAGCTCCTCACCTCTCCCAAAACTAAGCTGCATCTTAGAAGTACAGTTTCTCCCACATTTTAATTTTGTGATTTTTATTTAAACACTTATTCAACTTAAGGCAGCTGCTGTGACCAGCTTTTTGGTGATATGTTCATGACACATGTTTCAGAAAGCAAGTTTACAGCCATTCTCACATGCAGTCTGAAGAGCCCAGACACTGTACAAATAAGTTATGCATGAACACACAACAGATTCAAAGGTGTCTGCTAATAGCATCTTCAATTCTATCCTGACACTGTGGTGTGAGCATGCTGGAAGAGAGAGAGATTGCTGTGTGAAACACTGGTGCTGGCAGATCATGGAGGTTGGTACTTGTGATTGCCTCCACTTCTACAGAGCTTTTTGCTTATATATAGCAGGTCTGTGCTCACCCCCACTCTTCAGACTTTCCATTCATTTGTTCAACCAGTATAACTGATTAGAAAAACCTGGAGCTTATGGTCTTTCCTTCCCTTTAGTCCTCCTTTCCCTGTGCCTCTTTCATAAGCAGGACCTCTTCCAGTCCAGGTTTGTTCCCAGTCGTCTTTGAAGGTCATTTGGACTTTAGCTGTTCACTATCTCCTGATGAGCCTCAGTGGCCGGTGGAGCTGGGCTGTGCTGACCTTCCTGTGTGTCTGACCTGCATCTGTCTCTGTCCTTGTGACTTACAGGATGGCCATAGCCCTTGAATGATGAAATGTCCTCTTACCTTCCCTGCTCTCCCCAGGCAATTTTTGAGAAGCAATAAAAATGAAAACAAGAAAAGATAGCAAAGTGCAGGTTTTTCTGTAGAAATAATTTGGTTCAACACTATTATTTCAGGAGTGGACCTTTGCTATTTGCAAAGCCTTGCTATCATAAATTACCACTACTCTAATTTCACACAGTGCTGTCATGGTCTGAAGTCACTGGTATAGAAGAAAATGTGTTTTACCCAGGAAGCACCAGCATACTTCTTAAATCACAATGGTCACCTTAACTAAGATTAGAAGCCATCAGTGTCTTAAGAAATGGTGTGGGGTATTTGCCATCTCCTGTGCCTACTGCCTTTTTGTTCCTCCCTGGAAAGATTCCTGACATTATCAAAAAGCTAAAGTCTCCTGTCTCACTGCAGAATAGTGCTTTCTTATGGAGCTTCAAATCCCATCTTCATGCATAGCAAAAGGATTGTGGGTTATGGCTGAGATTTCAAAAATAGATGAATTACCATTTTGTCCCTTTTTGAGTCCCCTGGACTTGGATTTCCGTGTATTTAGTTAATCAGCTTCTGTGGACCCCAAGACAACACATCAGGTTTTTGAACTTCTCTCATGCTGTTGTGTAATATATTTTTACTTAAGGTAAAGTGAATAAAGTCTATGTCGTGCTGGGTTTTTCACTCCCTTACATTTCTCATCTTTAATCTACTGCAATGGAAATGCAGAGTGTTAGACTCCATCAAGTCAGAAGGATCAGGAATGCACACCTTACACAACTCTGGAGGATTTAAGGTTCAAGGTAGCTGCATATCATCCTGCAAACCCCTTAGCAGCAATAACTATTTTTTATTACTACTGCATTCATATTGATGCAACATTCATGGAACACATGCATGAAAAACTGCATGTGAACAGAATAATTATACAACCAACTTTAATTTAGGGGCAATCTATATGATGACTCTCTGATCCAAAGCTTCAGTTTTTTCTGGTACTTCATAGACTCACAGAATACTATAAGTTGGAAGAGTTTCAACCCCCCTGCTCTAAGTAAACCCAATTAGAGCAGCTTGCTTAGGCCCTTGGCTAGTCATGTTGTGAGTAACTTGGGGGGTGGCTATCCACAGTCTGTCCCAGTTTTTGACCACCATGACACACTGAAAAGGTTTCTCTGAGTATCAAATCAAAATTCCCCTTGCTTCAATTTGTGTATATTGAATGCCATCCTCCTCCAGTGCACCTCCAAATAGAATTTGGCTCCATCTTCTCTGTAGGGGGGGAGACCTGGAACCCTCCAGGCTTGTTTCCTAAAGGCATGGTCTAAAACTAAAAAGTTATTAGAAAAACTCCAGCTGACTTCACCAAATTCTGAAACAAACCTCTACTGCAACATCGGGATCAGGCATTCCTGTTTGGCTGTAGGAAAGGTCTCAGACCACCTGCCATTCTTGAGTGGGTGAGTTCACTGCACTTAGGTACTTCTCTTGCATTTAGAGGTCTTTGGATATGAGCCAGAGCTATTTGAAAATCCCATTAGTCCGGAGAGTAAGGACATTGTTTGAAAATATTGCTGTGTTGATGTGTTTGACTGTGTTCATTTTGAAAAAAATTGGCTTGTGTCCTGTCATTTTAAAGGATAATTAGGAGTTCAGACTAGAACAGATCTGTCTTGAGAATGGGTGTCTTGTCCATGCTCAACAGTGCCTGTAGCTGAGGCTGTCAGTGTGTTCCTGCTCAGGGTAATGCCAGGTTGGATCAGTGTGGTCCCTGCTGTGGTTCCCACCTGACCCCTGTGGCTCTGGTTGCTTGTGCAGCACTGGTACCTTGGCCAATTGTGTGCATCACTCGCTGCTCACTGCTTATAGAAGGCAATATTGCTTACAGAAGGCAATCCCTTTGGGGGATTTTCGTGTGTGCATTGACTTTATTCCAGATCTGATAATGGCACAAGCCACCTTTGAGCTGTCACTGAGGTCAGAGAAAGAGAAAAACAAGACCGGACACATTTTCATTAGCTTCTCTTTTTTTTTAAACCCTAAACAATGTGCACATTATTTTCTGTTTAAAACTACAAAGTTTAGCAGCAAAACACATCTCATCTGCGTGTGGTATGGGAGGTGTTGATATCCCCTGCCTACGGCTGTCACTTACACCCACTCCTGCATTGCAAATTGCCTCCCATCAAATGAGCTCACAGAAATATCAGGGTTGTTGCTTATGCTGGGGTTTGCAGGATGTATTTCTGCATCCCTGCTTTCATCTTGCAAAAACCCTTTTCAGTCCCAGCTGTTATTTTCAGGAACTGACAAGTGGGTTTCTGTAAATTAATCAAATTTATTCTGAACATGGATGTAACCCTTCATCAAAAGACAATGAAAAGGCAAGAAATACGTAGCAGAACATATCCCAGCCTGTGTCAGATCTCAGCACAGAGAAGGAAGTTGTAAAATAGCAAGAAAATGATTTCTTGGTTACTGGCCCTGTGCTCAGTGCAAGAGGATAGTGTAGGTCTGGGATTTGGGAGGAGGTGTTGGGAAAGGGGGTTAAACAAACCACTTACTGTAAACATAAACTAGCTTCCTACACAGTGGTCTTGGAAAAGACACATTTTTGGATACTTGCTGCAGTAGAGTCTGCTGGCAGTTTATAATTTGTTTACTAAACAGTGAATGTAATTGAAATGTCCGTTTTGAGGTAACAAAAATATAAAAGCTTTTCAAAGTAGACCAAGGTCTCTAATTTAATTATCTGCAAGCCTCATATATTTAAAGGATTTTTTCATCCATTCCCAGCAGCCTGAAGTAGATGAAAAACGGAAATTCAAAGAAAAACCTTTCAAAATGGAGACCTGGCAGATGAAAGAGCAAAGGTCCAAACAGTTTGTAAAAGGATTTATCTCCACTGAGAGCCCACTGTCTTTATGGCAACCAATTATATGTGAAAACTGTTAAAAGTTTGGAAGCTGTCATATCCATTGGAGGGAACAGGGGTCCCCATCACTACAGGCACAACAAGCTGGCTCCTTTGAAACGCTGCTGTACCAGGGGAGTTACTCCTTGGGGGTACATTGTGAGCAGTGGCCAGAAAAGCCGCAGGAGCAGAGTGACCATACGGGTAGTGCTGAGCTTGTGTCATTGCTTGCAGTCAGCCCTTCACCCCGCTGATCTGTCCCAAAGCAAAGCCTGGAGCCACGCTGCAAAGGCACCCGGGGACAGCCAGAGCTCAGGCGTCCTCGGTACCGTGGCGTATCCCAGCCCCGCGTGTCCCAGCCCTGCGTATCCCAGCCCGTTGTATCCCAGCCCCGCGTGTCCCAGCCCCGCGTGTCCCAGCCCCGCGTGTCCCAGCCCGTTGTATCCCAGCCCCGCGTGTCCCAGCCCCGCGTGTCCCAGCCCTGCGTATCCCAGCCCGTTGTATCCCAGCCCCGCGTGTCCCAGCCCCGCGTGTCCCAGCCCCGCGTGTCCCAGCCCGTTGTATCCCAGCCCCGCGTGTCCCAGCCCCGCGTGTCCCAGCCCTGCGTATCCCAGCCCGTTGTATCCCAGCCCCGCGTGTCCCAGCCCCGCGTGTCCCAGCCCCGCGTGTCCCAGCCCGTTGTATCCCAGCCCCGCGTGTCCCAGCCCCGCGTGTCCCAGCCCTGCGTATCCCAGCCCGTTGTATCCCAGCCCCGCGTGTCCCAGCCCCGCGTGTCCCAGCCCCGCGTGTCCCAGCCCGTTGTATCCCAGCCCCGCGTGTCCCAGCCCCGCGTGTCCCAGCCCTGCGTATCCCAGCCCGTTGTATCCCAGCCCCGCGTGTCCCAGCCCCGCGTGTCCCAGCCCCGCGTGTCCCAGCCCGTTGTATCCCAGCCCCGCGTGTCCCAGCCCCGCGTGTCCCAGCCCTGCGTATCCCAGCCCGTTGTATCCCAGCCCCGCGTGTCCCAGCCCCGCGTGTCCCAGCCCCGCGTGTGCCGCCCGTGTCCTGCCCTGCAGCATGTTCACCCCTGTGTCAGCCAAAGGCTGACGTGCTGGCCAAGTCTCCGCGTAGCTGCTGGAGCACAGCAGCTGTTCCTGCACACGTTTTGTCTGCCCCCGCATCCCCCTCTGTTCCCGCTGGGTCTGTCACGGGAGTCACCCCTGCAGAGACTGTGGTGTCCGTGTGGAAACACGGAACACTTGACCTGACTTTGCCAGGGAAGCCTGTGTCTGAACAAGTCATGAACACAGGTTTCCTCTGGTGTCATCCCAAGCCCAGCCATCATGTTGTTATACACAAAAAAATTAGATTTCACCCCTGCAGCACATGAAGTGTTTTTTTGAATTTGGAAAGGTAAACCAAAGAAGTGCATATGGGAAAAAGTGGCATTTCCACTTAATGGGGTGAGTAAACGAGGAGCAAAGAGGTTTGGAGTAGCAAAAAGGATTCTTCACTCTACTTGGGTTTTTTTCTTAGAAAATGTTCTCCCTTTTCAAGTTTTTGCTTTAAGACTTTGATCTAGAGACACAGTGGGTCTAGGAAAGAAAAAAAAAAATCAAGTTTGCTTCTTGTATAAACATTTACAGCTTCACTGAAGTGGAATTTCGCCTGGGAATATAAGCAGTGACCCCAGTGAGACATAGCGAGGGAACACTGGGACCTGTAGCTTGGAGGTACTTGAGCAGTGCCCAAAACACCAGCAAAATATTTGCTGATTCATTTGGTTGTGGGGTACTGATTTTTCTTTTCTGTAGTTCATCTAGATTTGATCTAACAATTTTGACTTTGAAAAGGGGTTGAGTTTGAAAAGTTTTATAGAGTGGTGATTTTATTTGTCTGCAACACGGATCAATGCACTTTGAATTGTACATGTACAAGTGGGAACTGGAGCAAAGAAACTCCAATGTAGTGCAAGTGCCAGAATTATGCAAAATTCTGGCTAAGAAACTGGCCCTAATCATTATCTAAAACAGTGCCTCTAACATGTATCTCAAATGATATTTAATTTACTCTTACATAGGCATTTCATGTTATCTTTTTGGTATGTCACATACTAAAACCTTTATAACTTGAACAAATCCTTCACTTAGCTGCCCATAAGCAGCATGTTTTTTGCTTTTGTTTTGTAATTTGCTATTATACCCATGCTTGGTATGACATTTGCTTGATCTGGATTAATTTCCCATGCTGATTTGTGAAGAATATGCCCTGTAGGCTAATGGTATATTTGCAGCCTTTCTTCTTCTTTGTAAAATTTGCTATTACTATTTACAGGACAGCATGTTCTCTTTGACACCTTCCAGAAGTGCCAACTGCCTGTTGAACAGCATGGCATCAGCTGTTACAGCCTGACCCAAACCCTACAAAAAAAGGGAACAGTGATGCAATTCAAGGTTTTTAAGGAAAGGCTGTATCTTTTATTAGATCAGCTGTTACAGTTGTGGAAAAACAGACAGGCTTTCAGGCACACAAATCCTTTTTCAGGTCTGAAATAGCAGCAGTGTTGCTTACCCCAGCATTCCTCATCAGTGAGGCAGCTATGGTCCCAGCAAGGTTTAAGAAATGTGCTTAGAAGTGTATGTATTGCATGGCCCTTCTCATTGGGGAGCTCTTCAGAGCAGAACACGGACAAACATCATTCCTCACCTCTTCCCAGTACACACCCTACAAACAAGGGATATATCCTGCAAGGAGAGGTAGTGTAAGGTCACTTATTCTTGAGAAAAATCTTCAATGCCTCATGAGCAAGCCACATCTCCACAGTCACCCTGCTGTTGGGGAGGACTGGGGCAAAGCTGTGGGCCTCACAGTGCAGGTCATTAACTTCAGGGTTCATGCTGGAAATTCTGCCTCCTAATGTTTACAGATGTCCAGCAGAGTTGTGGTACCAGCCGGCAAAATTAGTTTTATTCTCTTTCTTGTGATTGCTTTACAGGGAACAGTGTTTCTCAAAGTTGCTGGAGTCACTCTTGACTGACCAGCCACGTAAGAGAAAAACATGTGATTGAAAATGCTACACAGCCAGGATGCTTCTGCAGAAAAGCTGTGGATAGCTTCCCATAGTCTTTGGATTGCTTGTGGTGATAGAGATTTCATATTTATCTATCTTTTTCTTTTCTGGAAAACTTTGGAAGTATGTACTAAAACCTTTCTAGTTAAAGAACACAGGCAGGTGCTCCAAAATCAAATGTTAACATTAACTGTAACATTTACTTAACATTAACATTAACTGTGGTACTCATTTCTGTATTCCCACGCTAGGAACTGGGGTGTTAACTGTAGTTAATAGATGTGGTATTAAGAAGCTGAGGTTGCTTTTTGCTGATGTGAATATTTTCATGGTACACGGACTGTGAGAACTCTGGATTTTGCATTCCTTTGTGAGTGTGGTAATAGGTGTGTTAATTATATGGCTTCTCTATACAGCTCTGTTTAAAAATGAAAGATTGTGTTTCAAGAAACTGTCACCACAAGAAAATTGTAAATAAGTATTAATGCTTCTGAAGAAATTGAAAGGATGAACTGTTTATGACTTCAAGAGAAATGAACAACCAATGAGCAAGAGATACTGAAAACAGGATTATGATTATTGGAAAAGCTTAATTCAGAGGGAGAAATACATCTTAAAAATTACACAAGCCAAAAATCTTAAGTTTAAGATCTGCTTTGGGCATTGGTGTTCTGATGTAAAGGTATGTTACATCTGTCGTGAAAGCTCTTAAAAGTTTAGAAATTTGCAGGAGCCTGGCTTTGTGCAAAACACAAGTGTTTCAAATGTGGTTCTGAATTATCATACGAGGGTGTGCCACTCCCAGCCTGCCCAAACTGTGATCCCTTTCATGTGTTTCTCCACCCAACAGTGTGCCCAGTGACACATGCACATGGCAAGTAGGCTGGCATCAACCACAGAACAGCCTTGACAGCTGCTTCTCTGTCCCAGAAGAGGTTTTAGTGGAGGAGTCATGTAGACAACCAGATTCTCTGGTGAATTTCAGAATTTGTTTCATTCCTTTTAGTAGCCAGCCAAGATGTTTGTGTTTCAAAGCATGGCTGTGAGTGTTACTGTGGACCAGTGTTTCTTTTTCTTTATGTGCACCAAAAGGAAAGTGATTAGTTTGTCAGTGAAAGAGCTTCATTCTTAAAACAAAGGTCCTTTCATATTTCCAACTATTTTAAGACACTTCTATGCTGCCAGAATAGAATAAGTAAAAACCAGGATCCATACTTGGTCCCCATAACAGTAAATGTGTTGCCATGTGGACATCACACATCTCACCTGCAAAGTATAATTCCACATCTGGATTCTGCAGCCAGTAAAGGGCTCTGATGCCCCAGTCTTTAGAAATCTTGGACAGACAGGACTGAATTGTGAAGGCAGATCCCTCACCAAGTCAATGCTTGAGATCAACCCCACATTTAGGTTGGATCTCTTTATAAACTGGCACTTGTAATACTGAAGGAATGGTATGAAGGAAGGAGAAGCAAAAAAAAATAAAATGAACTGCTGAGGAAAAAAGCGTCTGCTCCCAAACCACTAGTTTTTGCTACCTGTCACCCTTCTTTAATAGTGATGAAGTTGCAGCTTTTTTTACTCATGGAAACAGAAACAGCAGCAGCAGTGTCCAGCACTCAGGTTAATGTGCCAGCTACACATGAATGGTGCACATTATAAATATACATTTAAGGTCTTTCCATGCATACCACAGCTAAGTAACAGCCAGCTCCACCTTAGTGTTCTTCCAGTACTGCATTTATGGAGTAGCCTGTAGTAAGGGAAGGCTGGAAATGGCAGTGCTAATGAGAGCAGCAGATGACTTTGCACATAATTCCATTTCTGCTACATCTGATTATAAATTCATATGGCAGATGCCAAAAAGCCAAAGAAGTAATAATCTCCTGTGTTCATTTTCTCACCCAGAACTCGACCTGTTTGTCTTGTCTGGCTTTGCATGGTAGTAGCTTTGTCTCTTGTTGTTTCAATGAGACTTTGCTCTTTTCCAGGTGCCAGGAGACAACGAGAAGCACTGGAAGCCGGTGTTAGTGGTTTTGACAGAGAAAGACCTCTTAATATATGAGAGCATGCCACGGATGAAGGAAGCCTGGTTCAGCCCTGTGCATACCTACCCCCTGCTCGCCACCAGGTACCTGTGCTCTTTTATCATGACAGCTGTCAGGAGCAGTGGGAACAGCTGAGTCACCCAGGAATGTGTATGGCTGGAGCACAGCTGTAGTCACACTTGAAATGTTGTGGTTGGAGAAGCGGGTTCTTCTTGAGTGGGCCGATGTGCTGAGCTTAACTCCTCTCTTCTCCTCCTTTTCAAGTTCTGGCTGAGGCCAGAAACTCACCGGGATTTTGGATGTGGCCACTTGGCCTCGATACAGAGGCAGGAGTGCTGAAAAAGTCATGGTCTCTGTCTCCTGAGATTCCTGTCTCAGTGTGCAACCCGTGAGCTTGGCAGAAACACTCTGGCTTCCAGCTGCTCCTTCAGGCTGAAAAAACCCCTTGTTTCCCTGAGTTGAACATGCTGGTGTGGCAGTTCTGCACCACCAGTTTGGGGCTTTTGGAGAGTTGCACGCGGGATGGAGCCACTTTCAGCACAGCTTCTGTTCATGCTCTAGCAAATGAATTCCTGGCTTTTTTTAGCTTAAAATGGTAAACTTGGAAGACACATTCTGGAATCTAGGTTGGAAATAACCACTTGCATTATTTCGAAGGTATCCATTAACACTAATTCAAAGAGAACTTTCCCATGGTTGCCTTTATTAAGAGGAAACTGTTTGTGCTTCTTGATGTGAATCTTAATCATGTTTCTCTGCCAGTATGGTCAAAGGGATTGAGAAAGGGCTGTTGTTTCTTGTTTCAGCTTTGCTACAGGCCTCTATTATACCATTTTCAATGAGTTCTCATTCAGAAGGGCTGGTTGCCCCTGGCCAGAAGCAGTGGGTCTTTTACTGCACTCTCATTAGTTAATTTTTGTTCTCTGTCTCTCCCCAAATGAATTGAGGCTTTGCTGCTAAGTCATTATATTAAAAAAATAAAATTGAACTCACTGATTTACCCTGATGGTTGTTTGTCCCAGTCTACCTATCCATGACAGAACTTTCAGACTTCCTGGGAAGCCAACTTCTGACTCCCCCTTTATTACTGTAACATGCAGCTTGTTGGCATGGTGTGGTGCTGGATGTTGACAAATCCAGGTGACGAGTCTCAGTGAGAGCTGGGTAAAGTATTGCAGCTGGAGCCTGTGTCCAGGTGTGTCACTAAGCCTTAGAGTTTGAGAAGAAAGAGCACTCCAGCAGAAGGTGATGCATTTCCTCCCCTTTTTTTCGGGGTTTCATTTTTACATGGGCCCAAATCCTCCTTAAAGTGACTGGAGATCTTGTAGTGCACCCTGCCTCTTCCTGGCCACACATTGTCATGTGTAAAGACAACTCCTTGGTGAGTATCACCAGCCCCCATCATCAGTGAGACCAATTTAGTCTAACTCCACATCTTGGGGCCTGTTACTTAATTATTTTTTCTCCAGAGGTCACATTTGATTGCAGGTGGGCTTGCTTTGGGTAGGGATGGTCATCTGCTTGTCTGATGGGATACCCACCTGAGGGGAAAAACATTGGTCTTAGTGCTGGAGGGGAATGAGAAGCTGGACAGCACATGTGTCAGGCTGCTGAAGGGTCCTTACACACTGGGAAGAAAGCCAGCCAGGATGGTCTGTAAGAAAGCCAGGGTGCTGTTCAGAGAGGAGAGGTGCAAAGTTCAGTGCTGGGGAATAATCACCTCTGCTGTTTTGGGGTGGAATATGAGCAACAAAGTAGTTGCTCTGCCAGAAAGCACTTGAGCACTGTGAAAAAATTGCTTGAATCTAAGGTGTTATGTTTTTGAGAGGGGAAAATAAAGATAATCATCTTGGGTTATAAAAGAAGTGTTGCATTTTGGGTAGATGTAGTAATCATATCTAACTACAGAGAATGAGTAAAGCCTCAGGTGATACTCCATGTTCATGAGAGGCAATGCACTTCCAAAAGTTCCTTCCAGTTAACTGTGGAAGGTCTAGAAGAAAGCAATGCAAATTTGTAACATAGATACACTATCAATAGGTGAATACTTAAGAAGTCTTAGTGGTTTAATCTAGAGAAGTCCATGGAAAACATGCCAATAGTTTTCGGGTATGAGAATAAGACACAAGGAGGACAGGGGAGTATCTTTACTAGATCCCTCCTGAACACAACAGGACATAGTCAACTGCACTTGTGGCAGGGAGTTGGTGAGGTACTGGATTAGGTTCTCTGGGAAAGGTGTGCAATCCTCATCACTGGAGACTTTGAAGGACAGATGACACACAGCACAATTAGCCTTGCTCTGTGAAGGAAGATGTGCTGGGTAACCTCCTGGCAACCATTCCAGCCCTATTTCTGTGATTTCTTACTAATATTACCTAATTTAACACCCAGATAAAAAGACGGCAGCGATACAGAACTTGTCATTCAGAATGGAGTCACAATGTGATAAATACACATACATACATTAATTCCCAAGGTGAGCAGATTACATAAATGAACAGATTCCCTAAATCATTACACCTCCTGTTTTGGATGGCTTTGATTAAAACCCTGCAGGGTCCTGCTTTTATGATCTGCCACACTGAGTACAGTTATAGCAAAAAAAAATACAGCAGGTTTGCTGGTGGTATTGACTGCTGTGTTCATTCTCAGTCAGTGATTCCCCTCCTTGTGGAGAGTTTTTTAATCCCCTCTGTGCATTGATCAGTGCAATTTAGAACTTTTCACCTGGAAAGTTTGCAGAGCACATGTTATAATCTTAGCTGCTCCCCTATTTCATATTTTTATGGGTCCTTGGGAAAATATTTTTTCTTAGCTAATGCATATTTGAAAAGCTGCTGAAACTGGAAAACTTCAGTGCCAGATACTGTACAGAGTCATGCTTAATCTACCCAAGATATAATGAGCAGAGAAAATTGGAAAGTGGTAGAAGGATTACAATTTTCTCACAGTCCTTTAACAGCAAAATTTCAACATGCCCTTCTTGTTTCTTGATAAGTTTGCCTACAACCTATGGATGCCATTGAGACCTAAAGATATTTTCCTGTCAGTCTTTTCCAGCTTTGTGTGGAATATAAATAGTAGCTCAAATAAACTGAGATCAGATTTAAGTTGTTCCTTTAAATCTCTGCCCGGGGAGGCATGGCAGCTGGCACACAGCCCTGACTCCAAGGACCTTTTTGTCATAATCTCTGTTTCAGTGTTTCCTTGTGCCTGAATAACAGTGCCTCCCTCTAGCAAGGGAATGGAGTTTAAGTAATTACATCTTATATGTTTGTAATCAAATTCCATTATCTACCATAGCCAGATACGAAAGGAAAGAAAGAAAAAAAAAAGCAGCCCATGTTGAGCTCTGATTAAAGATCAGGTAAGAAGCTTTTGTGTGCAGCTGAGGTCTGTAACCAGAAAATATTAAAGCAGTTTGATAGCTAATGACATGGAAAGATGGGGAAGGAGTTAGGACACTGATGAGTCATCTGGGCAAGTGGGCAGAGGGACAGGCAGAGAGAACTGGGTGCCCTGAGAGCCCCGAGAAGGTGTATGAGGTGCTGTGAAAGTTCTGTGCTTGTCTTCCCAAGGCAGGGAGGGGGATTGTGGCTCCCTCCGTGCAGATGAATTGCGAGCTTGTGCACAGGTTTCCAAGGAGCACAGCCATTCCAGGGCAGGCTTCAAATGCTAAGTCAGGGTGACATAGGAAAGGTCAGATAGCAGTGGTGTTACAACCAGCAGAGCTGCACGAGTGTTGATGCATTTGTAGCATGGTCTCTTCTGAGATAGATTTCAAGTAAGCAGCTGAAGGCTTCCTTTGAATGTCAGTGCTGGTCTCACTGTCCTTTCTGAAAAGGCCATTAGATCTGGCTGTTGAAGTAAATTGTTGAAACTCTTCCCACAGTATTAGGATGAGCAGCAGGTCCCAGTGCATCCCACCCTGCACCGGCACTTCATGTTAGACCATATCCATCTTGCTATCACACGCTTGCAAAGAATAAAGTTATAAAGGTCCCCGAGATACAGAGAGAGGAGGGAGAAAGAGAGAAGATGAGAAGTGTCTCCCTGGCTGCCGGGAGCGTGCCAGGGTTTGCGTTCTCCAGCCGCCGCGCTCGGGGCGCGCTGTGCCGGGACCTGCGGCCGTGTCCAGCCTTCTCCTGCCCTCTCGCGGCTCCGCTGTGCCGGGAGGAGCCCGCGGCGCTCGGGGCTCGGCTCTCGGCCTCCGGTGCTCGGAGAGCCCCCCAGAAACCTCCACGGAGCAGAGAAACCTTCAAAGGCTGCGGGTGAATATTACCAGAGCCGGGCCTGGGGTGCAGCACACACCACATTCACAACCTCCCCTGCAGTCAGGGTGATGGGAGGCAGGAGCGAGGGGAAGCCTTCTGTGAGGTTTCTAAGGCAATTTTTTGCATTTTAAGGGATCTTTGTGGTCTTTTGAATAAAATATCTTCTATGTAAATGAAATGGCTCACATGAATACAACTTTATTAAAGCTTGGGAATCCTTTGACCTGTACCTAAATACATCAGTACTGACAGCAGGTACATCAGCACTGTCAAACGTCCTCCTGAATGTTTGTCTAGTTCATGTTTAAGTGCATGAGTTTCCAAAGCATGATCTGGAGTTGCTTGATGGAAAAGCATTTTAAAATAGTGAGGCTGGGTTTTTAATAATGAGATAATAAGAAAAGGCAGGCAAGAATCAATGTGCCTGTTGGATGTGTTCACATACTTTAATTTGTGAAGTACATCTTCATTCTATCCATATTCTGAAAAACCTACAGTGGAGTACTATGGATACAGCATGAAGGTGTGGGAGAGTGGGTAGTGGTGCTGTGTGTTTTGGAAGGAAGTCAAACATTGGAACCATCCATTTGTTACGTATTCAGAAACATAAATAATAGAAAATTATTTTTGTACAGCTGGTGAGCACTGCATAAAGGAGATGACCCAGGAAAAAGGTGGAATAGTTTTGTGTCTCATGACAAACTTGAGGTGATTTTCCAGGCTGCTTTTCCACAGCCCAGTAGCAGAAGGCAGCATGAGAGCAGTGGCCTGGGTGAGGCCTGTGCCTGGGTGAGACAGCAGCAGATGTCACTGGAGATTTCAGTTCCCTGATTCCTGCTTTAATTATCAAGATGTGGCTTCCCCTCAAGAGTTTGCACCCTTTAACACTGAATTAAAGGGAATTAAAATTTTTGGTTTGTTTGCTACTCAGTCCCCAACTGCACAACCTGCCCAAAGTGCAGATAGGAAGCCCTTAGTATCAAAGCTGAGTGGGGCATTAACTCAGCCTTATAGAGGGAAAAATAAATGCTCTTCTTGTCCTGCCCAGACACAGGGCAGGGCATCTCTGACCAGGATACTCTGTCTCACTTCCCAGTAGCTCTTGGGACCATAAAATCAAGGGAGATGCTCAAAATCCAAAGAAAGTTTCCATGAACTTGAGCATGAAAAACTCTTGCAAATCTTCTAGTGGGGTATGAAAGAATCTGTTTGGCACAGTGTGCATCCCAAATTTCAGCATGGACTGTCAGGGAATTGGGGAAAATTTCCAATGCCCTGTGGCTAGTGTTCAGTAACTGAAAAGCTAGAGTTAGGCTTTTTCTTTTTTTTCTGCTTTAAATAGCTTTTCTATTAAAACATTCCTGTTTGGTGGCGTACTCCTACAGTGTCAGCTAACAGGAACTGTTCATGCTGATGCAAAACAATAATTTGAGGGTAAATTAGCATTCAGTAGATTAGTTTAACCTAATGTTTTATCCTTTAGCACAAGTGTTCTACTGCCATGCCACATACTTTATAGACTCCTGTGAAGTACATTGTTTGCCTATAGAAAGGGAAACAGAAGGCAGAAGACAGAAATAAGCTTTTCAGACAAATTTCATTTTGCGATTGATTCCGAGGGTTAGTCTCCAAATCTCAAAGAGCAATGAGCTCCCCTGGATTATTCTTTTCAGATGAATCAATGTTGTGTCCCTGAGTGAATTCTGTGTTGACTGTCCACACTTCTAGAGGGAAAAATACCCCCAAAACAACACAAAAGAGCAGATTTAAGGAAGAATGAATTTTTATGAGGTATTGATTTTCTCACTCAAAAATATTCCCTGTGATTTTTGTTTGCCCAGATGAACAAGCCTTTCCTGGCCACAGGAGATCAGCTGTTGATGCTGGGCAAAAAAAATGTTAATTGCAGACAAATGTGAGAGAATTTCAGATTACAAGTAGCTGCAACATTTTGCATTTTATAGATTCCTTATGAGAAAAGTAAGTACAAGACAGTATTTTGGCATCTACATATTTTGAAGAGCTTCTTACTTTACTCGAGAGTGTTTATCACTGAGTTTGATGGCAGATGTGTAGGCTTTAGAGCAAATGCTGCTTCATAGTGGAAGCTGGATTCAGCTGCCTCATCTGAGCCAGCACTTGTATCTGTGGACCAGACTCCATCACCACAGACCAGTCAGGGACTTCTCTCGGCATCTTATCCAAAGGGGTGTTTTGTACAATTCATTAAGAAATTTTGGAACATCCATGTCATCACCTCTATGTCCAGCTGCTTCTGTGCTCACTGCCTTGGACCTTCACTCTTCTGAGTGAATACAGAGGAGATGCAAGTTCTCAGGCTCCCAGCCACGTGCATTTAGGAATGTGCAGAGCAGAGCTGTGCTCAGGTGGGGATTTTGGTGCAGTGCACTGTTGCTAAAATTCCCTGATATGTTTTCAAATCCAATTGCAGGTTGGTTCATTCTGGCCCAGGAAAAGGCTCACCGAAGTCAGGGGTGGATTTGTCTTTTGCAACCCGTACCGGTACAAGACAAGGGATTGAAACCCATCTGTTCAGGACTGAGACCAGTCGAGACCTCTCACTGTGGACGAGGAGTGTAGTGCAGGGCTGCCACAATTCTGCAGAGCTCATCACAGAAATCACCACATGTGAGTAACACCTGCAGTGCCACGGCTCCACACCCCTCCTGTGATGTCGTGGCAGTTCACATTCCTTCTGCTAGAGGTGATTAATTTAAAAAAATCTGCATGTTTAGGATTCTGTGTGTTTAAAATACTGTCAGGTTCTGAGCCAGTCCCAGCTGGTGTGGCATTTGTGTGCAGTGACAGTCACTGTCATGCTGACTTTCGGGTTTGTTTTCAGTATGTTGTTTCAGAAGCAAGCCTGTAGTCAGCCATGTAGGCCTGCATGTCACAGAGGAGTGATTGCCAGTGGTTTGTCCAGAAATCCACAGAAAAGAGTGTTTCCCTGGTATTCAGGAGACTTCTGTGAGCCTAGCAGGAGTTTCTCCTGCAGAGGGAAGAGGCAGAAGAGGACTGGCATATTCACAAGTGTGAATCGGTCATTTATTCACCCAGCTCTGCATGCTAGAAATGAGTAAAAAACCACAGTCTAATAACCTCATTTTGATGGGTAGTCATTTCACTTCCTGAACATCAGGGTGTCACTTCTCAGCACTTCTGTACATGCAAAATCAAATGGAATAAAAGTACTTGGCTGCAGAGGCTCTGAAGTGATGCCCTGTTTGGCTAGGTAGCTGCAAGCCTGCAGCTCTGGGGCTTGAGGCTGGGCCTTTCTCTTGAGTGCCCCCAGACTTTGTAGTCCTCCCCCTGTTAGTCCTACAGTTGGCAGGGCTGTTAATGTTGAATGTTATCTCCACTTTCCCTAAAAATTTGAGAGCAGGAGCCAAAGCACAAATCCACCCATGCAGAAGGGCAGCTCTGGTTTCTCAAAGCTCAGGTAGAGCCACGTGCTGCTGAGCAGAGGACTCCTGCCTGTCTGCTGCAAGGCCCCAGCACCCACAGGGAGCTCAGGATGCTCTGTGAGGGCCTCTGATGTGCAAACCAACCAGAGAGCTCAGTGGGAACCAGCTCAAGGACACGTCCATCTCCCCAGCACCATGACATGGATGCCATTCTTTCCAAAAGGAGAAAGGGCATCAGCCCCTTCTTTTATCACAGTGCTTTTATCCCAGTGCCAAGGATCCTTCTTGGCAGAATTGTTCACACGAAGGTGATGGAACAGAGAACTTGGGATGCGAACACCAAAGCTCTTCATTCTTTAATTTGGATCATGGCCTCTGTTTCAGAGATGAGGGGAAAATGCAGACTTTCTGCTACAGTAGCTATTATATGCAATTATCTGGGCCCTTTTTCAATTACCACGGCACTAATGAGGACTCAGGAGTGTCTTCATCTTTGTCAAAATACTTTAGGGAAACCCTTTACAGCTTCTAATTTTCTCATGCATTGTGTGCCGTGTTTATTGATTTTGGCTGTGTCTGTCAGATGCAACAAGAAAAGTAGCTGTGACTTTGTCAAGGTTTGGAAGGAGGAAACACCAGTTTGAGCCTTCTTAAACTTCAGTACACTGTTTTTTGTTAGCATGTAGATGTATGCTGCAACACGAAGAACTGCTTTTAAGAATGTGACAGACTAAATTTTGATTTTTTTCTCCAGCTTGCACATACAAAAGCCAGGAGTGCCGCTTGACCATCCATTATGAACATGGATTCTCTCTTACAACCGAACCACAAGATGGTGCCTTCTCCAAGACAATTGCACAATATCCCTACGAAAAACTGAAAATGTCCTCAGATGATGGGATAAGAATGCTTTATTTAGACTTTGGAGAAAAAGATGGAGAAATTGTAAGTACTGCATTTAGCAAAGGGATTCATGTTACCATGCATCCTACAGGTCCTACAGGCTGTGGGGGTACAGAAGTTGGACTAGGTGAGTGCTGTAGGTCCCTTCCAACAGAAATACTTTATTCAGTTCTATTCCAAGAGCTGGCCAGTGCCAGGCTCCAGTACCAGCATTTAGACACTGTGCTTTCTAGTATAGCACGATGATTGGGTTTTACAAGGAGATAAATGTGACAAATCTTTCTCTTTGCATGGTTGTACAATTCTAATTGTCTTTTTAGTTTAAGAACAAACTGTACCTCTAAATAGCCAGATGTTAACATTTTTGTATGTATCCATTTCACTTTTTAAATGATTGAGGGTGAAAGAACTTAAGAATGAGACCTTATTGATTCTGAGGTTAACATAGAAACTTCACATTATGACAACAAGCTATGTTTTTGGTGTTTCTAAACATGTAGTTACTAAAAAAAAAAAAAGCTACAGATGTAGTGCAAACTGTCTGCGTAGGCCTCTAAGCTGTCACAATGCCTAAAAATAAGGTGCATATTCCAAAGAGCAGTTTAGATCCATTTATTAGGAATGCAAATGGTCTTTCCTCACAGAATTTTTCAGCAGTTCCCAAACATGGTGGGTGCTTAATTCTAAACATCATCTTTGTTAACACATACTCTGTGAACTGCTTATTGTCAGGCTTTTGAAGGGAATTTCTTGCTAGCTGTCAATAAAGTTGATACATGACTGCTGGAAAGGTGTTACAAACAAGTGTTTGAGATTGCTTAAAAAATCACCAGCAAGGGTATCAGCAAAAAACAGATTTAATATTTAGCAACAGCATGACAGAGTTTGTTGGCAAGATTCACTCTACTACCGACAAGACAATGAAGGTACACCAAGGAAAAACAAGCAACAACAAAACAAAACAAAATCCAGACAATCAAAACAGGAATGAACTGAGAACTATTTGTGGGGGTTGCGTGTGTGTATTAAGGTGCTTGTGACAAAAGGATGGTGAAGGCAAGAATAAAAAGGGATACAGCCTAAAAGCTTAGCATCACTCAAACTTTACAGTACTTTAACTTAATTCATACCTTAAACCTGACAATTTAACAAAGGAACAACACTTAACTTATACCTAACTTAAATTGTAACTTAACTGTAACCATTTAACAGAGGAATAACAGCATTTAACCCAACTTACGACTTTGAGCTTAGCAACTCAAAAGCAGAACAACACTCAGCAGCATTTAACTTAGCTTACAGTCTATGATTTAACCTTACTTACAGGCCTCATGTACTGAAATACCTAAGCTACTTAAACATCTATGAAAGCAGCATTTCTCCCAGATTTGCCGTAGTATATGCACAGGTGCATGCACACAGACAGAAAGAGTCAGTGCAAGCAAGGTATATGTGAAAAATTCCCCTCAGAGGTCAGTGAAATACTCACTTCAGAATCTTTTGCATCTCCCAATGGGTAAAGGGTTGGACCTCGAGGAGTGAGGGTACCAGCCCAGGACTCATCACCATTCTTGGGGGATCCTCCAAGTACAGCACAAACCGTAGTGGTCACTGGCTCTGAGAGACCCCACTCAGAGGAAGGTGCTGGTCACAACTGCTGCACTTCAGGAGAGATTAAAGGGTTTCATTTTGCACTGCCATTTATAAGATCACAAGAGACTGGGCTTAGTCATGGCAATGTTCCATCCTGGCCACAATTTGGGTCAGCACTCTTTGAAAGTGTGAGAACAGGAATGTTATGCTGTGGAGGGCTGTGAGCCCTTGGCTCAGGAGCCCTCTGCACTCCCTTGGGGGACAGAAGCCTGAGGGCAAAAGGACTCAGAGATAAGAAACCACTCTCTGGGTTATGGTGACCAAAAGAACCACCCCTAGTGGTAATACCTTGTACCCAGCT